>ML777429.1:1021203-1044630 GCA_009831015.1 Picea engelmannii | reverse complement strand
ATGCTCATTTAGGGCTTTGATTTAACAATTTAATGTAAAAACAATATGATTTTGGTTTGTAGCCTTGTCGGCTATTTTTAATGACCTAATTTTAATTAGAGGTCATGATACAGTATATATTGAGGAGTTTTTCCCTCATTTTGGCAATAACACACAACTCACTCTCTTGTGAGGTCTGATTTTTGCGCCCTAGTTTGGGTATTTGGTCTTTTATATGAGGCGCACTTGTTGGAGGAAGGATTTTCTTGGCATATTTTGGCATTTCTCTTGAAGGAAGGTTTACAACTAGGGTTTGCAATGCTATTTCTTCATGATATGTAAGTGTATTTTCTGCAAAACTTCTTAATTGAATGGTTGTAGGTTTGTATTCTTGCATTTATTATAAATTTGTTGATTTAAAAACCCTAGGTGACAAGCACACAAGTAGGTCCTTGTTTCATGTCCCCTAAAAGAGAAATATTTAGCCATTGAAGAAGGAAGGAAGAGCCTAGCCTTTGCTACACTCTTTTCACTTTTTCCTTTGTGCTTGCTGTGATTCTTAAAGGTTAAGAAGGAGGGGACGTCCCAGGCCTAGGTTATCTACACCTAGGGCTGTCCATCTTCTAGGGTTTGGTGATAGAGCCTTGTCATTGCAACACTCTCCCTCACCTCATTCTCTTATTTTAACTTATCTTGTATGCTAGCCGTTTTGCCAAGTTTGACTTAAGGAAGGAGGAAAGAGCACGAGGCCTTGCTTAAGCAACACCAGAGTGAGCCTCTTTACCCTAGGGTTTTGATTCTAGGGCCCTACCATAGCAACACTTTAGAATCCTTCCCTCTTGTCCTTAGCCTTTTATCCCTTCAACCTTGCATCCTCTCCTTAGTTGACTCCATCTACCCCTAGGCACTGATCTTAGATCCACAACGTTGAAGTGATAGTGCTCAAACAACTTCTTAAAACTTTTAAATTTGAAACCCTAACTAACTAGCTAACTTTAACTAGGTTGACGTCATACTTGGATATTCCATCTTGACGCAACATATGTCTTTGATAAGCAATTAGATGATGGTTAAAAGCATTTATTGAGTAAAGGATTGATTAAATGCATTGTTGGCTACATCATCTCGATAGTTATTGGTGAATTGATATTTTTCCATTGCTATATTGATAAACGTTGATCTCATTGATATCTGTTGTTTTAATTGCTTACGTATTGATATCAGATAGTTACATGAAGTACTAACCCATTGAATTATAGCCTGCATATATATTGTTTTTGCTATTGTCTTGTTTCGGGCAAGTGTTCTCATTTGGGGCTACACTTCATCATTGGCTGATTAGCCGGACTATCTGACCTTGGTGGTAACCTGTGAGGAGGAACTTTTACTTTGACCTTTATACTTTGGCCTCTTCAAAACCCCAGGTTACCGGGGACGTCTCCCTTGGGCTAACCTCCCTGAATAGAAAGAACCTTCCCATTGTGGTGACATTGGGTGGGGTAGGTTCCTGTTACGCCAGTTTAGCCTCTACCTTCTAGCCATTTGACCTAGCTACAAACTGTGCGATAACAGGTCCCTCGGGTTGATTATCTTTATTTGGGAATCTCGTAGGGCTTTGTTGATTGCCTTGACGAGGGGTGCCTTTTCTTTTTTGATAAGTTTCTCTTTTATATCTATTAGCCCACATCTTTTGGATTTCTTGTTGGGATGGCCTTTCACCAAATATTCTAGTTGCTGCTCTATCTACATATATGCCTTTCACCAAAGATTTCTTCCCTTCAAACAAATTGTTGCAAGAATCCAAATAATTGTCATCATCTTGAGCACTTGCTTCATTCTTGACCATGTCAAAATAACTTGCACAAGTCTTTTCTTCGTGGGAATCTCTAGAAGCTTGGGAATAAGGAGGAGACTCATGGTTGACCATGTTGGTTGGTTCCAACATTGTGGGATGTCTTTGATTCTAAGGGGGGGCCCCGGTACTCATTCCTAGGGGGAAACCTACTCCGTTGTTGATTCCCTTCTATTTGCACAACCCTATTTTGCAATGCATTAGTTGTTTGTGTGAAATTTGTTTCCATTCTCTTCATTGCTTCCATAATGGCAACTAAAGGATTAGGGGCTGCCTTGGCACTATGGATGGTTGTTGGCTTAGGATCGACCCTAGCTCTAGGAGGGGTTAGGATATCTAGCTTCCCTAATAAAACCCAATTATCATCTCTATGCTTTTAGCTTTTTTTTTAGCATCCATTAGATCACTTGGTTTAACTTCATTTAGAAAGAAACCGAATTGGCCTTGGAAAGAATTCAAATAGTATAACAAGATAGTGGATGGGGTAGGTTGATGGCTTTGAGAGTTATCTTGGATTATTTGATCAAATTTGAGATTAAATTCATCCTTAGTTTCATTTTCATTTCTCCTCATATTAGTTAAAGCTTTCAAAATAAACCTACTATCTCTTCTTTCCAACTATCTACCAAAGAAAACATCTTTACAGGGTTAAGAGAGTTGAAACTATTATTAGGCAATCCAGTAAACCATTTTCTAGCATCTTTCTTCAATGATAAAGCAAAGCAGTTATAAAAGACATCAAGATGTTCAACTTCAATGGTTCTAACAAAATCTAAGAAATCATCCCAATGATCGCTAGCGCTAATAGCATTGTCTGTTGATGTTTTGGTAGTTGTGGGAGGTATTAACCTACAATATAACATTTGTGCTTAGAATAGAATATTTCGGAAGCAAGAGAACCCTTAAACATATGTGGAAATACCCTAGAAGAGAAGTTGGCCCAAGGAGAATAATAATAAAGAATTAGAAGGCTCCAAAAAAAGAAGTCGACCCCACATGAAAAGTCACTTGGATAGGCTAGTATAAATAGAGGTAAGGTGCTACCTCATTTGCGTATTCTCACTCACTCATTTAGGGCGCAAGTCTGAGGAGCAACAGTTGCAGCAGTTAGGGCGCAACTTTGAGGAGCAATAGTTGCAACAGTTAGGGTGCAAGTTTGAGAAGCAGTAGTTGCAGTAGTTAGGGCGCTAGTCTTTCTGGTATCTCTCTCTTGTGCGCTTCTCTTGGTAAAGGTACGCTCTCTTGGTATTGTGCTGCTGCTGTAGTCGTGTTGGTATTTTTGGTTAGGGTTTATCTGAGAAGACTTGCTTCGTGTACGAAATCTATCTAAGAAAAGGTTACTGTGCTCCGGGGTGGTACATGTAAGTGCCTATGGTTGGGTGACAATGGTGTAACATTGTCTATGGTAAAACTAGCATATCAAAATTTTAACACAGTATCAGAGCTAGTTTCCTTCAAGACAGTCTAACAATTGGAAGAAAGATCGTCAGTTTTTCCCTATTGTCAAGCTCGTTGAGCACTCACAAGCCACCAAGAAGGTCGTCTAAGGAGGGCACATCTTTCCCTCGGATCAGATCTCTAAAATCAAAAAGTTGGAAAATTCTGATAAAACCCTAGGTCAAGACGTTTGGGCATTTAAAGGCTGAAGTTGAAGCAGATCCTTGAAGAAAGGAGGTCGCCTTGGCATAACGCACTCACTAGTAAGATCAAAACTCATTCTTGTAAAATTTTAATTTTTGTTATATTTTATAGATCCTGGGGTAGAATGACTTCCAACACTAAGCTTGATGAGAAGCTTGAGGGTGCTCATAACTTCCGAGCATGGAAATATAGAGTAATGCTCATTCTGGAGGAGAATGATCTAAAAGGCTTCATTGAAGAAAAAGTTCAAGAGCCAGAGGGAGATGAGGCTAAAGCAAAGCACAAGAAGAACCTGGTTAAAGCAAAAAGAATTATTGTAGATTCTATCAAGGATCACTTGATCCCTCATGTCTCATCATTGAAGACTCTAAAACAAATGTTTGATGCTTTATCCCGATTATATGAAGGTAAGAATATCAACCGGAAGATGACATTGAGGACTCAACTCAAGAATATGAAGATGCAGAATTCATAAACCATTCAATCCTACTTCACGAGGGTATCTCAAATCAAAGAACAACTTGAAGCCATTGGAGACACAGTTGAAGAAGTTGAGCTAGTAATGACTACATTGAATGGTCTCCCAAAGTCTTGGGAATCATTTATTCAGGGAATCTGTTCCAGAAGAAAACTAACAAAGTTTAGCAGGCTATGGGAAGATTGTTGTTAAGAAGAAGCTAGATTGGCAGCAAGAGAAGAAAAGTTGGGTGATGATGAAAATCAAGCACTAGCAGCACATACAAGAAATGGAAAGAGCAGAAAAGAGGTTCATTCTCACAAGAAGTTTCAAAAGTCACAAAAGACACAAAAGACTCAAAAGGATTATTCAAGTTATAATTGCTTCCGTTGCCAGAAGATGGGACACATTGCTAGAAATTGTCCTCAAAAGGATTATTCAAGTTACAAATGCTTCAGCTGTCAGCAGATGGGACACATTTCTAGAAACTGTTCTCGCATAAAAGATCAAATCAAAAAAGGAAAGTATAAAAGACATCATGCTCATGTCGTAGAAGACGATGAACCTGTTCAAAAGAAAGCAAAAGAAGATGATTCAAGTGAAGAATATGTATTGATATCAGGTCTTACAGGGACAATCACTCATGGAAGTGACACATGGCTTATTGATAGTGGTGCCTCTAAGCACATGACCAGTTACAAGGATTGTCTTTCAAAACTGGTTCAAAAGAATTCACCTCATAAGGTGAAGCTCGGTGATGACTATCATTATCCCATCAAAGGAGTAGGAGAAGCCTCCTACAGGTTGGATTCCGGAAAGCCTATGAAGATGAAAGATGTTTTGTATGTACTTGGTTTGAAGAAGAATCTCCTTTCTATCTTAGCATTGGATGAGAAACGATTCAGAGTTGCTTTCATTGATGTTGAAGTTCTTATGTGGTCAAAAGGAAAGTCTATTGATGATGCTATTGTGATTGGTGTACAAGAAGGAGGCCAATACAAATTAAAGGGACACTCAGATTCAACATTAGTTCACAGTACAGTAAATCCGAGTGAGCTATGGCATAGAAGACTTGCTCACATACACTACAAAGCATTACCGATTGTGAGCAAGATGGTGACAGGTTTGCGAGAGATTCAGGAGAATCATGATGGTATATGCAAGGGATGTGCACAAGGCAAGAACATGAAGAGTTTGTTTCCAAGCAGTGACAACAAAGCCAAAGGAGTTTTGGACATTGTGCACTCAGACGTGTGTGGACCGATGACAACCACTTCACTTAGCGGGTATGTATATTATGTTTCATTTATTGACGATTTCTGATGTAAAACTTGGATTTATTTCTTGAAAACAAAAAGCGAAGTATTTAGCAAGTTCAAGGAATTCAAAGCCCTTGTAGAAAATCTTTCTGAAAAGAAGATAAAGATTTTAAGGTCAGATAATGGAGGAGAGTTCACATCGGATGAATTGAAAGCATTCTACAGAGAAGTTGGGATTAAGAGGGAGCTCTCTACTCCCTACAATCCTCAACATAATGGTGTGGCAGAAAGAAAGAACCGGACGATAATGGAAGCAATAAAGGCCATGATTCGTGATCAAGATTTATCGATGCATCTATGGGTAAAAGAAACCGGGACCACTGTATATGTGCAGAACAAAAGTCCTCAGCTTATACTTGGGAACAAGACACCGGAAGAAATGTTTATAGGAGAAAGGCTAGAGGTCAGCCACCTAAGAATATTTGGCTGTCGAGTATATGTGTATGTTCCCAAGGATAAGAGATCGAAGTTGGATCCTTCATGCAAGAAGGTTATATTTGTTGGATATAGTGAGACATCGAAGGCATATAGAGTCTACATTCCTGGTCATAGGCTAACAGAGATATTACCTTCGATGAGGATGCAACTTTCAATAGATCAAGGAAGAATCATACAGATGAGGTCCATGATGGAGCTTGAAGCTCCTAGAGTTGTAGACACAGATACAGGTAATGACGTTGTACCTGAATAATATGTTTCAGAAGATCATGATATGGCAAAACCACAAAGACTTGCAGATCCACCCCGAGAGATGATTACAAATAAGAGAAGACCAACTTGGGCTCGAGAGATTATTCAAGATGCAGAGAAGTATGGTGTTCTAGACGGAACTTTCAGAGAAATTAAGAAGCCGCGACCATATTCGAGCTACATAACATTGCTAAGTGATATCATTGATGCAGAGTCTACCTGTTATGAAGAGGCTGCAGAAAAGAAAGTATGGAAGGATGCCATGATTAAGGAGTACCAGTCTATCATTAGGAATGATGTTTGGGATGTGGTTCCGAGACCAAAAGAGAAGACAGTGGTGAGTTCAAAATGGATCTACAAGACAAAGCATTCCGCTGATGGTAGTATCGAGAAATATAAGGCAAGGTTTGTGGCCCGTGGTTTCTCCCAGAAAGAAGGAATAGATTATGAGGAGACATTTGCTCCAGTGGCAAGATACACTTCGATTAGAGCTATACTTGCTATAGCTGCAGTAATGAAATGGAAGGTACACCAGATGGGCGTGAAGACAACTTTTCTGAACGATGTAGTAGAAGAGGAAGTGTATGTGGAGCAACCACAAGGTTTCGAGACACATGATAGACAGACACGTGTGCAGGTTGAAGAAAGCCTTGTATGGATTGAAGCAAGCACCCAGGGCATGGTACGGTAGAATTGACAACTTTCTGATGAGCTTGGGATTTACCAAGAGTAAAGCAGATTCCAACCTTTACTACAAGGTTGTGGATGGTGGACCAATGATATGATTGTTATATGTGGATGACCTATTTCTAACAGGAGACAAGAAGCTCATTGTCGAAAGTAAGAGGAAGCTTGCTACAGAGCTCGAGATGAAAGACTTGGGTATGATGCATTATTTCTTAGGACTAGAGGTATGGAAAAAAACGGATGAGATTTTCCTTAACCAAGGAAAATACACTGTAGAAATCTTGAAGAGATTCAGAATGATGGATTGTAAAGCCATGCCTATACCGATGGTGACAAACTTGAAGTTATTGAGTGACACATCTTCAGAGACAGTGGATGCCACCCTGTATAGACAAATGATTGGTTCGTTGATGTATTTGATGAACACAAGGCCAAATATATGTTTTGCGGTGAACACATTGAGTCAGTATATGGTTGAACCGAGACGTGTTCACTTGATGGTGGCAAAACACGTATTGAGGTACCTAAAAGGTACAGTTGACTATGGACTCAGATCTGTTTCGGATCGTGAGATAAGACTGGAAGGCTATGCTGATTCAAATTTGGCCGGTAGTGTCGCAAATAGGAAGAGTACATCATGATGTTGCTTCAGTTTGGGATCAACCATGATATCGTGGCTCAGCAGGAAGCAGACTAGTGTGGCACTCAGTACGGCCGAAGCAGAATACATAGCAGCATGTTCAGCTAGTTGCGAAGCTGTGTGGCTTCAGAAGTTACTTGCAGGATTGTTTGATCTCGAGTTGGAGGTGACTTGTATCTTCTGTGATAACCAAACTTGCATAAAGTTGTCAGAGAACCCCGTGTTTCATGACAAGTCAAAGCATATCGAGATCAAGTATCATTATATCTGAGAGATGGTACAGAAGGGAACAGTGAAGCTCCAATATGTTGCTACAGATGAGCATATAGCTGATCTGATGACCAAGCCTCTGTCGAAGATAAAGTTTGAGTATTTCAGGGACAAGATTGGCATGGTCCAGAAGGACATCCCTCGTAAGAGGGAATTATGAGTCACATATGCGATTCTAGGGGACAATAGCTTACAGAGTGTGGTAGCAACAGGTAGTCATTTACATGCATGTTAGTTGCCCAGACTTCGTATGGATTGGGTAGTACGAAAGTTTTGTGTGAACTGGCTAAACTGGATAGTTGCCTAGACTCCATGTGGATTGGGAAGTAGCACATTTCTGCCTGAACTGGCTAGTTTCCTAGCTTTGAGTGAGCTAGATGAAGTCCTGTAATGACATAGTGTCCGAAAGGATGCCGAGAACCATAAGGTCCGAAAGGACAATGAGGCTGTGCCCATTAGAGATGCTACGCATGTTGATGAGGCCCTAGATGCATCACTGTGACATAACCATCAGATAGTCTGTATGTGACTATGAGAGAGCCTGTTTGGCTATGATGGTGATACTTGTGACAAGATCTGTTTGATCATGAGATAGCCTGTGTGGCTATGGTGATGCTACCTGTGGACTGGTTTACAAGACCATGTGACTCTTGCCCATGCCATGTGAGATGGATGGATATGATTGAGACCATTACTTGAAGAACATCATAGTTAATACCTCCCTAGCTAAGAGGGAGTGCTGATGTTTTGGTAGTTGCAGGAGGTATTAACCTCCAACATAACCTTTGTGGTTATAATAGAAGATTCCAGAAGCAAGAGAACCATTAAACAGATGTGGAAATACCCTAGAAGAGAAGTCGGCCCAAGGAGAATAATGATAAAGAATCAGAAGGCTCTAGAAAGACAAGTTGGCCCCACATGAAAAGTCACTTGGACAGGCTATAGTATTAATAGAGGTAAAGCTCTACCTCATTTGCATATTCTCACTCACTTAGTTAGGGCGCAAGTTATGAGCAACAGTTGCAACAGTTAGGGCGCAAGTTTGAGGAGCAACAGTTGCAACAGTTAGGGCGCAAGTCAGAGGAGCAATAGTTGCAACAGTTAGGGCGCTAGTCTTTCTGGTATCTCTTTCTTGTGCGCTTCTCTTGGTAAAGGTACGCTCTCTTGGTATTGTGCTGCTGCTGCCGCTGTGCTGGTATTCTGGTTAGTGTTTATCTGAGAGGACTTGCTTCGTGTACAAGTCCTATGGTTGGGTGACAATGGTGTAACATTGTCTATGGTAAAACGTGCATAACAAAATTTTAACATTGTCACCATGAAACAAGGGTATATTTTCCAATGACTTGGGCGATTCATGAGGTTGACCAACTGTATTAGAAAAATCATATGGTTTGTAACAATCAGTCAACCAATGAGCAACCATTTGATTTTGATTAAGGACACTTGAATTATCAACACATAATCTTCTTATATCTTTGAAAGATTCAAGTCCTAGTTGATTATTAGCTTCTCTTGTTTTAAGCTTATATCTTCTTCGTTTATAGACTATCTCAGGTTTAGGCACAAGGCGAATTAAACCTTGAGGATTTCTTCTTGTAGTGTATTTCTTAGTTATATTTTCTTTATGTGGAGTTGCCAGATGAGATATTTAGATTAACATTCACAACATTCTCATTATAATACACAAGGAAGATGAACCCCAACAAAAACCGGGTGATGGACTTTATCCCCGACAATGACGCCAAAGATATTATCACCTAAGCTAGAATTCAAGTGGAAAGTCCAACCACGGATGCTACCTCGGGGCAACAAGATGGGACTTGCACCACTGTCACCCTAGTACAATGTCCCATTCACTTTAGGCCAACGCCAAAGGCCAAGGGGGGTATCCCTATCTATCAATGATAGATCCAAGTAGATATTCTTTCATGAATTAATTTATGCAAGCTTATGATTTACTTCAATGCATCCAATAAATATGTATGACAATGTAAAGTACAAGGATTCCAACAAGTGATTAAATGCCTTAAGATAACAATTCAAGAGCAATAGCATAAAACCACTATTATTCACTTAAGAGATATGAATTAGGAGCTAGTGGATGCGTGTGACAAATCTGATTATAAAGTATGTAATAACAATAACTTCAGACTTGCATTAGATTGATTATCATCCCAATAAATGAAACTTATAAGAGGCTACTTGAAAGAAACCACTTTAAGCTACTTTAAACCACTAGAAATGAGACCGGCTCGCATAAAATGATTGTGTGTAGTGTGCTTTAGATGCCAATCAAATATATGCTGAATTAGGGACGAGCTCAAGGCTGTCCTACACTTCCAAATCTGTTTTATTGATGAATTAATGCAGAATTCCAGATTTGAAGTAAGAAAGAAACCAATCCAAGAGAGATATTTCCACTTTTAAGCAAGACGTTTTGGATGATTTAGCTAGGATTTAAGATATGCAACAAAATAACAGTCCATGTAACTTAGAATCAAGCTCACAATAAATATATCATTGAGATGAACAAGAACTTGAAATGAAAAGGTAAATCCCCCCTAGGGTTATTTAACATTAGATCTAGAATTTACCAAGATAATCTCCAAATAAAAGATACACAATTAAAAACAATTTAGAGATGAATTTCACCACTAGAAATGAATAATAAACTTATAGCAATCTTCTGGTAAATGAAATAGATGCTAGGACTAGTTGTTGATGTTTTTATGATTCTCAAATCTGATAGTTATTGCCTTATGATTAATAACAAGTTTCACTTTCATACATCAATTATAATAGAATAACTATACGCTGAAAATCACAACTATAACAATGGAGCGGAAATAACAAGACCTAGAAATATTAACCATGCATAGTAGACACAAGAACACAACACAAGAACATAAGAGTTTATCTTGGGAAACCCAAACTTGGGAGAACCTAACAACCTTTCTCTAGAAGAATTCAGTCCAAGATATTACTAGTACATTACCATCAATAACCAAAATACCATATAGAAAAGATCCTCCTCAAGGCTAGCATCACCAAGACCTAGCTCCTCAATAATATGACCAAGAATAACCAAGCAAGAGCTTCTCCAAGTGTGGCGCACTCTCCAAGATAACCAGTAACCCAAAAATAGCGAAATTGCCAAAACTACAGTTGCATCTGCCTTGTGCGCACTGTAGAAGGAGCTGTCTGCCTGTCAAAATGAAATGAGCCAGTCCTGTATTTATACTGATTTGGGTGCCAGTTTGTGGCCGACTTCTTATTTCTAGGTCTTCAATTACTTTATTAATTTCTTGTGGGGCCAACTTCTCTTCTTGGATCTTCAACTTCTTCCCGGGGCTTCTCGTAATGGTGTAGATGGGTCTTCTTGTACTTTCTTGTGGAGAATCACTGCCCTGAAGTTGCAAATCTCCAACACTCCCTCTCAACGAGGGAGGCATTCTCCATACTTGAATTTCTTTTGTCATAGAAAGGTTGTCTTCATGAGCCATGTTGATGTGCCATCTCCGGACATGCATTCCATCTCGGAATATGCATGTGATAACATCTAGAGTCCATCCACTCCTTGACAGGAGAAGGACTACACCTAGGCCATTCACCACTAACAGAGCCCCGTGAGTGAATGAATCATTACCCTTGGTCATATTAGCACTAGCATAGCCCCTTGCACAACCAATCTGGGATAATGTTTGCTTGATGCTCATCTGGGCCAGTCACCACTAGCAAAGTCCTGTGGATGAGCGAATCATTCTCCTTTGGTCATATTAGCGCTAGCATAGCCCCGTGCATGACCAATCTAGGAAGAATGTCTGCCTGAACTTGGGGAACATCAACATACCCGGGCCATTCACCACTAGTAGAGCCCCGTGAGTGAATGAGTCATTCTCCCCTTGGTCATATCAGCACTAGCATAACCCCATGCATGACCAATCTGGGGGAATGTCTACCTGATGCTAAAATATAAACGCTCATCACTAGCCAAATCAACATGGCTAATCCTGTGTATCATCCTCCTTAGCCAAATCAACATTGGTACTCTGGGAGGATATCTGCAATCTGCTCATCTATGGATAAGTAATGGAGCTTCACTGCTCCCTTCTGTACCATGTCTCAGATGAAGTCCTGCAAGAAGCTTCTGAAGTTGCACCACTTCACGATTTGTGACACTAGCTGTGACATACTCCGTCTCTACTGTACTCAGTGCTATAGAAGTCCACTTCCAGCTTATCTCGAAAATCGTAACTGATTCCAAGCTGAAGCAACACCTTGAGGTGCTCAATTTGTCTATTGCACTCCCTGCTCAATCAGAATCTGTATATCAACGCAGCCTCACTTCATCACCTGAGACAAATCATATCTAACTGTACCATGCTTTGCTGCCACCCAATGGAACTACCTTGGATTCAACCAAATATTGGCTCAGGGTGCTCAATACATAGCAAATATCTAGCCTGACATTAACCAGGTACATCAAGGATCCAATCTAGTACAGATCTCATTTGATCTCGTCGCACCTCTAATCCCAAGAGTACATCTGGCCAGGATCCTCCATCTTGAACTCTAAGGCCAACTCCCTCTTTCACTGGAGTAAGTCCTGCTGTCTAGTCTACCTCACTGGTTGCTCCCTCTGTGACTAAGACAAAATCCATACCCAGTCCTCCTGACGGACTGCTTCCTCTGTTACTGTAGCAAGATCACATCTCCTAGAAGTCTCTTGCCTTTGAAGCTTCTGTTTGGCCTCCTCAACTCATGACAACTGTCTGTCAGTCCTGGGAGATGTCTCTCTCCCATCTGATCTGGGGGTTACTCCCTCTGAATAATCGACTCTCTCTTGAGCCAACTATCTCTCTTTGAGATGAGGCTCACTCTGAGTCTGTACATTCTTGGTTAAAACCAAGCTCGTCAAGTATCCATCGATCCTAGAGTACCATGCTCCCTTTGAAACATGACTCCCTCTAAGTCTGTACAACCTCTGGAGCCATATGCTCCCTCTACATCTTTTGAAGTATGATCTCCAATGTACTGTCCTGGGAGGCTGCTCCTCCCTACTGGATCCTGAGGGATGACTCCCTCTGAACTCTAGCTTCCTCTGAACTGGTACTAGGTGGGGCCGTCTGCCTCACCACTAGTGGAGCCATCTGCTCCTCCCTATCAATCTCCATGTGGAACACTCTGTATCCCACAAAAGTATGTATGTATACTGTCATGTATACAACTCCATGTCTGGATAGCCTACTCCATGTCTCAAACTAGAGACCATCTAATCTGTTGCCCCCTGCAACCATCACTATAGCTCCCTCTTAGAGCTATCTCCGGTGACCTGCCTGAAACAAGAGCAATAACAAGGGAAAATAGGAGACAAGAACAATATTCTTATGATAAGGAATAGGAACAAGAATAAAAAATTTGGAAACAGGAACAACACTTTTCCAGTGTTGTTACCAACCATTCCTCCGTGGTAACTTGCCCGAAACAAAACAAGAACAAAACACAAGAGCAACACTTTTCTAGTGTTGTGACCTCCATAGTAACCTGCACGGGACAAAGATAACAACCAAGAACATCTCCTAGAAGAGATCAATTTCATCTTGTAAACAAGTGCATCATTAGTACTAAACAATGATCATTGTACTAACAATATTCAAAACATTTGATAACAAAAGTACTTAGCAGTAATAGATCTCTAAAGACTGCTGTCCCGGTTACAATATTTATTTAAGATGCAACAATATAAAAATATCAAACCTGATATGCAAACTTGGAGTCTTAATTGCTAGGGAGGGTGTGCTATTCCTCTGAATGCACTAGATCCAATGATCCCTTTGGGTCATTGCTTGGACAAGGTCCCTTGTACATCCCCTGCAAACACCCTCATACTTTGCTAAATGATATAACTTGGAAACATATATAAGTGCATACCTCTGAAATTTGTAGCACCATCCAGCTTGTCTTCTGATCTCAAGGATTGCGCAACTCTTTACTGGCAATTGCAGCTGGCAATTGCAACTGTAACTAGAAACTGCAACTGTAACTAGAAACTACAACTGTATTTGGCAATTGTAACTAGCAACTGCAATTGCAACTACAAATGGAACTGGCAACTGCAACTGGCAACTACAACTGTAATTGTAACTACAACTGTAACTGTAACTATGCAATGGCAATATTGCAACTAGCTTTGATACCATGTTGATGTTTTTATGATTCTAAGATCTGATAGTTATTTCCTTATGATTGATAACAAGATTCACTTTCATACATCAATTATCATAGAATAACTAAACAATGAAAATCTCAACTATAACAATGCAGCGGAAATAACAAGATCTAGAAATATTAACCATCCACAATAGACACAAGAACACAACACAAGAACATAAGAGTGTATCCTGGGAAACCCAAACTTGGGAGAAAACCCAACAACCTTTCTCTAGATAACTTCAGTCCAAGATATTACTAGTACATCACCATCAATAGCCAAAATACCATATAAAAAAAGATCCTCCCCAAGGCTAGCATCACCAAGACCTAGCTCGTTAATAATATGACCAAGAATAACCAAGCAAGAGCTTCTCTAAGTGTGGCACACTCTCCAAGATAACCAATAACCAAAAAATGGCAAAACTGCCAAAACTGCAGCTTCAACTGCCTTGTGTGCACTGCAAAAGGAGTTGTTTGCTTGTCAAAATGAAATGAGCCAGTCTTGTATTTATACTGATCTGGGTGTCGGTCTGGGGCCGACTTCTTATTTCTGGGTCTTCAATTACTTTATTAATTTCTTGTGGGGCCGACTTCTCTTCCTGTGTCTTCAACTTCTTCCTAGGGCTTCTTGTAATGGTGTAGATAGGTCTTCTTGTACTTTCTTGTGGAGAATGACTGCCCGAAGTTGCAAATCTCCAACACTAGTTATAGATGAAATTTTAAAGCACAAAACCTAGCCTTAGGGTTTCTACAAATTTGGTTTTTGTTCCTTTTATGCAATTTCCAGATTTGATTAAACCTTAAAATCAACCCAAAGTAAAATAATTTAACCTTCGAAGCATAAAACTATTGGGACGATGACTCTTTAGGGTTTTAAGATAAGAAATTAAGCACAAAACCTTATTAATTTAGTCTAGAAATTGAAATAAGCAATTAACTTTATGGTAGACTAGGAAAGAAATCTAATTTATGATTTTCTTTGTTTTTCCTTGGATTTCTTTCAGAACAAAATAAAGGAAAATATTTGGATTTTGTAGTTTTGGTTGGTTGTTGGGAGAAGACAAGTGCCTTATTCCAACTAGGATTTATGGGGTCAAGAAGAATGCCCTTTTTTAAATTTGGTCTATTTATCCCTATGGATTAGGAGTAAGAGACTAGAATCCAAAGTGAATGATAGTCTCCTATCTAATCAATATAAATCATGTAGACCAAGGCCCTATTAGAAGGGGTCCCAAAGGGAGCCACCTCCACCAACAAGATCAACTATAGCTTGATAAAAATACCAAATACCCTTGCTAGGGTTACAAAAGATAGACAAAGCAAGGAATTAAGCAAATATCAAACTAACAAAGGAAGAAGGAGAGGATTTACCCCAAAACATATTCCCTCCAAGTGGTAATCTTACCCCTCAAATGGATCATCCTTGTAAGCTTGTAGTAGTCTTGAATGTGCACCATCAATCTTTAATGCACCAAAATAGAAAGCCAAGATAGAAGAGCTCTAAGAATTGACACCATCGCCTCAATAGTAGATATTCAACAAAATTGTATTCTAAAAGAAGTAGCCAACAACAACAACAAATGGGAATGAGAGGAGGAGCCTCTTTCATAGAGGAGGTTTCATCAACCATCTCATTCAATATTATTTTCTATCTCCTTAGATATAGCCTAGGAGATCTACAAATTGGCTTGCCTTCCAACTAATTAATTGAGACTATGTCAAGAAATACATAAAATAGAATGAAGATGTGCCAGATGTACAATATTTCCTCCAAGAGAGGAGGTCACCCCAATAGTGAGGTCAAACTAGGTCCAAGAGTGCTCAACATCCTTCCAAATGGTAAGATACCTCTCCCATGAAGAATAGTCAATAAGAGTGCCAACATCCATCCTCAAAGAGTGGAAAGACCACATGTGTGGCACAAGTGAGGTCAAGGCGAGGGGACGACTCATTAAAACATGCTCCAATGGCTACAAGGGCAATCTCCAAGGTGTGGAAGACTCCTCAATTCAAGATATCTATGTCCTCAAGTCACGGGAGGTCCACATGTGCCAAACGACTATGAAATGCATCATCCAAGGCAGTCAACTCATCAAATCATGTGATAAATGCCTCCAAATAAGTGCATAAGGTGACTGCTCCACAAGTTGGGATGTGGCATGGCGTGAGAGGTCCAATGCATGAAGAAAAACCCCCACACTGCCTAGGGTGTTAATTTTTGACAACTTCCTAGTAAACCCTTGTTGTAATAAACTCATAAGCAAATTTACTGAATAACAACACGATTGAGTTTTAACGATCTAAATAAATAAATCAACGGAAGCATAATAAGGAAACCACACACATTTGCACACATAATTTTCTAGGTAATTACCCTTGGACAAATTCTGAAGGGAAAACCGGTACTATGATTTTTTAATATAAAATCTGGGCTCCCGTCCTGGGATATTGGCCCACCCGAGGAATAATACAAAACAACAAAATAGCCTAGCCTACCACACCTAGTTGCAACTCCTTTGTTGCTCCTTTTCTCCTTTCCTCGGACCCTGTCTCTGCACACTTGGATGAAATTCCTTCTTCACCCAATCAATGAGATCTCCTATCTCAGTCTGTGCGTGGCTCCTCTCACCCAGGCTTCCTTTTATAATCTTGAGTTTACCTTAAATCCAAAACCCTAGATATCCAAACTAATCAATGGTTGAAATTAGATCTCAGCATCATTTTAGATCTAATGGCTAGGATTTAATTTAACGCACTAATGCCAAATACTTAGGGATTTAATTAAATTAAAATCACATTAATTACAAAAGACATTCACTTTAATAATCACTTTATTGAAGTGAATCTTCAGAGTCCTTAGAGGTATTAAGGACGACTTCCACATGTTAGACACAAAACCAATGTGGAAGTACCTGTTCGATGCTACAAACATCAACACTCCCTCTTAGCGAGGAAGGTACTTCTCGAAGAGCCACCTGGAATTGGTTCTTCCTCTGACCCTAGCACAATGTCGCACACATCATCATGTACACTGACATCCCTCCAACCCTGCTGGTCAGCTACTACCTGAACATTGGAAGTTACAAAATCGATGATGCTACATATTAGTGCCATGAAGTTTGGAAACTTTGTCGAAGGCCTGCTCTCCCTCAATGTGCTCCTAGAAGCCTCCTCATCCTTTTGAGCATCCATCAATGTCATCTCGTACCAACTCAGTCTCTTGGCAGAATTGGAAGGTGCTAACTCCCTCTTCCCATTTGAAGGTTGACTCCCCACATTGGAAATCTGTGAACTCTGCTCACCCTTCGAAGCCTCTTGCTCCTCGTCCTTTGTCACTAACATCAATCCATGATCCAAGATCCCCTTGGACCCACCTATAGGCTTGCCCCACAACCTGTATACCCTACCCTCTCTGAGACCAAGGCTAACTGTTTTGTGAGGGATAGCTCCCTCCGAATGCATGAACACTTGTCAGTTCTAGAACAAGATTACATAAACCTTGTCCTCTAGAATTGAGACTGAGAGCAAATTCCTTCTCAGCTCTAGGACATACAACATGAACCAACCTCTTGACTCCAGTTGGAACCTGACTGTCCCAACTCCCTCTACACCACACTTGGCATGAGTGCCAAGCTCCACATGCATATTTGAGTCTGTCTTTGACCAATTGGTGAACAACTCATGTGTCCCCATCATGTGACGAGAAGCCCCACTATCCACGAACTAGGCACTACCGGAATTTGTGCCAGAAAGACAAGAGACTAATGAGAACTCCTTCTTGAACTTCTCAACAAACTCCTTGACTTATGCTTTTGTAGATGTTGCTACCTGCTGAGACTTACTCTTCCTCTTCTTTCGTTTTGGACACTGTGAAGCATAGTGGCCACTCTTATGACACACAAAGCATTTCACTTTGGTCATATCCTTCTTCTTTCCAGCCTGTGGAGCTGATTCTCCACTTGTATTCTCCCTGCTCCTCCTTGCATGACTAGCAAGGGCTAGATTCTCATCATCACCAACCTGTTGGCCCGCTAGGGATTCCTCTCGAATCTCCTCCTGGATGAAATCATCCCATAGCATGTCTTAGGAAGTTTCTCCTGTGCAACGATGTCCTTGATAAATGGGGCCCATGGCTTAGAAAAACCATTCAAGGCCATCCTCACCAACTCCTCATTTGAAACCACTTCCCCAACAACGACCAACTGATCATGTACTTGAGTGATCTTGATGAGATAACTGGTCACCGTATCTAATTTGGTCATCTTGGTGTCTCTAAGCTTTTCCCTCAACACCATCTTCCTGTTTGTATTGCCGTTCTGAAAAAGATTCATCCGAGCTACAAACATCTCCCTGGCTGACTTCTTTTCAGCTATGTGAGGGATCAAATGATCCTTCATGGCATCTTAGATGATCCTCCTGGATTTCACATCCTTCAACTCATGGATGGCCAGGTCCTTTGGATCCGTCGGTGGGGTCACCTTTGTGTTAGCAAACTCCCACAACCCGTTCTCCATTAGAATCAATGTGACCCTTGCCTTCCAAGGGACGAAGTTAGATGCACCCTCCAACTTGTCCTCAAACCTCAAACTGGCTGCGACCATCTCCAAATCAAAACTTCACCGGGAACACAAACTGCTAAAAAATGTGCCTAGTCCTTCAAGCACGGAAACTGAAGAATTTGTGCTTTGTCCTTCAAGCACAAAATTGATCCTTGGCTGCCCGAGACCCATTGCCTGTTGCTCGAACCCTGTTGTCCATTGCTCAGACTCTCTTGCTCGTTGCCCGAACCTTCTGCCCGCTGCCCAGACCCTACTACCCGTTGCTCGAAGCTGCTGCCCGGACCCTACCCGAAGCCTTTTGCTGGTGCCCGGAGCTTCCTGCAGTTTGCTTGACTACTGCTCGAGCTTTTCTGGGTTGCCCTAGGGCTCCTGCAGTCTGTTGGCGACTCTGTTGGCTTGCCCCTGCGACTCGCCCCTCTCTTCACCTGGCGGCTAGCAACTTGCGACCTGTGCTGGCCTACGGTTCTGCTGTTGGCCGGCTTCCAACGCTCCCTACCTGGCAGCTACTGGCTCTACTGGCGGTCTGCCCCTCTCTTCACCTGGCGTATGCCTATCTCCCAGGGCGCGGCTCCTTTGTGTTCTCTCCGTCGTCTTCAGCCCTATTCGCTCTGCTCCCAACACCGTCACCTCATGTAACCTCTACCACCCAACCCACACGACTATCCCGACGACCCGAGATCCTTCTCCAACAGCCTGTGACTGCGGGTGTGGCCCTGCAGCCTTTCTCTCTATCTCTCCCGAAACTAGCCGTTTGGTAGCTGCAGCCGACCAGATCCTTCTGCAGTCAATGCTCCATGTAGATTGTCTCTCTGTTAGCAACTCACATTGCTTGCTCACACAAAACAGTTTGGAGCATTGTCGGTTGTTGTTCCATCTTCTGCGACCTCAACACCTCTCGGCTCGTGACCCCTTGCCACCTGTAGCTCAATCCTTCAGCAGCTCGAACTCTCTTTGGTGGCTGCAACCTTTCCATCCTATCTGCAACACAAACAAATTGTTGTACGCTGTACAATGACTATACGGTTTGTACGATGGTCATACGACTTTACGTTTCCTTCTCTTTTTTTTTTTCCTTTTTTTTATCAACCCTACAAACCTGCAACAAAAAATTTCTTGCGCTGCATAAAATTACGTTTCCGTTCACTTGGTTCCTCCTTTAAGAGATCACGCTCTGATACAATGTTAAGTTTCGACAACCTAACACCCGACAAATTATTTCCTAGTAAACCCTTGTTGTTATAAAATCATTAAGTAAATTTACTGAATAACAACATAGCTGAGTTTTAATGATCTAAATAAATAAATCAGTGGAAGCATAATAAGGAAACCACACATTTGCACACGTAATTTTCTGGATAAATACCCCTGGAAAAACCCCGAAAGGAAAATCAGTACCATGATGATTTTATTAATATAAAATTTGGGCTCTCGTCCTGGGATAATGGCCCACCTGTGGAATAATGCAAAACAACAAAATAGCCTAGCCTACCACACCTGGCTGCTACACCTTTGCTGCTTTCCTCGGACCCTGCCCCTGCACACTTGGATGAAAGTCCTTCTTCACCCAATCAATGAGATCTCCTATCTCACTGTGTGTGTGTCTCCTCCTCTCACCTAGGCTGCCTTTTATAATCTTGAGTTTACCCTAAATCCAAAACCTTAGATCTTCAAACTTCAAAGTGATCAATGGTTAAGATTAGATCTCACCATCACTTTAAATCTAATGGCTCGAATTTAATTTAACTCAGTAATGCCAAATACTTAGGCATTTAATTAAATTATATTCACATTAATTACATAAAGGCATTCACTTTAATAATCACTTTATTAAAGTTAATCTCCTTAGTCCCGAGAGGTATTGAGGACGACTTCCACATTTTAGACACAAAACCATTGTGGAAGTACCTGTCCGATGCAACAAACATCAACATAGGGCATTGTGAATTGCCTTGGAAACTATTAAAGTGCCTCGGGAATTGTGAAACTGCATGAGGATCTATAGAGTGATCTTTGAAGATGGATACATGCCAAGAGTCCTTGGCCAAAGTGTGACAAATACATAAGGGGATCCATGCTTAGGCATAAGATAACTGTGCTCTATAGGTATGACAACCTTTACAATATCAACAACACTTTTACATAAGGGTAAAGTGAAAAAACCTTGGGGCTCCCTAAGTCATGTGTCCTAGTTGATCCACTCCAAGACCCCCGCATACCTACCTCAGCCATAAATGACCTCCAAGGGATAGTTAGCCAAGCCATAAGAGCATGGACTATCTTGAAATGGGGATTAAGAGGATGGGCCATGACTAACGACAAAGTCTCTAGAGAAACCACCTAGATAAAAAACTCTTTACTTAGATCATCTAAGCATGGTCCAATACAATACATGGAGTACAAAATGGTCACACTTTTGGTTGATCATGATACAATAGTACAAAGCATCATGGTGGCACATTTGATCATGGTACTCTGAGCTTTGAAATCATCAAGATAGGTGCAAGATCTGCTCATATGATGGATCACATCTGGCAAAGAAAATGAGGCATGCTAAAGTGAAACCGAGGGATAACAAACATCTTCCTACGTGGAGAGTTATTTTATGCATTCTTGGAGGGCGCATTCCATATGGACACTTGGCATTTGACTTGGTTTAGTGCCTATTTTTGGTGGTACACCCCCTTCTAGAGCATTATTTGGTGCATGCTGCTCTCTATTTTTGGATGGGGCGAGTTGGCTTGAAGAGGCTAGTTTCCACATGATGTGACATGGTGAACCATGGATTAAAGAGAAATCTAACTACTCCAATATTTTACTATTTGTTTGACTTGTCATGGAGTTAGTTAGAAGGATAATAATATTTTATTGTATGAGCGAAGAGACTCACTCTATAAAGAGGAACTCTCTTTCCATTGTAATGTTGTTGGGATTCTGGGGATTGAGGAGCTCTCCCCTTGGATATCATTTGTACTTCACATGCTTGGAGCCTAATGGAAGATTGGAGGGGTATCATTTTTTATGTGAGGCTTTCTTTTTTGTAATTTACTTTTCATGTGTTGATTTCAATTGTAGGAAAACCTTGTATTGTTCATTTGAAGGCTTTTTAATGAACCATGATTTGTTGGTATAATGTAATGTGAGGATTTAACCCCTCTTACCGTTATTGTTGTTTTATCTAGCTACATCTAATAAACCCAAATTGTTGTTAGCATTTATATGACATCACCTTCATACCAACATTTTGAATAGCACACCTAGTTTTCCTAGGACAAATTTCTGCAATAGAAATTTACAAGCTAAGGGTGATTTGTGGCATGCATAGCGGCCCCTATTGCCTTCATGCACTTTGCCTGTTTAATGTATACTCCCTTGACTGCATTTGCACAAGGTGTGATTAGGCACTTGGTCTTGGGGTTTTCCTTCATCTTTCCCTTTTCACACCACTCATTAATCCATTATACTACTATCACCTGTTTTGCTTAGGCTTACTCTTCATAAATCATTTTGTGCCTCCACTCTATAGCCTTAGCAATCCTGCCTTTTAGGGAAGCCCCCTTGTGTTGGAGAAGAGCCTACTTAAAGAGAGAGGAAGAGATACTTAGGTGACAATGGATAGCTTTCTTGAGTTGCACAAAACTAATACTTTGGTGATTGGGAATTTACACTTTGTGGGTGCTATATTTTGTTGTAACAAGAGGTATATCATTCTTTATATGAGCTTTATTTTGTATAATTTACTTTTAATGTGTTGATTTCCATTGTAGGAAAACCTTGTATTGTTGATATGAAGGCCTTGTAATGAATCATGATTTGTTGGGATAACGTAATGTGAGGATTTAACCCCTCTTACCATTTTTATTGTTTTATCTAGCTACATCTAATAAACCCAAATTGTTGTTAGCATTGATATGACATCACCTTCATACCAACAATTTGAATAGCATAGTTAACTTTCCGAGGACAAATTTCTGTAATAGAAATCAACAAAGTAAGGCTGATTTGTGGCATGCATAGCAGCCCCTATTGCTTTATGTTTTCATGCACTTCCCCCCTTTGATCCATATTCCTTTGACTCCATTTGCCTAAGGTGTGATTAGGCACTTGGTCTTAGGGTTTTCTTTAATCTTTCATGCTCACACCATTCACTTTCTCATTTTACACACTACAAAAACCTTGTTTTGTTAAGGCTAACTCATTATAAATCACCTGGTGCCTCCACTCTATAGCCTTAGCAATCCTACCTTTTAGGGAAGCCCAAGCCCCCCTTGAGTTGGAGAAGAGCCAACCTAAAGAGAGAGGAAGAGCTACTGTGGTGACAGTGGGTAGCCTTCCTGAGTTGCACAAGACTGGCCCTTTGATGCTTGGAACTTTACATCATATGGGGGTGCTAGATTTTGTTGTAACATTTTGGTGCTGTTGCTGGGGATAAAATCCATTGCCCGGATTTGTAGTCTTGTTACATTTGACATTTTATGAGTGTGTGTATTGAAGATCCATTGTTCATATGACGACTCTATGAAGAAAGGAATCCCTTGTTCCTTGAAGAATTGAAGATGTTGTTGTGTGTTAAGGTGAGTACACTCAACAATCTTGAAGGCATTTGAAGGCTTACCTTGGCTACTCTACATTTTGGTATGAGGTATGGTGATCATACATATTTCAGATTTTATATCATCCCTATATCTTGCATTTCATATTGAAGTTTGGTGAAGAAAAGAAGTAGGGCTCCATCTTGCAAGACATGGGATAAGTTGCTTGGCCCATTAAACTTCTCATGCATTTCGTGATATCCACATGAATGCCGTTATCATATATGGAGAAATCATGCTCCAAGACCTCACGGAAATCAAAATGATTTTCTTCCTTTTGATGCATCTTTGATGGATCTTATTGAAAAATTTAATTTTGTCCATGATGTTTTTGGATAAATTCGTGAGTGCGGACACAGATCAATCTTCCTAGATCCACCTGGATCTAGAACAAAACAGGACAGAATAGGACGCTTTCCTTAAGTTTTAAATATTGAATTTACTAAGAGGCAAGAATAAGTAACATACCTTATAATCGCTTCCTACAGTCTTTGTTGCTCCTGCTTCGCTCCGGCGCTCTTGTGTAGTCAA
>ML777429.1:926479-980443 GCA_009831015.1 Picea engelmannii | reverse complement strand
CCCCTCTCTAACCCTAAAAATGCCCTAGGGCCCACCCACAAAGCCAAAAAAAAAAAAAAAAAACTTTTTTTGGGCCAAAAATCGGGGAGCGGCCATGTGGGTCTGGGAGCGCGGTTCCGAGGGGTCGGGAGCGGGTCTTGTAGGCTAGGGAGCGTGGGGGGAAGCGAACCGGGAGTGTGGAGCTTCGGGAAAAGGCAGGGAGCGCCCGTGACAGGTCGGGAGCGCGGTTTGGGAGGGTCGGAGCGTGGGGGGGAGCGCTGTTCCGGGACGCTCCCGCTCGGAGCGCGGTTCGGGGGTTCGGACCGGGGGGGGGGACGCTTCGGCAACCCTGATGCTGTGTAACCGTTTCAGATCAATTTAACAAATATTCTATGCGGGGCACGCTCTACAAGGTCGCTCTCTAGAATAAGCCAGAATTTAGCAAGGTATGCCATTTTTGCTATAACTCCTTTTCTGAGAGGTTCCAAGTAGTGACACCTGGAGGAATTACATAAAACACACTGAAGAACATTGTGTATCAGTTTCAGATCTTTATACATTACAGGTACAAAGTTATGATTACTTCAAGTTAGGGTTGTTGACTAATCCAAAACTAGGCATGTGAGACTAAAGAAAAGTTTGATGAAAATGCTAGTCTCTTGTTGTTGAAGTTAAGGAAGGTTTGTAGGAATGTGATCATATACACCAGGTCTATTACAGAGCTACAAATCAGATTTGGATGATGAAATTGATGAGAGCTTTTGTTTGAGGTACATTTTGAATACATGGTTGAGACAAGTAGTTGATGAGTTGGCACATACATGAGGTGTATAGTTGATGATGTTGGTACATATTGATGAGTCATAGTTGATGAGTAGTTGACACATGATTGGTACATACTTGGTACATGGTTGGATGCACTTGTTTATGGTACAGGTTGATTACAGGTTATTTGGTACAGGTTGTTGCATGGTTGATGCACTTGTTTATGGTACAGGTTGATTACAGGTTGAGGTACATGTTGATGCATGGTTCAGATTTATTGGTACAGGTTTACAACGGTATATCTCACAGTGACAAGTTGACAGTGGTTCCATCATTCTACTTCTACTTCAGGGTGGCAGGACGGGGCAAGGACAGGTGGTTGTAGCCACCTTCCGGTTGTAGCTGGAGAACACAGGGGGTTGTAGCCTCCTTCTGGTTGTAGCCAGAAAATTGGGGAGTTGGAGCTTCCCTCAGGTTGTAGCCTGAGAAACTAGGGTGTTGGAGCTTCCTTCCAGTTGCAGCTGGAAAACAAAGGAAGTTGGTGCTTCCAATGAATGTAATTCTTCAAGACATATAAGAAAAAAAATTCCGTGGTTTTCTCTCGATTTGGGTTTCCACGTAAAACACTGGTGTACTGTGTATGTGTATGTTTGTTCATTTGTTCATTGCTTATTTACTTGCAGTTATTGGATGATAATGCTTCATTGATGTAACACTTGGATTATATGGTTAAAAAGGATTAGATTGCTCTATTACTGATTCACCCCCCCTCTCAGTAATCCAACAAATGAGTTGGTTTATGGATTCCCAACTCAAATATGTTGCCTGCAACCAAGATACAACAATGAGTGTGTTTATGGATACTGATCTCAAAATAGGGTTGGTCCTATTCACAACACCACCCCTCAATTTGAATAGGAGGCCTTGGAGATAAGGTATTACATCACAACTTCCCCTGTTAACACTGAACATGGGCCATATAGTGAAGATATAGCCCCCCCTGAATGCCATATCTCCAACATCAACATGGATCTAGACCCTGTTGAAGGTGCTCTCTCATAGAGGTATAAAAGAAGGATCCACTGAAGCATATTGATTGGCTGAAGGTACAAAGGGTGGCACAAGTTGTATTTAATTGCGAAGCTGTCGACTATCATACATCCAAAAAGTACACCATCAAAGTGTGGAAGGAAAAAATCCACTAAAATATGTCGAGAATCATCTGTAAACAATAGTGGGATAGATCCTATGGACCCGTGAATAGAGACTGCATCAAAGAAGGTGAGAAAGTACCTAGCTCCCCCACGAGAACAAGTGGTAAAGATCCAAAAGTGTCAATATGAACCAACTCCAATCGCTGAGCGGCATGCCTCGCATGAAAATGAAGCATCCATTGGAAAACCACTAACTCCTAGAACATAAACAATGTTTACAAGTGTGGCAGGTCAATAATGAGATCATCACATTTTGGAACATGCAAGGCCCAATAGGCAAAATGCACCACCATATGTGCATCGTATGGAGAGTCCATCAAATCTAGCAAGAATGTAGAAGAAGTCTTCATAGAAGGTACACCAATAAGAGGAGGTACAACAAATTGTAATAGAGAAAGATCCACTATAATAGGCTGAGAATCATCTGTATAAGAATCCTCAAAAAGAGGTAGTGGAAATGATCCTAGCGAATGTTGAATAGAAAATCATCAAATATAACATATGTATTAGAAGGGTCTTATAGACAATATACCAGAATATGGGCACATGTACTTAATCTAGAAAACCTGAAATGCAAAATTGTTGAAGTTAGACCTTGATCAAGGGTTTGGCACAATAGATCAAACCCATATGCAAAGTGAATGGCTAGATGTGCACTGTAAACTGTGTCAGTAGTATCATCTAGAAGATCCTTGGTGCGAAGTATTACTCTTGCAAGCTCTTCCATCACTTGAAGATCCAACTCTCCATATGACAACCATTGCATATAGATTTCTCATGTACCAGATCTACCCAAATATAAGTAGCCTTGTTGAATAGGGAAAAGAGCTATTCTAAGGTCATTAGGTTCAACAAAGAAGAAGGCTCAATAAAGTCTTCAAGGAATCTCGTGTATAGACCAAAGAAGGAAATAGTACCAACCCTTCCAAGAAATCTGCAGTGTATTATTTTTGTATTTTAGGGCAGCACAGGGCTTAGGAAAAAAATGCCTAGTTCCGCATCATAAGATATGATGCTACTAGAAAATAGTTTTTGGATCATATAGCTGAAGTGAGCCATGAAGAAGGGTTAAAACCCTAGGGAACGCTAAGAGATGATCAAGAAACTCTAGATCCACGACCCTTAGGGAAATGCATCTAGACAAGAATCTTCGGATCAGTTGTAGAGAAAAAAATAGATCTGGAAACCCTAGTTTTGCAACTCTTGGGGCAATGCTACTACAAATATATCCAAAAATTGTGGATGAAAAATCACCTGAAATAAATCAGCAAAAGAGTGATCTAAAACCTTGGTTCCATAGTCACAAATATTAGTGATGCCACCAATAGTATCGGATTTGATGCTGAAAATTCCTGAAATAAAAATCAGAGAAGAAACCTTATGTTGGTTGCATCAATATACAGATAAGATCTCCGAAAAAGCGCTCAAAACAACCCAAATGGCCTCAAACAAAGCACCTTGTTTCAACCAACAATAACATCATGAAAAACATCCCCAAAGCTCCTTGATAAAGAGATTCTCATGTATGCCAAACTTTGATTGCAAAGCATAGCAACATGAAGAACCAATAAGAAAACCCTTACTTGCAATGAAATAGGTAGAAAAATATTCACACCCGCTCTGATACCATGTCGAGATCACAAGAGAATGAGGGGATTGAATGAAACCAAACAACAAACCCATAAACCTACAAAAGTAAAGGAGAAAATGAAAGTAAACAAGTGCACTAAAGTTGTCCAAAATATGCGTTATAGAGAGAAAAACACAGCCATAGAATAAGAGAATGCCAAAGATATAGTGCCGATAGGCTTAATCACTTGTATAAACAATGATGCTCGTAGGCTAAAGAATGATTACACGATCACACAAGATGATGTTACAAATGAGGTTTGAGATGGGTTTAATAACTTGTATAAAACAATGATGCTCGTAGGCTAAAGAATGATTACACAATTACAAAAGATGATGTTACAAATGAGGTTTGAGTTGTGTATTTGTACACAACTCAAGTAGGGCATCTTCTCATGAGGGGTTATGGGCCCACATAAGTAGGGTGTACTCCCCAAGAGGGTTATTGAGCCTACATATTAAAGCTAATTAAGTTGCCTTTAACCACATCTTAGTATTACAATAAATGATGGCCTTAGCCATAATTAATGCCTAATGAAATGCATTAATGATTATCTGAGACGGGCATGGCCACTTGAAGATTAAACCTTTCTCAACACATTTTCATACCTACCCAAAGCTTCTTTTCATATATGTTAACCTAAGAAACAAGACATGTTGATTTTAGGGCATGTGTCTAACATCTGGATATGTGGGCCTGCATGTTGGAAATGTATGAACACATGTCCTAATTAGGGCCTGTCTCCAATCTGTGTCTGACATGCAGGCCACACATGTGCCAACGTATCGGGCACTAAGCATGCATAAATTTGTTTTTGGGGTTTTTGGTAAGCACTTTAAAGGCATATTTAGGGGTTCTTTTCTTCCTATCATTCTCAAAAACCCAAAGAATTTGCAATGAAGGAAAAATGAGATTTTATCTAAGATATCATGTGTAATTTATATTGTTACACAAGGATGCATACCCAGGGTGGGGGTGAAGATTTTCCAGGTCCTAACAAGCTGCCAACTAGGTCTGTCTTTGACCTCAAGTTGGCTCTAAGTTTCAACTGTCAAACAAAGGTTTGCTGCTGTTTTATAACAGCAAACTGTTGAGGAACTTCTTTGCTGTTTTGTTACGGTTACATAGACCATTTAGGTGCTCTAGCATGTAGTTTTTGTCACCAAGATGTTAGCACATGCATACCAAAATATATGCAACACACCTAGAGATCTTTACTGCTGAAAATACTGCTGTTCTAAACACTAGCATACATGAAAATGAACACAGGTATTTTTGGTCAACATGACGTTGGATAAAACCCCACCGGGGAAAACCAGTTTGGAATATGAGTGTATATATGTGGAGAATAGAAGGTGGAATACAACAAGTACAATAAATAGAAGAACCTGATACGATAGCTTCTTGAACCAAGCTGCAACACAAGCTCAACTGAAGAAGACGCACCCTAGGATGGTGCGCCCTCCTCACAATGCTGTTTAGACCACTGAACTGAAGCGCTCTGCTGAATGAAAGCTCCGATGGAGAAATCCTCCCACAGTAATCTGATACTGAGTTATAGCTCTCCACTGAAACTAACCTCACTGCAATTTGAGCTCTGAAAGTCCTCCCTGCTGTCAGTGCGCCCTCCTCCAAGCAAGAACTACTCCAACAAATAAATGAGGGCCTAAGCTGTGTGGATGCCTCCATGGATAGAAGCGCCCAAGCTTTCCTCAACTCTAGCCTCCAACCTCATCCTCATGCTCTCTCTCAAACTCTCCAAGTGAACAAATGAGTGAATGAGCCTCTCCTTGCCCTATGCGCCCCTCTTGAACCTCCATAAGGAAACCTAAAAGATGGATGGATGAGATCATCCCATCCCATTTCTAATCAAAGGTTGAGATCATCCCATAATAATCTCACTCACAAATCCACTTTGGGTTTAGTTCCCTAAGTTCACTTTATGTCTCCTAATTTACCTACAAAGTGAATTAATAGTCATTTTAGGCTAAAATGACCAAATTTCACTTTTGACTTAAATCTCCTAAGTCAAAGTGAAATTAGACATAAAGTACAAGGTAGATAGTACATAGTATTTCCCACTTGTGTTTAGAGGCTCACAAACACAAGGGGACCACTTCCCAAGGTACACAAATCTCAACAGGGGGGTGCAGACCCCTCGCTTCCTGTGCTCTAGGGGTGGAGGGTCGTCTTGGGAAACATTTCCCCATGCCCCCTTTTTTGAGAAATGCGAGGAAATGCATGGTGAAACATGTCCCCTATGTGGGGGGTGTGTTTCCCAAAAAGGGGGGAGTTTGGGCACCCCCCCCCCCCCCCCCCCCCCCCCTCCCCCCCTGATGTTTTTTCCAACAACACTTTAAGACAAAACAAGGATAGGGGATTGAGCTTTGAGGAGTTTGTGACCTTGGTAATTAATGGTAATATTAAATTCTTAAAGTAAAAGTTGACATTCTTCCCCTTTATCTTACCTTAAGTTGACATTGTCCTTTATCTTACCTTAAGATGACGTTCTCCTTTATCTTACCTTTTATATCCTTTTACTTTAATTTTTAACATTACCATTAATTGTTTCAGGATGTTTGAGAGTGGTTCCAACCTCATCGAACTTCATATGAAGAAAGTAGAATATCATATCCCATTCAAAATTCAGTAGACTTAAACACTTTTCAGGATTTTAGGATTGGTAGGATTGGAGCATTTCCATTGGATTCTATCATGTATGAGGGTATGGAATTGACATTAGTCAAGACCACCAAGCTATGTGATTTTGCATCATGTAATCATCTATGAGAGTTAATATAGACATGGGTCTCCTTCTAAAATGCTATTAGTGTATCATTCTTATTTTCTTGCAAGATAATGTGTTATTTAAAAAAACTATATAATTATATTTTTTGTATTTTTTATATAATGCATTTCCCCCACGTATTCATTTTGGGGGGTCATGTTTCCAGACGTTTTGGAAACTTGTACACTTTTCAGCGTTTCGTGCAACTTAGCTATTTTGCTTAGTACTAATTAGATTCTAGAATGATGAATCTAAATTAGTGTATACGGTATTTCATTTTTGAATTTGAATTTGAATCGTGTTTATATCATTTACAAATTTGAATTTAGTGTTTTATTGTTTACTATTTAGTATTTAGTATTTACATTGCACAATGATGAATTTGCATAGGATGAATTGTTATTGTTGGGATTTTATTATTATTATTTTTGTTTTTATAATTTTAGAAATGGGGACCCCTATGCTAGGGAGCCTGACATCCCGCTTGTCCCCCATGAATTTCCCTAAAATTTGGGGGTGGCTTCCACATGTCCCCCATGAATTTCCCTAAAATTTGGGGGTGGCTCCCACACGTCCCCCATGTGCGTTTCCCCACTCCCACACAACATCCCAGAAACTTGGTGGAACATAGGTAATTCATGCACACAAGAGATCTAAGATCTGTGAGAATCAATTATCACTTTTATCCAATGTTATTAGGACCAGTGCAATCCGGATCCCTTAGCCTTTGAACCAATGGTTGAATTGGACTTGTAAGCTAGTTCAGATGTTGAAATGATTGGTTCAGACTGGGCCATGTTGTGAACTGGTCTATGGGACCAACAATGGTTCCAGGAGGGAAAATGAAAATCTAAGTGAAAAGTCCAAACTAAACCAGTTCAAAAACCTAATTCGTTGTCTAGTTCCAATTTGGACCTAGAGTGGTTCCGGTTTGACCCTTGGTAGGTTTTGGTTCCAGTTCTGATTTTGATAACTTTACTTCTATCACGAGCAATAAGATTCTTCTACCATATTTTATATTTGCCATCGACATTCCCATCCATCATCTTATCTATTTATATGTTTTGATGACAAAGAATGAGAAAGCAATAGGTCATGGTTCTATACGTATGATCTATGCTGTATTCAAAAAAATGTTCTAAATGTTCAAAAAAAATATATTTTAGAGTCTATACTTTATATCTGTAATAGATATGTTGTATGTGTGTCCCCATGTCTAGGCATGCTATCTCGGGTCCCTGTTGTTGATGATTACAACTGCTTGAGACATCCTCCAGGACACAGACTGAGTAAGTCGGCCTGAGAGAAAGCCCATGAGTTGGGTGTGTGGTTCTTGTCTGAGATGGAGAAGGAATAGTGTGTGCCCCTGTGTGGGGTGAGGAAGCCCATGAGTTGGGTGTGGTTCTTCTCTGAGACGAAGATGGAATGTTGTGTACCCTTGTGAGGGGTGAGGAAGCCGATGTGATGGGTTTACTGTTCTCCTCTGTGCAGAGAATTGAGATGATACTCCAGATGATTCTCCTGTGTAACACGGTGAGAAAGAAGATCTGTTGAGTTGGACGTGCCTGTGGCTGAGCACAGGTGAACGTGTGGAAAAGCCCATGAGTTGGGTGCATCGTCTGAGATAGAGATGAAATGATCTATTAGCCTACTATGAGCACAGAGTTGAGATGATGTGATACTCCAAATGATTCTCTTGTGTAACGTAGTGAGAAAGAGGATCTGCTGAGTTGGACGTGCCTATGGTTGAGCACAGGTGAACGTGATCCTAGTGGCTGAGCACTAGTGAGTGTGGTTCTCATGTGAGACGTAGTGAGATAGAGATGTGGACATCCTTGTGGGTGAGCACAGATGGATGTGCTCCTAGTGGCTGAGCACTAGTGGGTGTATGAGATCGCTTGCTATATTGTCCAACAGTCAGACTTACCTGTAACCCTATTTGTGATGTAAAGGGTACAGGTCGGCCCCACCATAATGTAAAGGATAATTAATGTAAAAGATAATTAATATGGTAATTATTAATTATATTTTGAGTTATTGAGGTTGGCCCTATTGTGCCAATAGACACATCATTTGATGTGGTAAGTCTTATATAAATAAAGGTGAATCCCCATTGAGGAAACACACTTATCATTGTGTCATCTCATGATTTCAGAAGTTGTGGTATGAAATTATGAGAATTACATCACCCTCTTGTGTGCTAGGTTTGGTGATGGTGTGGGAGGTCTTTCTCTTGAAGAATATAGCAAAGGATTGGCTGGGTTTTCTTCTCTTGTTGAGAAGGGTTTCCCAGGATACTTCTGGTGTTCTTGTGCATGGTTATTCTTCTTGTGATCTTGGTTTGCTGCAGTAGTTATGGTTCAAGTAAAAACTAAACATAAATTTTAAAGTAAATCCATGAGCCATAGCTTACTGAAAATTCAACATGGTATCAGAGCAGGCTTGAAGAAGATCATTGCACATCAAAATTCAAGATAAGGGCTACCAAAAATCTGTCATAAGTGTAAAGAGAATAGGGCCGGACCTCACTTTAAAATTCTGTGGTAAATATTGAGGGCGGACCCCTCTTAAACCCTTGGTGAAGGATGAGGCTGGTCACAGGCCTGGCCAAGCCCTGTTAAAGACCATAGATGAAGATCGTAGCAAGGCTACCGCAGTAACACCCTAACAGCAGATCCGTAAGGCTGCCATAGTAGCACCCTAACACCCTAAGGCTGCCACACTAACACCCTAACGACAGATCCGTAATGAGGAAAGGTCCGGACCCCTCTGAAGTGAATGTTGAGGCTACCACACTGTGTAAGGATTACCTCAGTCCGAGGGTAATAGAAGAGCACTGTTCTCCTTTTTGCGGGCAGACTGTGGAATGTTAAGGGCTGTGTAAGCCTCCTGTAGTAGGCCGAGGGCTGTGGGAAAAGGATTGTGCTGAGAGAGGAGGGCTTAAAGGGACAAAAGAATACCCTAACCCTCAACCATTGTTCATCATCAAAGTCAACCACAATTCAACAAACTTTGTCAATCATTAGGGCACTTTTTGAGGCAGAGATAAGGGCAGTTTTTAGGGCCTGTTATGAGGCTCAAATTCAACAGATTTGAAACTGTGATGAAGGGAAAAATTGAAGCAGTTATAAGGACAAATTGAAGGGAAGTATAAGGGCTAACGTTGACTACGTTCAATGTGTCTAGGATTTGATCGTGGAGAGTCTCAAAATGACAAGATCTTATATAGATTTGTGGATCGCCCGAAGCATGATGCACGTCCAGAAACATGTATAACTTATGGTGCTAAAAACAAGCTCGGTCCAGTCAATAAATCAGGCAATGACGAGTCTGATACGACTGACAATCTTCTAGACATTTCAGACATATGTCAGACATATTTTAGATTGCCTAGTATTGGCACACATGTCAGACATATGTCACAATTGCATCAAAAGAATTGGTTGATCTTCTTGTCTAAGCATTCTGTTTGCAACCTATGATAGTAACTACAGTTGCTCAAATAAATTGGCATTGGGAAAACATCACTGACGCTGAAAATGTTTTGAGTAGCAGCAGGAGCTACAAAGGGTAGTTGCAACAGTGTGTTTGGAATTTTGTTGAATGTCAACAGTGGACATGCTTTTGATAAGCTAAAACAATCATAACAAGTTGGATCACCAACAGAAGGGAAAAATTGCTAATATGTGATACTCTCATATTAGTTACAGCAGTAAAGGTTGATGCAGCCTTCGTCAGAGACTTGTATGGTACAAGTGGCTACAAGAAAAACAAGCGAGGAATGTCATTGCTCATCATAACATTGACAAACAAGCAGAATCTCCATTGGTGTAGACTCTCAGGTATGCAGTTGTATATATATTATTTGCCTCATTGTCATAAGGGTATTTACAGGAGGAAGGAACCCTTGGTGCAATCATGGACCCAGAGGGATCTCAATGCATTCAGAAGAACAACACACTGGAAGTGAAGACTTCAGGTTTGATTTTTTTAAACTAGCATACCTCTAACCTACATTTCTAAGGTTGCTACATTACAAGTAGGTATTGTAGCTGTGACAACAACCCTTAAATTGTTTTGATTCTAGAGATGTACTCATGAATCTCCTCTGGGAGATATTCTTGTCTTGTTTCCTTTCGTTTGTTTACTTGTTCCAGGCAGGTTAACAACAAAGGAAGATGCCTATCCTTCAGACGTTAGAGGGAGTCACTTGACTCAGAAGGAGTCAAACTAATTAAGAAAGAGAGACAATACCTTCTTCCTCTTCAACAGTCCAGAGGGAGATGGCCATTGATAGAGTTGATCCAGTTGATATTCCCAAGGACTTTGTAGAAGGCCATAAAAGGCCTGTTTGGGCTTGACAAACTCTGCAAGAGGCAGAAAGACATGCAACTGATGGAAGTGTCAAGTGTTGAAATTACTAAGACAACTGAGGGGGGGGGGTGGTGAATCAGTTGTTATTGTGCTTAAACAATTTTAAGTCTATTAATACATTCTTAATCTTTCTTCAAGTGATCATCAACATTATACAACATATGGACAATAAAAGTAATGAGCATCAGTCACACATAAGGTATACACAAAGACAGATTTTCACGAGGAAACCCATAAAGGGAGAAAACCTCTTCTTCTTCGAAATGATAGGCAGTCTTTTAAGTTCTGTACATCATCTCTAATTGAGCATCAACTCAATGTGAGGCTGCTACCTCTGTTTTACAAGCTGCAACTTGTTTGAGAGCACCAACTCTCTGGTTTCTCTAGCATCCACTAGAAGGAAGCACCAACTCTCTTAATGTTCCAACACCAACTGGATGGAAGCACCAACTTCCAGTTACACAGGCTCCAACCTGTATAACAGAGAACACTTGTTCTCCCTTGCACCACTTTGCCACCCTGGTTTCTCTGGCTGCCACCAGATGGAAGCTACAACTCCCTATGTTCAAGCTCCCACTTGAACCTCTGAGGACAACAGTCCTCCCAAGCACCTCCCAACCACCCTGGAATATAAATAAATAATTAAACAACCAACTACACAGATAAATTGATTCTTACCACTTCTTCTCTGTTCTATAAATCTGGTCTTCTTCTGACTGTTCTGCAATTCTTCTCTTCCTTTGTCTGTTCTGCAAATCTGCTTTGCTTCAACTTGTTCTGTCATTCTGCTTTGCTTCAGGTCTATTCCTCATCTGTTACTCTTCTTTGAGTTTTATCTCACACTGCGCACATTTTCAGTCTCACACTACGCATACTCTGATTTTCCCTTTCTCACAACTTAATTCATTTTTCGTCCAGAACGACCAACCCTGCACAGTCTGTATCTTCTTCTTTTATGCACCCCGCTCACAGCCGTTTCTCTTCGCATCTTCTTCGGCAAAAGAAAAACCGTCTCAGCAACTTAAACGCCAATCGATCAGAAATCATGAATCAGTTTTGCTAACTGGTTCGTAACTGATGAATTGACTGTGAGAGGGAACAGTAGCCCTCCGATCATATTCAAGTTTATCTACACCGTTGGATGAACTTTATTAATCTTGCCTTTAAATCGGGTTTGGGCATTTCGGCATTCCTGTGGCCAAGTGTCTTGACACTTCATATCGCGATCTCCGAAACTTCGATACAGAGCTTTTCTGCGCTAGCTCCTTCCTCAATATGACCATGGCCATGACCAAGCGCTTATGCAAAAAGTGCTTTTCACGAATTCGCATTTCGTGAGTTTGGAGATGAGGCATCTCGACTCTCCAAGTCGCGATCCCCGAAACCCCGAGATGGAGCTGAGATCAACGGTCCACAATCTCGATGAATCTACGGTCCAGATCTCATCGTGAATTCGCATCTCGCGATTCCTTCGATGGAGGTCCTTGTCACTCCAAGTTGCGATAGGCGAAACTCCGAAATGAAGCTTAGATCAACAGTCCACGATTTCGATGAATCTACGGTCCATATCTCATCGTGAATTCGCATCTCGCGATTCCTTTGATGGAGGTCCTTGTTACTCCAAGTTGCGATAGGCGGAACTGCGAAATGAAGCTTAGATCAACGGTCCACGATTTCGATGAATCTACGGTCCAAATCTCATCGTGAATTCGCATCTTGCGATTCCTTCGATGGAGGTCCTTGTCACTCCAAGCTGTGATAGGCGAAACTCCGAAATGAAGCTTAAATCAACGGTCCACGAACAACACTTGATCTTACGGTCATCGAGAATTGTAAATGGGATCCAACGATCAGAAATGCTACTTCTCCGCCCGAGCTTACTTTGTTCCGCTTACTTTGATCTTGCCATCGATGATCTGCCAACAATCCTCTGCACTATCTCTTCTGAGCTTATTCGAATCTTCTCTGCAGCGTCTTCTCATAATGCCCATCTATTTCATACTTTCTGTACTCATGCCATCTTCACTGTTGTACTTGCCATCAATGACAAGTATGCAAGCATGYGCTGTCTGTTAAAGATTTGCCAACATCGAGAAATACAAAATGAGACTTGTAATCAGAGGATTCTCACAAGCAGAGGGAGTGAACTATGATGAGACATATTGATCCARTAGCCCGATGCACTTCAATCTGTACTACCATCCATGAGTTGGAAACTACATCAGACAGATGGATTCTTGATGAGTTTGGGTTTCAGCAAGAGTGTTGCTAATCCAAACCTATACCATTACATTGTTGGTGACGAGAGCTTGATTTTGATGACTTATTCAAGAAGCCGTGTTGTTACAAGCAAGCTTTGACTTTTGATTTCGAGATGAAGGATCTGGGTATGATGCACTACTTCTTGGGACAAGAAGTGTGACAGAGGACCAATGAGACTTTTCCCAAGTCAAGGAAAATATAGAGTGGGGATATTAAAGAAGTTCAGTATGATAGAATGCAAATCCATGTCTACACCGATGGTGATAGATGACGAGATTGATCCACATGTGTACCGACAACTGATTGGATCATTGATGTATCTGGTTAACATCGGACCTGATATATGCTATGCAACGAATGTGGTTAGTCAATCCATGAGTCAGCCGAGACAGACTCACTGGATAACAGTAAAGCATGTATTGAGATTTATACGAGGCACAGTTGGATATGGCTTGAGATATGCCTCCAGTGTGAACTTGAGTTTGTAGGGATATGCCGATATAGATTGAGCAAAGAGTACAGTGGACTGGAAGAGCACATCCGGTTGTTGTTTTACCTTGGAGTTGGCCATGGTTTCTTGGTGCAGCAGGAAACAAAGCTCTGTGGCCTTGAGTATCGCAAAAGCAGAGTATATAGCATTGAGTGTGGCAGTTTGCTAAGCAATGTGGCTTTTGACAGATTTATTTGATCATGAGATGGATCCTATTATTACTTGTGATAACCAAAGCTATGTGAAGCTCTCCGAGAACCCTGTGTTTCATGATAGATCGAAACACATTGAGATAGAATATCATTATTTTAGAGACATGATGCAGAGGAAAGAAATACACGCGCAATACCTTCTTACACATGAGCAAATTGCAAATATCTTCACCAAACTGGCTTGGTGGAGAATACCTCTCTAACTGAGAGAGAGTGTTGATGACTACAACCAAGACGAAGTTTGAGTACTTCCGTGCGAGATTTGGCATGATGGAGAATGCCTCCCTAGCTGAGAGGGAGTGTTGATGATTACAGTTGCGTGAGACATCCTCCCGGACACAGACTAAGTAAGTCGTCCTGAGAGAAAGCCCATGAGTTGGGTGTGCCCATGAGCTGGGTGTGTGGTTCCTCTCTGAGATGGAGAAGGAACGTTGTGTGCTCCTGTGTGGGGTGAGGAAGCCAATGAGTTGGGTGTATGGTTCCTCTCTGAGACAAAGATGAAATGTTGTGTACCCCTGTAAGGGGTGAAGAAGCCCATGTGATGGGTTTACTATTCTCCTCTGTGCAGAAAGTTGAGATGATACTCCAAATGATTCTCTTGTGTAACGCAATGAGAAAGAAGATCTGCTGAGTTGGATGTGCCTGTGGCTGAGCACAAGTGAACGTGTGGAAAAGCCCATGAGTTGGGTGCATCGTTCTGAGACAGAGATGAAACGATGTATTAGCCTCCTCTGATTAGAGAGTTGTGATGATGTGATACTCCAGATGATTCTCCTGTGTAACGTAGTGAGAAAGAAGATTCGCTGAGTTGGACATGCCTGTGGCTGAGGACAGGTGAACGTGATCCTAGTGGCTGAGCACTAGTGAGTGTGGTTCTCCTGTGAGACGCAGTGAGATAGAGATGTGGACATCCCTGTGGCTGAGCACAGATGGATGTGCCCCTAGTGGCTGAGCACTAGTAGGTGTATGAGATCCCTTGCTATATTGTCCAAGAGTCAAACTTACCTGTAACCCTATTTGTGATGTAAAGGGTATTGGTCGGCCCCACCATAATGTAAAGGATAATTAATGTAAAATATGATTAATGTAAAAGATAATTAATATGGTAATTATTAATCATATTTTGAGTTATTGAGGTCAGCCCTATTGTGCCAATAGACACATCATTTGATGTGGTAAGTCTTATATAAATAAAGGTGAATCCCCATTGAGGAAACACACTTATCATTGTGTCATCTCATGATTTCAGAAGTTGTGGTCTGAAATTATGAGAATTACAACACCCTCTTGTGTGCTAGGTTTGGTGATGGTGTGGGAGGCCTTTCTCTTGAAGAATATAGCAAAGGATTGGCTGGGTTTTCTTGTCTTGTTGAGAAGGGTTTCCTAGGATACTTCTTGTGTTCTTGTGGATGATTATTCTTCTTGTGATCTTGGTTTGCTGGAGTAGTTATGGTTCAAGTAAAAACTAAACATAAATTTCAAAGTAAATCCATGAGCCATAGCTCATTGAAAATTCAACACTTGTGTCCCTGTGTTAGGGGACTTAGATATTTACTATTGTTTCCATTGCAATCAAATCTTCTTTCTTTTGGTTTTTTTGAGTCCTCCCTAACTATTGTGCTCCCACCTTCTACATCCAATGCTTTTGGTGGATTCCTCTTAGATTGCTTTAAGCAGATCCTTTGCTTGAGCTCTATTTTCTTAATCCTTCTTACCCAGCTTTCTGAAGAAGTCTCCTTGCTATCTTTCATTTGTAGGCTTTGTTTCTAGGGCTTGTTGCACTGTCTTATGCTCCTTGAGTGTAGTCAACTTATATACCATTCTATTACACTCTAACATGTAGAGAAATGGGAGAGTAGACATTATTTCACACAACAAAAATTGTGTTGAGTGCTCTATTAAAGCAATGTAATAGTACACAAATAAATACATGAATGTTGTCTTAAGATAGACACACTGTCTTGGTCAATCGGTTGAGAGAATATCTCAAACACACACCAAACTAGGAGCTAGCTAGTTGGAGAGAATCTCTCAAATCCAACTAGATCTAACAACCTCCTAAAGACTTGGAAACAAATTCGTTATGTAGAAATGAATTCTACCCAATAATGACCAACAATCATAACAATCACAAATATAATCACACATAAGACAAGTAGGAGTTAATAATTCCAAGACTCCCCCTTAATAACTACTTGTCTTAATCTTTGTTAGGGCAGGTCTTCATCATCATCAAGTCCTTTGCAACAAATGCTCTAGCATGAATTAAAGAACCTCCTCATCAGAAAAGTCTATATCTGGTCCAACCTGACACTTTCACCTCGTAACTCGATCATGCAGACATCACCAAATTGTCAAAGACCATATAAAGGAACAACCATCCATCAGAATGCCTCGGTACCTAACTGTTGCAACCGCCGGTCTAATAAGATGTCCTTTGGGTACATGGTTATTCAACTTCTTGTTGAACTCCCCCTGAATGTAAAACTTTTGGTTTCTAAGCGACTCCTAGAGTCTACAACCAACATGGTCCACTCATAGAGTATCCAACCAACACATGACTCACTCCTCCAAGTGTTTACCAATTCTATAACAGAGTCTACAACCAATATGGTCCACTTAGAGAGCATCCAGTCGACACACGACCCTACTCCAAGTGTTAAAGAACTCCATAGTAAAGGCTACTGCACTATACCAACAAGTTATCCAAATCACCAGGGACACATGGAAAAGGGGTATGCATGCCTATCCAGGTCTTACATCGATATGCCCTTTACATGTTCCATTGATACATGTACATACATTACATACTCCATCTCATGGAGACACCAAGTACAAACTTTGAAACTTTTCAAGGACCAATACATCGAATAAAAAACATGACATCATAGACTTGCTACAAATACGAAGTGCGATTCAAATTACCATATGGTCAAGTTTTCTTTTATTCAACATACAAAATTCACCTTATTTGTCCACCATCATTTGATATTCACTGCTGTCACAAGATTGCCACAAGAATTGTCACCAACTTCCCTTGGACCAAACTCAAAAAAACTCTGCCGCATCCAAAACATCTTCCTCCTGCAATCTCACCATTCCACCTAAAAAACAAGTCTATGATCAATCCTTGGTTTCTCAAGCGAGAACAATTTTAATTTCCATGATAACCATCCAATGGTTAATCACCCAAGCAACTCGCTTCCACCTCATAACCAAAAAAGTGTCCATGCTCCTCCATTCACTTGTAGCACTCTTATCTCGAATAACATACCAATTGGGAACCAACTGTACCATTGATACCACACAGATTGACTGGGAACCTAATGTACTCCATAAACCTGACTGTAAAGACCGAGCAACTAGCTATCCTATGGACATATTTCCATCTACAGAGACACCTAGGTCCCCAACTATGATGCTTGCCAGTTCTCTAGGAAAATAGTTTGGATACAAGATGTATCCAAGTCAATCTTACATTCTCTACACCTGCCAATGAGGACTTATAGTGCAACATTTATCAAACAATCTTTCATCAAGGTACAATTGAAGGTAACAAAACATGCAACTACAACTCCCTTCTAGCCACACTACACTTTATAAAGCAGACTAAGGAATTGTTGAATTTTCACTATGCTAGGCTCAAGCATGAGGTTTATTTAAATTTTAGCATTTACTTGAACCATAGACAAATGCCGCTACACCATTAACAATTGCTGTAATAACCAAGATGACAAGAAGAAATACCATGCACAAGAACACAAGAAATATCTTGGGAAACCCTTCTCAACAAGGGAAGAAAACCTAGCCAATCCTTTGCTATATTCTCAAGAGAAAGACCTCCCACACCATAGACCTAGCACACAAAAGGGTGCTCTCAAAAACCAAGAAGGCTAGCTTCCAAGAGAGGTGCACATTTCAGCCCTAGAACTTGTACTTGCTGAAATTTCCAAAATCATATGTGTGTTGTGTTTCCTCAATGGGGAAATCACCTTTATTTATATTAGACTGGACACATCAAAAGTGGTGTCTATTGGCACAATAAGTCTGACCTCAATAACTCATAATATAATTAATAATTACCATATTAATTATCTTTCACTTTATGGTGGAGCCGACCTGTACCCTTTACATCACAATTAGGGTTACATGTAAATCTGACTCTTAGACAATATAGCAAGGGATCTCACACATCCACTAGTGCTCAACCACTAGGGGCACGTCCACCTGTGCTCAACCACAGGGACGTCCAAATCAACAGATCTCTATCTCACTGAGTCTCATAGGAGAATCATCTGGACACACACTCACTAGTGCTCAACCACTAGGATCACGTCCACCTGTGCTCAACCACAGGGACGTCCTACTCAACAAATATCTATCTCAGTGAGTCTCAAAGGAGAATCATCTGGAGTACCACATTGTCTCAACTCTCTACATAGAGGAGAACAATAAACCCAACACATGGGCTCCTTCACCCCTCATAGGGGTACACATCGTTTCATCTCAAACGACACACCCATCTCATGGGCATCTTCCCCACATAGGGGCACATAATGTTCCATCTCCGTCTCAGAGAGAAACGACACACCCATCTCATGGGCATCTTCCCCACACAAGGGCACACGACGTTCCATCTCCGTCTCAGAGAGGAACGACACACCCATCTCATAGGCACACCCAACTCATGGGCTCTCTCACAGGTCGACTCACTCAGTCTGTGATCCAGATGGATCTCGGTGGCCATCCACCTTTTCCATTGAATCACCATTTTGAGCCCGTGGTTTTGATAAACCATGACATTCACCCTTTTGGTGGAGAATGGAATGTATGTCATCTTCATTTGTTAATTATAGACATCATGTAATGGTCTTATGTACATGCCTACAACATAGTGTTAATGCACCGAATCCCATTAGAACTCCGCAGTTAAGTGTGCTCGGGCTAGAGTAGTACTTGGATGGGTGACCGCCCGGGAAGTCCTAGTATTTTACATGCCTATGGCATTTTATAAACTTAGTCCAATTTATCCCACATGCATCATGATAATTTATCACAGACCCGGCAAAGCTGTTGAGAAGTGCCACCAATCATGACAGATCTGCAAACGGGAAGGCAGCCCTTGATGGTTGCGGTGAGCCCTTGATGTGTTCCATGAATTCCTCATTACAACGGGTAACACAGCCCCCCAAACGCTGTGGAGAATCCCATTGCAGATGCGGTGGTAAGTGGTCAATTTCTTCAAGCTTTGAACTGCTCAGGCAGCGTGCTCAGCCCGAAGTTGGAGACCTTTAGGTTTTCGTTCTAGTCCAACAACAAGTTCTCCTTTGGATCGTAATCACTTCTTCATGAGGTTACAGCAGCATGTAGATGGCTGGTCAACTCTTCTTCTAAAAGCGACTGTAGGCATGAAATTTATTGTACAGCACCAACAAACTCCACAATGCTTAACCTCTTGCAAATATGGGTCCCATTAAAAGATGGACAAACTACTCACAACCAATCTACTCTCTCCTACACTAATCTACTCCTACAGCAGATTGCTCTCATAGGCTTTCATTACTCTGGGCCCTCCCATGAGGGAGTCAAGCCCAGACCTGCTCTGATACAATCTAAGAAAATGGAAGAGTAGACATTATTTCACACACTAAAAATTGTGTTGAGCGCTCTATTAAATCAGTGTAATAGTACACATAAATACATGAATGTTGTCTCAAAATAGACACTATCTTGGTCAACCAGTTCAGAGAATATCTCATCAACACACCAAACTAGGAGCTAGCTAGTTGGATAGAATCTCTCAAATCCAACTAGATCTAACAACCTCTTTATGTAGAAATGAATTCTACCCAATAATGACCAACAATCATAACAATAGAGTTTTTAGATTTCTCTGGTGAGAGTGGTTATCAGAAATGCTCGGAAAATCCACAGTAATCTTTTTATTGTCAACTTCTTTGAATTTTATATTATTTTTTTTATCTTTTTCTTATTAATTTTTTTAGGTTTTTAATTTCTTAGATTGCTAATTTTTAGTTCTTCTATAGTATAATATTTTATTTTATTGGTCTTGTAGCCAACTTTGGTTAACTTTTTAGTTTTTTCCTGTAGCTGACATTGTAGCTTTCTAGGGTTCTCTGCTTTTTGTGTATTTATTGCCAGGATGGCCCTCTTCTCACATCGACTACTTGTCTTGATGATGGATCTGGTTGGCGATCTGAAATATTGACAGCAGAATGATGACTACTGTGGATTTTCCGAGCATTTCTGATAATCATAACAATCCCAAATATGATCACACATCAGACAAGTAGGGGTTATAATTCCAACACAACAGCCCTTCTGAGAGAGTCTTGCTTCTGTTCATTACATGTTGTGACTCTTCATGGAGCGATTTTTGATGGCTTCATCCATACCAAGCAACAATTTGAGCAGACTTGCATGAATTTTTGTTTTAAATGTTCACTTGTTTTTTATTTTTTCATCCTTTGATCCTTGCCCATCTTGTTCCAACTCATCAAGCACTAGAGTTTATTCCCGTTGGATACCCTGCTGAACCTTTGACAAGTTAAGTTGATGTCGAGTCCCTTTAAATTTCATTAATGCTGAGTTATAGTGATCCTGAGAGATAAATTATGATCCTAAGAGAAAATCTGATCCATCTCATCTCATTCTGTTTCTCCTCTCTCCCTTGTCTTAACAAAGAAACTATTCAATATTGGCAATGTCACAAAGGACATTCTCGTGTTGTATTCATGGATCGTGATACTGTGAGCCCCAGTTGGGATGCTGTACAATGCGGACAGAACATGTCAAGGTGGCACCATCGTCCTTTTCATGTATAACATTTCTGGTATCTTAATTATGTTTGAAATCTCCCAGTAGCTTAACCAAGGCTTGTTAACTTCAGTTCACATTTTGCATTTGTGTAGGAGCATCCCACATTTTTTCATTTATTAGTTAGCATGTAAATTGCTCTTATCATCATCTTCGAATTCTGTGGACAATATTTTTGACAATTTTCTACTGTTAAACTTTTGTTTTTGATCAGTAGGTAATTTATTCTCAGGCTTATGTGTCCATTTTGTCGATGTTTTTTCTATTGATATTTTGTCTAATAGAGAGAATGATTTGCCTTGAACAAGTGCAGCAGATTTCGTAGTAGAATGTTTAATTTCCTTACAGTGATACAAATTGAAAATAAATCGAATATACTCTCGCCTTATTTGTTTTGACTTTTATACTCTCTTCTAGTTTATGTTGACGGAGATATTTACTGATTTTGGGTGATATTGAAAGTGATAAATACGTATTTGATGTTTGGTAGTGTTTGGTTGAACTGCAGAACAAAGCATATCACATTGTTCTTATGTTTTAACCTCATCTTAACAGTCTTTTACTAATTAGAAAATCCTGTTGTATTATTATTTTCACAGGTCTTGATGGATGATATTAATGCAGGATATGAGCGCCTAGCAGAGTATCAGGTTTGTCTCCAGTTTGTCAGAACTTAAAAATGTGTGGTTTCCTAAATCTATGGTCGAATTCTCTATTACTTCATTGCATTTTTGTAACGTGAGGCCAACTAGTTTCCAGTCAAAATGAATATTCTTCCACTGTTTAGTTGTGCTGACTCCCATAAAGAAATAGCATTGTGACCTATGTTTTCTTTCCGTCCATATAGGATAAATGGAACAGAGAATATAGGAAATGAACGAATAACAAAGTAAACACTTAAATTTTCAGAGTTCTAAATGTTGATGTCATTTTTTGACAGGTGAAAAAAGTGAATGGGGTGGAAGTTGATAACTTGAAGCATTTGTGTCAGCTAGTAGAAGGTTGCACAGAAAAAAACATCCGTTTCGATTTGGATGATGAAAGGGTGGTCGTTCTTAATTTTCAGGCAGGTAAAGATGCCACGTCTAGAATATTGACGCGACACAGAATACCTTCTGCCATGTCTGCCGATTTGATTGAAATCGCAGAGCAAGACGAATTGGATTGCGAAGAAAGGCCAGATGATTCTCCTACTGAACAAGCTGTTGCCATGACTCAATAGGTTCTTATATTGACAATGGGGTATGCTTCTTTTCAAGATGGTAAAGTAGTTTTCCTTGGCATTGATGCATTAGCAGGGTGCCTCAATTTTATTAGGCCGAGGCATTGGTAAATGCAGATATTGTGAAGATTAGTGTCTGGGAAATGATACATCGCCCACCTGGAGGAGAATAGCAGCACTGATGTGCCTTTCATAATATATCAGAGTACAGTAGTTCTCCTCTCCCACATAGTTTCTATTGTATGAATGAATTCTGGTCTGCCAGCATGTGGTGCTGGCCCCTGGGTCTAAAGGAACGCAGTTGTGCAAACTCATGGCCACTTTTCTACTCATCGACTTCTCGCCACTTTTCTACTCATCGACTTCTCGCCACTTTTCTACTCATTGACTTCTCACCACTTTTTATCAAGTACGTTAACATGCATGGTAGGTTCGTTATGCATTCCATCTTCATTTTCTTATACTACAAACTAGGCTGCACTTTGTTCTGCAAATTTTGTCTATTTTGTAAAAAAATAATTTCCAAGTATTAAGGCTTGGTGTCGTGAGGATTTTCTTTCTGAAATGAATATGATCAAATCTTACTCAGAGGGACTAAAAGAAATACGGGGAGTTTATCTAAAGTGATTACAAAGAATCGAGCTTGTCTCTGCTCTCGAGAGAATTTATCATAAAAACTAATTTTATCATAGAAACTAAGTACATGGAATTTTTTGGTCTAGGAAAATCAATATATGCAAAAGTGTTTGTCACGTGTGGCCCCTGACCTGTTTGAAAATTCCACATGAAAGTCTTCCCAGACCTTTGCCCGGTTTGGTGTGGGAGGAAATCCTTGCTAATCAGTCATTAATCTCAGCTGCAAGGAAAGGGGCATCCTAACAATATAACACTATATTGCAAATCAATTTGTGAGTTTATATAAAAATATTTATCCTTGTATCTATAAAGGACAAGAAAAAAAAATTGATCTTAGAATAAATCTACATGGATGAAATTGATTTTTATAAATTGGACTTCTACCAAAAGACCCACTTCCTTGAGTTTGAAAACAAATAGTTTAATTATCGATTCTAATTTAATAAATATTTTTAGGCTTGATCATCTTCATAATAAAATTGAAGAAAATCTCTATGGAATAATGTTCAATGATAAAAATGTGAATTTCCATTGTTAAACATGTGATGAAGATGATAAAAGATAATAGTTTGAAACAAGCGAAGTGGTTTGGCCCCTTCGCATACAGCTTTATATCATCACTTCTAGTTGGTGTGATATTATTTATTTTAAGCCTTAACACACTTAATATTTTTGTGGGGAAAAGTTTTAGAGATTTCTACATTTGTGTTAATTAGTTAGTTTTGTGAATTTTAATTTTTATTTATTGTAAGATAAATCCATTGTATCTGCATGAATTGTTGATGAAATTCTAAGAAATATATAGTTAGGAAAGTTAGAAATCTAATTTTATCCTAGTTTGTTTGCAGTTTGTTTAGTATTTTTTAATAACAAGTTTTTTAATTTTACATGTCAATTTTATTACACTTTTCATCAGTTTATGTTAGATGTTTTTATATAGCTCGAGTGAGCATATAAGTTAAAAACATGTGATTCCTTCTCGGTTGTCACATGTTAAAATTTGGATGGGCATAGGGTATGAACACCTCTGTAGACCAAGTGGTCAAATTGCTATGTGGAGGGGGGTTCCCTTGTCCCACAAGTAAGGGAGTTTCATACATGTTTGGCAAGGCTGTGACCTTATATTTAGATTATTATTATTATTATTATATTGTAGCCTCTATTTGAAAGTAACTTGTGTCTGATTTGGAGAAGTTAATAGGATGTATATAGATAGAGCACTTTGTGTTATAAACCTTGGAAATAACACTTCAATTTGAATAATATATGACAAAGATGCAAATGTTATATATATATATATATATATATATGTTTGAGATAAAAATAGTTCTATTAGTCAAGAAAGAACAATTCTACACAGTGTACAAAATTGTTGAGGGTTTTGTTGAAATAGATTTGAGAAAAGTTTGCCACAGTACAAACTCGACTGTCCACAACTATGGGGATAACCACTAGGGTATAAGAACATTTCATTTAAATGACATCAATATAAAAAAATACTAAATGATGGAAGCTCTAAAATGACAATCATCTTTGAAAGTAGTCAAAAGCTACCAAGAAAAAACTAGAGCTAAAAAAACAAGATAGAGTTTGAATCTCAAAAGCCCTATATAATTTCAAGAATATGCAGTGAGAATATATAAGAGGCATCCCTCAAACCCTTTATAGTTTTAGGAATATACAACGAAAATATATATGAATATGCAAGTTTCGACAAACCAAGGCAATACAATAATCGGATTAGAGAAAATGAGATTACATCATGAAAAAACCTAGAAGAAGATCAAATCGTACAACTAATATAGATGGCTTCTAGCTAGTATAACAAAATAGAATGGATTAACGTGGAACACCCAATTGGCAAGGAGATTTAAAATAACAAAGAAAAGAAGAGGCTAGCCAAATAGATACAAAGCAATGAAGAGGAGGTATTGTGCATATTAGGAATTGGGGACCAATTCCAAGTAGTCAAAGTTGGAGAACACATATGAAGGATAACTATAGAGGAAGGAGCAGAACTCAAGTGCTAGTACTTAATAGAAGTGAGGATAATGATTAGTCAATTAAAGAGATAAGTCTTAGACAAATGGGATAAAAGGTTTCCTTGTAGGAACCTAGAAAGACATACCAAATAATGATATTTTCTTTGTAATCATAGGGTTTTAACCCTTCTCTCAAACATGGATACAAAGAGAAGATTACTTATGACAAACTAGACTTTCTCTTGAGATGATAAATATGGTAGTCAAAATTTTTAGAAGATTACTTATGATGAAATTATGGTAGTCAAAATTTCTAGAAGGTTTGTGATTGTAAAACTATAGTAGCTAACCAAAACAAAGTGCATGATCACAACCATTGGCTAGGTAAGAGGTACTTTTGACCTTTAAGAAGATTGCATTTTTTGGTCATGAATGATGTCTATAGACCTACAATTTGAAAAATGCATGCTTTGAATCTATTGCCTAAGATAAGTTGATTCATAACTTCTTTAATAAGATACTTGACATTTCGGGAAATTTGAGGTTTGAAATGGGTTATTAAGATATATTTTTGGAAAAATAAGATTATTTAGCTAATAAACGATGACAACATTTGAAAAACCCCTAAGGTTTTCTCTCTCCCAAAACATTGACATGGGCACAAAATTGCCATGTTTATTCTCTCAAGCATCCCAAAATTTTGACAACTACACAAGTACATGACCTGTAGACTTATTGCAATTTTCTAGCATGCATGTTTTCTAAAATATTAATTTGATATCAATGCCAGTTGACATCAATGGGATTCATGGGCTTGGTCCCTTGCTCATTGATGCCCAAATGTTGTTTTCTTCAAGATATAGTAATAGGTTTTTCATTCTTATATTGGATCCATAAAGACAAATTATTCCATTGTTTGATCCTTCATTCTATGAAATTCACAACCTACAAAGCATTCCATAGAGGTTTTATGAAGGAACTTATTTTTACAATTGAGTATCAATGAAATCATCCTTGACAAAGTATCATGGAGCTTTATTAAATCTTCATTGTTTGTAAACATTGCCCCAAACATCCATGATGAGATTGGAGACACTATACCAACAACCACATTGTAGATGTAATGGAATCCTCAATCCATTGGTAGTCCCCCATGAGTTTTTCTATACATATTCATACCCATGAACTTATCACTGTTCCCTTAAATCTCAGGGCATCTCTCCAAAATGATAAATAAGGTACCTTCAATTATGAACATGAGAATTTATTGATTGTGTGGTTTTTTTCCCATTGTTTTCAAATTGTGATCACTAAAAAATATATAGGGGAAACTTTCCATCAAACACATTCTGAGTGGTCAATAGGGTTACACCCTCTTATATGCTTTTATTCCTAACTCAAGGTTTTGTTTGGAGTTATTCCTTTATGATGATGTGTTTTTTAGTTGTTTATTTTTATATCTTTGTTAGTGAAGATTTCTAGGAGTGCATATTATATCTTGGTTTATTGACTATCTATTACACATTAGTTTCCTTTTATTGTCTATTTCTTTAACATCTCGTGAGTAAGAAACATATTTTCTTCAGTAATCCAAGTGGCCTTCAAAGTTTTTTTTTGTTTGACAATCCAAAACCAAGGCCTTAACATTGTCCTTGACAACAACTTGTCCCTCCTTTTATGAATTGACAACATTATGAGATACAACTTGAGATGTAAGCGCCTAAATAATACAAAGATCGATGTCAAAAGTTTAGAAACCATGATCATTACTTGAGGTCATGAACTGATCCAATCCATTATAATTGTGGTAGATCTTCACTACATTCATGTTATAATCATTATGATGTTATCATTGATAAATCACTTATATTAGGTCAATGAAATTTAGTTGATATCCAAAAAAACCATCTTCTTGCTATTTTCCTTGGCTAAGCTTGCAGATTAGGGATCTTCTCCTTAGTTTTTTTTTTTCTTCAATTATTGTTTTTTAATAATCTGAAAAATACTAATTGATCAAGGAATTTTAAAGATCAATAATTGGATGCACATTTACAATATTTTCTCTTGAATATTAAACAACTAAATATATACTATTGATCAAAGTGCTGCATTTATAGACTATCATTAATGGAAATATGGTGCAAAAATTCAAGATTTTATAGTGCAAACTCCCACAAAAAAATAATCTTAATGCCATGTAACTTAAATCTAATGTAAGAAATAAGTTCTCCTCTATTCAAGATCTAACTTTGAAACTTAAAATTAAAACTCATTCATTTCAAATTTAGAGCTCTATAGTTTGATATCATATGCCTATATCTTCAAACTAGACCCCTTGATGTTTCTGGGTAGAAATTAACCTTTGCATACCAATCAAACATCTTTATTATGCCATCAAATGTCATTATGTCATATATTTTCATACCTATGTTTGTATTTAGTTTATATTTCCTTTCCAGAATATTTCTGTAACACATTTTGAATTAATACTTTGAAATGTTTCATTCCCAACATTTCATCATGGTAAGAAATAAATTAGAGGAAAATTGTCTATCTCATTTTGAAAACATTTGTGATATTATTGATATTTATAATATGTTAACTTATAACAACTAGTGGAATTTTTTAGACTCACTGTCAAAAACAATGCTTTGGAATACGAAGGATTCATCTTCGTAAAAAAATTCGGTATCAACTATGTCCATTAGGCGACTGTTGGATCGCGTCTCCAGGCTGATCAAGGTTGCGGACTACGCTATCCAGATCAGTCTCAAGTTCCATGTTCTCACTCTCAATTTCGGGCTCTTCCGCCTGCTCTACAATTATTTTTCTCTTCTTCTCCATGGGAAGCTTGTGAGAACTATTAGTTTTAGGGTGAGGAGGGTTTTTATGTCCTCATCTGTTTGAAGAATTTTGGGTTGCTTTCTTACTGTGGTGGGCCGTTGGAGCGATGCTCCGGGATGTTGTACTTTTGGGAGTGCTATCTGACGATTGAACACTCTTCTCACATGGGCCTTTTCCTTGTTGCTTGTACAATTCAGTGGTGCTTTGCAATGTGTCTAGGTCGTCGACATTAGAAGCATGAGTGTTGTCGTCAGTGTCTCTGTTTTCGCTGAGGTGTCTCTGGAAAAAGGAATTGCCAAGGCCAATTGTAAGTAAATGTTCTAAAAAAATTCGTTTAGGGTCGAACCCTCTTAGCCTTTCAACATATATTAGGTTCAAGTTGTTGAAATGGGCTACGGATTCATCAATTTTGTTGACGTTCCTCAACACGAAGTCCTCGACTTTCTAAGGTAGAGGAATGAACTGTTTTTTTCTCTTCTCATGGGATAGATGAAACCAATAGTTGTATTGCCTTGCTATTTTTGTAACAGACATTCCGTTCGTAATGTGACATGGAAGGAGAGCATGTTTTTCCTTGGAGCCAAAAATCCTTATCACACTATAATTATCCATTTGTTAAGATGCCCCCTTCCTGTCCAAAAACTTGGTTGTTTGGTCAGATCTACGGGGAGTATCTTCTCCTAATAATAAAACTTTGAAAACAGAGACAAAGTCGTTAAAAACCTCATAAAAACAATGGGAGGCCTTGTGCTTCCACAAGGCCTGGTACCAGAAGTTTACTGGGTCAAATTCCCAGTTTACCTTCTTGGACAGAGACAGTTTTGGAAACTGACAACAATGTGTTATCACGAAAACAAAGTAGGATGACATATAACATTTCTTCTCCTTTTTGAAGCTTGACAATTGGGAATAGATTTCATGGGAAATCAGCTTCCCCCAATAAAAAATGGCTTGTTCCTTGACTGTGAAATACAAAATATAAATAACCATGCGAGAAATAGTTGCTGTGGATTCCTGTCTCATTATTCTTGTAAACAACTAGGCAATTTCCCGGAATGGATTTCTAAATGAACTAACCTGCAAGTTTGTGATATCTTCAGGAACTGCCATCGGGTCTTCCAGGAACCCGGGCAATAGGTCCAATCCGCTATTATGATTTCTTAGGAACTGCTTGGAGTCTTCTTCTTTGAACGTCAATGTTGGCTACGACAATATTAACATCTAGCAAGAGACCTGAGGTGACAAAGAAACATAAGAGTGGTCCAACAGTGGAATAATTATTTGGCCTGAAATATATTTATCGGTGCACTAAGAGACTAGCTCCTTACAGTCAAAAACTTCAGGGACACAGCTTGCACGAGCAATCCCAGAGGTCCAAATTATTTTGTTCTGGGTGGAAGGGATTGAGTAGTAAGAATATGCCCTGGACCACTGGAAGTTCTGGTACTCGCGCCTGAATATGTTCACTGTATCTCCACAAAAATGTTGTCGAGCTTGTGCCATAAGTTTATGAGAACATTTGTTTTCTCCAGACGATGCTTGAAATGAACAGTTGGAGGGGATGATATAACCCTCCACAAATGTTGGTTCAATGCGTGTGAATGAGAATCTCCTCAAGCCTTTCGCTGATTAATGACAATCTCTATGGGTGCTGCATGATGAGCTGTTAGTAGTAAAACTTACTTAGAAGTGCGAAGGTGGCAGGTACGACGAAGAGCAATTAAGGATTGGAGGTTTCGTGAAGGTGCCAACCCAACGATTTGCGAACGACATTCCATGATGTTTGAAATTAACACTCATAAGGGATAATATAACCATTGACAAATCTTGGTTTAATGCGTATTAATGGGAGATCTCCTCGAGCCTTTCACTCATCAATGACAATCTATACGGTTCCTGCATGATGAGATGTTAGCATTAAAGCTTACTAATTGCATATTTAGAAATAAGACCTTATATATATATATATATATATATATATATATAAACAATTTTCTATTATAAACAAGTGCGAAGGTGACAGAGACGGGGAAGAGCAAGTAAGGAATGGCCAAGTATGAAAAGCGGTCAGACGGGCTTCAAAATAATGTTACAAGGGATTCTCAGGAGAGGTGAGTGTCCGACGGTCAAATTGTATGTCTCAGAATTTTTGACTGCAAAACGCGTAAAACGAAAGAGGGCATGATGGGGCAGTTGAGCGGCCAGTTTGTATATTTGCGTAATTCTAGGAAAGTGGCTAAGTATGGAATAGAGAAACGGTTGATCAGACTCATTTTCAGAACTAAGGATTGAAGATTTCGTGAACGGGCCAACCCGATGACGCATGGACGACATTCCATGATGTTTGAAATTAACACTCAGAATGGATAATATAACCCTCTAGAAATCTTGGTTTAATGCGTATTAATGGGAGATCTCCTCAAATCTTGGTATAACATTAAAGCTTACTAATTGCATACTTAGAAATAAGATCTCTCTCTCTCTCTCTCACACACACAATTATTTCATTAGGAATTGATGATCTTTTAACAACACCTTCCAAAGCATGGCTCATCCAAGATGCGTAGCAACAAGGTTTTGTTTCAGAGAAACATAATCATTATGGGAATGTACATGCAGTGGAAAAATTACTTCAATTGATTGAGATATGGTATGCTACAAGTGAATATTTGAGAAAATAAATGAATCTGAATTTTAGCATGACTGATCCTTTAAATCCAGTACGTGTGATGTCCTTCTCAGGAGCTAGGGGAAGTACATCTCAGGTTCACCAATTAGTAGTAGTATATATATATATATATATATGAAAAGTGGTCAGACGAGCTTGAAAGTAGGGTTGCAAGGGATACGAATGAGAGGTGAGCGCTCGACGGTCAAATTATGTCTTTATAATATATATAAACAATTTTTTATTATAAACAAGTGCGAAGGTGACGGAGACGGGGAAGAGCAAGTAAGGAATGACCAAGTATGAAAAACAGTCGTACGGGTTTCAAAATAGGGTTATAGGGGATTCTCAGGAGAGGTGAGGGCCCGACAACCAAATTGTATGTCTCAGAAATTTTGACTGCAAAAGGCGTAAAGGGGAAGAGTGCATGGTGGGGCAGTCCCGCAGCCGGTTTGTATATTTGCGAAATTTCGGGTGCTGTTTGTAGGTTGCGAAACAATGGAAGGGAAATCTTGAGTAGGTCTGTATGGAAACCCGTAATAAAAAAAGTGGCTAAGTATGGAATAGGGAAACGATCGGTCGGACTCGTATTCACTAATATATTGAAATTTGTAATAGATATCCCATTACTTGGCAAGATCTTTTCTGCATGTATATCATGGAAATCGAGCACACACAGAAACCAAGATAACTTGAATAAGGTTCTCTGTCTTTATTCTATCAATTAAATAAGAGAGCAAATAACTTTCTTATATGGGTTACAATCAAGTAGAGTCAAACCACTCTATAAATGTGGGATAAAGTGAAAATATAACCTAAAAGCAAATATCTGACCTAAAAGCAAATAAATTAACCCAAAGTCAGTTTGACTTTATTAATGCCCAAGTCTAACTTCTAATTGACCATTATAAACTAATATTTAATTTAACACCCTCCCTTAATGGTCAATCTACTGACTACACCAAGTTTCTTCCAAAATTTTACATGTTTTTCGGGACCCAAAGACTTGGTGAAAATGTTTGCAGTTTGATCCTCTGTAGGACAATACTGCAGCTCAATAGTTCCATCTTCTACAAGCTGTCCGATGAAGTGATAGTGTGTATCAACATGTTTGGTACGCTCGTGGAAGACTGGATTCTTGGCAAGTTTCATTACCCCTTGATTGTCACAGAAAAAGGGTGTAGGCTCTCTCTGCTGCATCTGCATATCTGATAACATCCTCCTGAGCCAAACTGCCTCACATGCACCTTTCAAGGCTCCTCGATACTCTGCTTCTATCGATGAAAGGGTGATTGCATGTTGTTTCTTGCTGGTCCATGTGACTGCACTCGTGCCAAGGCTGAAGACATATCCAGAAGTGGATTTTCTATCATCAACAAAACCTGCCCAATCTGAATCTGTATACCCACACAACCTCGGGTCTTTGTTCATGCTGTACAAAATACCAAAGTCAAGTGTCCCTTTCACATATCTCAGCACTCGCTTCGCTGCTGTCTAGTGCTCTACTTTCGACGTTGTCATAAATATGGAAATGAAGCTCACAACGAAACTCAGATCACGTCTAGTGGCTGTAAGATATATCAAGCTGCCCACTAGCTGTCTATATAGTGACTTACTGACTTCCTTTGAGTCAGTCTTCGCTGAAAGTTTCATCCCTTTCTCCATAGGTGTAGGGGAGATTTTGCAATCCTCCATCCTAAACTTATCCAACAAACTCCTGACATACTTTGCTTGTGAGACAAAAATGATGCTCCCTATTTGCAAAACTTCTACACCTAGACAATAGTGTAGGAGGCCTAGATCTGTCATGTCAAATGATCTGCTCATGTTGGATTTGATCCATGTAATTGCATCTTCCTCACTACCTGTAATAATGATATCATCCACATAAACAACCATAAGAATGATGTCATTACCAACTCTTTTGACATATAAGTTGGAATTTGAAGGACTCCGTTGGAACCCCTGTTGAACCAAATACCTGTCAATATTGATGTACCACGCCCTCGATTCTTGTTTCAGACCATATAGAGCCTTATTTAGTTTGCAAACTAGATGCTCCTTCCCTGCAACCTGAAACCCCTCTGGTTGGCACATGTATACCACTTCCTTCAAATCTTCATTGAGGAAGGCACTTTTCACCTCCATCTGGTGGACCTTCCAGCCTTGTTGTGCTGCCATGGCTAGAACAAGACGAATAGTGCTCATCTTCACTATAGGGGCAAAAGTCTCCTCATAGTCAATGCCTTCTCGCTGAGAGAATCCTTTCGCAACTAACCGTGATTTGTACTTGTCAAGTGTACCATCTGCCTTGTACTTGACCTTGTACACCCATTTGCAGCCAATGGGTTTCTTCCCTGATGGAAGAGCTGTGAGATCCCAAGTCCGATTTTTCATCAAACTTTCATGTTCGGCCTCCATGGCCTTTTCCCATTCAGGTTTTCCTTTTGCTTCCTTGAATACCCGAGGCTCATAGATCTCCTGAATATTGGCCATAAGAGAAAAGTTGACTGTGCCAGTCTGTTGTTTACTCTTTCCTCGTGATGATCTTCCCTCGATCATCTCTCCTATCCGAACATCTCCAATGGTGTTGTGCCACCACTTGGGTCTTTTGGAATCTCTAGCTGCCAAGTCAGTATTTCCACCATGACTTGGGCTTCCTGCTTCATAATGTATTGATTTGACTGACCTAGGAAACTCATCCTGCTCTGACTCCTCATCATCATGCTCAGAATCTTTCCCCCCTTCATGTGGAGCTATCGGAAGCTTGACACCTAAATCTTCAATGACTTCTGGCTGCTCAGTAAATCTGAATGCGAAAGGAGTGTGGAAGGGTCCAACCTCCTCATTAACAAAATCTCTTCTAAAGCTCACCTTATCAGTGTCAACATCAACTAATCTGTAAGCTTTATGGGTGTCGTTGTACCCTGTAAGCATCATCTTCTTACTCTTCAGATCTAACTTGGTTCGTTTCGCAGCTGGAATCTAAGTGTAAGCAGTAGAACCAAAGACCTTCAAGTGACTTACTTTGGGATTTCTTCCAGACCATGCTTCCTCTGGAGTCTTTTGCTTTACCGCCATTGTGGGAGATCTATTCAACAAGTACACTGCTGTGAACATTGCCTCTGCCCAAAACCTGTTAGGAACACACCTGTTCTACAACATACATCTAGACATCTCTGTGATAGTGTAGTTTCGCCTTTCAACCACCCCATTCTGCTGTGGAGTATAGGGTGTGGTGTATTGTCTCTTGATCCCATGTTTAGCACAAAAAATATTGAATTCTTTGGAGAAAAATTCTCCACTATTATTAGATCTAAGAGAGGTAATATGACAACTTGACTCATTCTTGACTAATGCTTTAAACTTTTGAAATTCTTTAAACATGTCAGACTTCAACTTCAAAAAATACACCCACTTTTTCCTACTGAAATCATCAACAAACAGAAGGAAACACCTGGCACCGATGATTGATGTCGTGTTCATTGTTCCACGTACGTCTGCATGAACCAGCTGAAGGACCCTCTGCACTCTCCAAGCTTTTCCTTCATCAAATGGTGCTCGATGTTGCTTCCCTGCCTGGCAAGCTCCACAAACTCCCTGAATCTTCTGCTAAATGTATGGAAGTCCATCTACTAGTTTCTCTTGTGCCAACTGAGAGAGGTAGGTAAAATTGAGGTTCCCATACCTCTGATGCCATAGTGTGCAGATGTCTGATGCACTCTTCGTTTCCAGTGCATGCTCTCTGCCCTGCCCAATATCCACCAATTTGAACAGACCATGGTCCTCCACACCAAGAGCAACAATCTTCTTGGTATTCTTGTCAACGATATAACACTTTTGATTGCAAAAGTTGACATCCAAGTGAGGAGAGTGCCTCATAATCTGACTAACTGAGAGCAGATTAAGATCCATACCTGGAACATAGTGGACGTTGAGAAACATAATCATCTTTCCTCCGAAGGAAATTTGAACATTCCCCTTGCCGACTAGTATATTCCTTGCCTCCACCGAAGATCACCGAGTCTTTGGATGGACTAGGTGTAAAATCTGTGAACCAATCTTTCCGATTGATGAAATGCCTGGATGCGCCTGAATAAAAAAACCAAGCAGACGACTTGGACTGATCTGATTGTGTACAGGCCATAAAGGCATAGAAGGCTACCTCCTTCTCCTCCGTGTGCTCTGTGACATGGGCCTTCTGTTGAGACCCTCCCTGGTTGTGCTTCTGATCTGCCAACCACTTTTTAAAATGCTTCTTCATATGGCCAGTCTTGCCACAATAATGACAAGTGATGGTCTTCAGTCTTTTGGTGGCATCCTCACCATTGCCTGGACCAGGTTTCCTTGTCCATTTGCCTTTGCCTTTTTCCTTGGCTGCAAAGGCCTGCTCTGAACCCTCTGTCTCACTGCTTCTCCCAAATTGCTTCTTCCACTTGTCCTGCTACAAGATCTTATTAGATAGCTCTACAAACTTCAGGTCAACGCCTGTAGCTGTGATGTTCAGGGTCTCAATGAAGTGCTCGTAGGACCCTGACACGCTGTTCAGCGTGATCACCACCATGTCCTCTTCTGCCATCTTTCGACCAATGGCCTCCAACTGCTCCCAGATGTCCTGGATCTTGAGTAAGTTCTCTTGGAGAGAGGCACCCTCACTCATCTTTATCGAGAAAAACATATTCTTTAAAAAGAACGCTCAACCCTTATCTGAAATCTCATGAGTCTCTTTCAATTGTTTCCAGATCGCTGCAACAATCTTCCCATTCTGAACCTCAGGTAACATCTCATCTGTCACAGAAAATTTGATCAACATCACGACCTCTCTGTCTGTTCCATCAAACTTGTCCTGGTCTTTACCTGCAACCGTGGGACGAGGACTTGTGCCCAGAACAACATCTGACAGGCATCGGTACGCAAAAATGGCCAACACGCGTTGCTTCCAGGTATTGTAGTTCTTACCAGAGAACTTCTGGTTGCCTTCCAACATGATGTTGGTCAATGTATCCATAGATGAGCATAAAATACTGAACTTAGCAGATAAATAATGCAAAATACCTGCAATTTGCTCTCAACCAGCTCCAAATCAACCAATTTCTCCTCAAATCTGCTAAAAAAATCAAGAAATTAGTAGTAAAAAACACCAGATATTCGAAGCTGGGCACCAATCTGGGTAAGAATAGGCCAATTTGTTCTCCAAACCGTCCAAATTGACAAAATTTGAGAGAAATTTCAGTTAAAACTCAGAAATTGCAGAGATTAGCAAAAAAAATGGCAGTTCGTATGAACTGTACGACTGATCCGTACGGTCTGGCTGCTAAATTAAATTTTTCGTATGCTACAAATCAATTCCGTACGGATGAATTAATTCATACGACTCAATTAAATTTTCGGGGTGCAGAATTAAATTGTCGTACGACAAAAAAAGGCTGCTGTGTAAAAATCCGTACGGATTTTTCCGTGCGGTTTGATCTTCAGAAATTGACGGCTGCTGCTGCTAAAATCAATTCCGTACGATGTACAACTGATTCTAATTTTTAAAAAATCCATTCCAAAAAAAAAACTCAGCCCCGAAACTCCAAAAAAAAATTCGAATTTGATTCTGTGAACCTAGCTTTAAAACCGCAATTTTTTTCGAAACCCCCCCCCCCAAAAAAAAAAAAAATCGTCTTTTAAAACCGAAAAATCAAACGAACCCGGCTTCGGCTGATCCGAAATATTTTCAGCTCCTTGAGTGTCCTACGCTGGTGATCCCTCGATCCGTCTCTGCCGGCAGCAGTTCCTAGGTCTTCACGTGCTCCCAGACTCCATGGCCTAACCCTGCTCTGATACCATGTAACGTAAATCAAGCACACACAGAAACCAAGATAACTTGAATAAGGTTATCTGTCTTTATTCAATCAATTAAATAAGAGAGAAAATAGCCTTCTTATATGGGTTACAATCAAGTAGAGTCAAACCACTTTATGAATGTGGGATAAAGTGAAAATATAACCTAAAAGCAAATATTTGACCTAAAAACAAATAAATTAACCTAAAGTCACTTTGACTTTATTAATGCCTAAGTCTAACTTCTAATTGACCATTATAAATTAATATTTAATTTAATAGTTTGCAGGTCGCGAAACAATGAAAGGGAAATCTTGAGCCCGCCTGTACGGGAGCCCACAATCGAAAAAGTGGCTAAATATGGAATAGGGAAATGGTCGGTCGGACTCGTATTCACTAATATATTGAAATTTGTAATAGATATCCCATTACCTGGCAATATATTTTCTACATGTATATCGTGGAATTCCGGGTGTTGTTTGCAGGTCGCAGAGCAATGTAAGGGTAATGTTGAACTTGCCTGTCCAGGGACCCACAAACGAAAAAGTCAGTAAGTATGGAATATGGAAATGGTCTGTGGAATTCGTTTTCGCTAATATATTGATATTTGTAATATATATCCCATTACCTGTCAGGATATTTTCTGCATGTTTCTGGACAAGTTGTGTAGGGAAAGTTATTATCAAGGTCTCCTCGAGGCATGGTGAGCTCTCAACATTAAACCTAATTTATTGCATACTTGGAAAGAAGTGCGAAGGTGGTGGGCACAGGAAATAACGATTAGGAATTTGATATTCGGTGAACTCGCCAACCCGACGATCCATGAAAGAGATTCGAAGAAATAATGAAGTATGGAAAGCGGATGGACGAGCTTCAAAATGGGGTGACAATAGTTCCATAGGAGACGTGAGGACCTGGCGGTCAAATTGTAGGTCTCGGAAATTTTGAGTGCAAACTATGTAACACAGAGGATGGTATGATGTGAGAGTTTGGTTGTAAATTTGTATATCACGGAAGTGAGAGTATTGTTTGCAGGTCACAGAACAATGGAAGTGAAATTTAGAGATCGCCTACTCAGGAATCCGCGATTGGAAAAGTGGCTAGGTATGGAATGGGGAAGCGGTTGGTCGGAGTCGCGATATAAAAGCACGAGTGAAAATGTGAACCCGTGAGTCTGCCAACCCGCACAACTAGACATTTTCGGAAAAACGACTAAGTAACGAGAAAGAGAAAGTAAAGGGGAAAGTTTAACGAGAATTTGGTTAAGTATAGAAGAGGGAAAAGAAGGGCTAATATATTCAAATTTGTAATAGATATCCCATTTCCTGGAAATATCTTTTCTGCATGTTTCTGGAGAAGTTGTATACTTATTGCATATACTTGGAAATAAGTGTGAAGGTGGCGGGCATAGGAAACAACAACTAGGAATTGGAAATTTCCTGAACCTGCCAACCTGACGATCCACGAAAGAGATTCCAAGAAATGGCTAAGTGTGGAAAGCGGTCCAACGAGCTTCAAAATAGGGTGACAAGGGTTCCTGAGGAGACGCGAGGCCCCAACGGTCAAATTGTATGTATCAGAACTTTTGAGTGCAAAATGTGTAACAGGGAAGAGGGGATGATGTGGGAGTTCAGAAGTCAATTTGTATATATCAGAAGCCGAGGTGCTATTTGTAGGTCAAGGAACACTGGAAGTGTAGTCCGCCTATTCGGGAATCCGCAAGCAAAAAAGTCGGTAAGTATGGAATAGGGAAATGATCGGTGGGACTTGTTTCACTAATATATTTATATTTGTAATAGATATCCCATTACCTGACATGATATTTTCTGCATTTTTCTGGACAAGTTGTGTAGGGACAGTTAGTATGACTGTCTCCTGGAGGTGGTGAGTTGTTAGCATTAAGCCTGAGTTATTGCATACTTGGAAAGAAGTGCGAAGGTGGCGGGAACATGAAACAACGATTAGGAATTGGAGATTTCATGAACCCGCCAACCCGACGATCCGCGAAAGAGATTTCAAGAAATGGCCAAGTATGGAAAGCGAATGCACGAGCTTCAAAATGGGGTGACAATAGTTCCCCAGGGGACGTGAGGACCCAGAGGTCAAATTGCAGGTCTCAAAACTTTTGAGTGAAAACTGTTTGTAAAATCTAACCTTTTACAATGTCTACTGTAAACAGATATTCAGAAAAGAACAAAAAAGATACAATGATAAATACAAACATTACACAGAGATTTTTCCCTTGGAAACCCAAACCGGGAAAACCAACATATATTATATTCATTCATTGTGTTACATTGTTTACAATACAGTGTACATATAGGAGCCAACGACATCCAAAACCCTAACCCAATGACCTGGATTAGTCCAAAACCCTAATTCCTTAACCGGAAATAGAAAACCATCGGCAAAAACCATGTGCCGAAAAAACCACCTAAATACATGACACGTTTCCCAAGGCAGATTTTTTTTTTTCCGGGAGTGCTACCCCCGGAGCCCCGAGGGGGGGCATAGCGCCCCCCCCCCCCTCTAACTCCCTTGTGTGCCTGGTGCATACTCTCATACACAACTACTCATGCAAAGAAGATAACACATACCCAACACTATCTATCACGAAAGAGGGTATGATGTGGGAGTCCGACAATAAATTTATATATCGCAAAAGTCCGTGTGTTGTTTACAGATCACAAAACAATGGAAGTGCAATCTAGAGCCTGCCTACCCGGGAATCTGCAATCAGAAAAGTGGCTAGGTATGGAATGGGAAGCGGTTGGTCGGAGTCACGATATAAAAACACGAGCGCAAATGTGAACCCATGAGTCTGCCAACCCGCGCAGTTAGACATTTTCAAAAAAATGACTAAGTAACCAGAAAGAGAAAGTAGAGGGGAAAAAGAAACAATAATTTGGTTAAGTATAGAAGAGGGAAAAGAAGGGCTAATATATTCAAATCCGTAATAGATATTCCATTTCCTGGGAAGATCTTATCTGTATGTTTCTGGAGAAGTTGTATACTTATTGCATATACTTGGAAAGAAGTCTGAAGGTGGAAGGCATAGGAAACAACGATCATGAATTGAAAATTTTCTGAACCCACCAACCCGACGATCCGCGAAAGAGATTCTAGGAAATGACTAAGTGTGGAAAGCGATCGAACATGCTTCAAAATAGGGTGACAAGGGTTCCCGAGGAGATGTGATGTCCCGACGGTCAAATTTTATATATCAAAACATTTTAGTGCAAAATGTGTAACAGAGAAGAGGGGATTATGTGGGAGTCTGGAAGTAAATTTGCATATCGCAGAATCCAGAGTGTTGTTTGCAGGTCACAGAACAATGGAAGTGAAATTTAGAGACTGCCTGGGCGGGAACCCGCGATCGGAAAATTGGCTAGGTATGGAAAGGGGAAGCGCTCGGTCGGAATCACGATATAAAAGCATGAATAAAAATGTGAACCCGTGAATCCACCAACCCGTGCAACAAGACATTTTTGGAAAAAAAAACGACCAAGTAACCAGAAAGAGAAACTACAGGGGAAAAAGAAAGGGGAATTTGGTTAAGTATAGAAGAGGGAAAAGAAGGGGATAAAAGAGGGAAAATATAAAAGCGGAGGGAAATTTTCGTAAGAGGGAATTGGTCTCAAACAAGCCCCATTGTTGCAAAACCATAATTTTCTAGTCCAATATTTTATCCACTTACTCGTTTTCTATTGTGCTTGTACCATTAAAAAGGGTGTGAGCAAATGCGTTGTTGAAAATTAGTTTTTATTGCAACTTGTGGGAGTAATTGTGTTCTTGATACATTCTTCCATGACTTATTAACTTAAGTATTAAACTTCTTGCATGATGGGTTGTTAGCATTAAAGCTTAATAATTGCATGTCTAGAAACAACAATGACGATCTTGAATTTTAATATTGTAGTTGATTTCATAGTCCCATTTGACTACAACCACCATAGATCCTTTTTTTTTTTTTTTGTTATTCGCGAACAAGAAATTTGGTAATTTCATTAATAACGTAAAAAGTGCTCAAATAGAAGCCAGGGGATGGACAACTAATAAAATGTTCCCTTTTGGAGTAAAGGAATCAAGAAAGCGAAAGGGAAATAAGAAATCGTTTGTTTAGCAAGGATGAGATGAAAAAAAAAATTCTAGGGCAGGGCCTCGACTGTCGCGTAGTGATTTAGTCTTGCTATGTTCTATCTGCATTATGAATAGAATTGAATGTTGGTTTGAAACTGTCTGAAATTAATTTTTGTTTCCATAGAAGCCTGATGGGATTGACACAATGCATTGTCATATAATTGTTAAATGCTCCATATTAGATCAAATTACTTGAGCCAATAGAATATTCAAGAACTATGAGACTATCGAACCATGCTAATGAGAAGAGGTGTTAAATTCAACAAAGAAGCAACAACACAGATTCCAAGGAATTTTTTTTAATAGTAAATCCATAAAAAAAAAAATATTGGGCAGTGTATATCTATCCATGGAAATTGGACCAAGTTCTTTGCACCAAAACATTGAACATATTTGTCATAAACAAAGGTACATGATCTACAAAAAAAGAAGAAGAAAAGAAACATGCATACAATTATGTGTTGTTCCTTTAGTGGGACAACATGTAGGAGCCATCAAGATGCTCTTCAACATGCATACACAATTCATTACAATGTTTTTTTTTAGGAAGTCCTTGTAGTCTTCTCCTCATAAGGTCAATTTTCCCTGCCGCAATCTCAATATCTTGCGGAAGACCTGAGGTGACAAAGAAACAAGAGAGTGGTTCCATAGTGGAATAATTCCTTGGCCTGAAGTAGGTGAACAACGCTCATGCTCCCGACGCTGGTGACCTAGAGACATTGCAAGACACCACTCAATTGTACAAATAACTGGAAAAAGGCTCCGACGAGAAGAGTTTCCAATCCGCGACCACTACTGCGAAGAGCACGACATCCTGCAACATCGCTCCAAAGGAGCACCCTAGCAAGAAAGCAACCCAGAATTTTTCAAACGTAGGAGGACATAAGAACCCATCCTTGCGCTAAAATTGATAGTTCTCACAAGTTTCTCATGAGGAAGAAGACGGAAAAAATTGCAGGGCAAGCGGAAGAGCCCAAAACTAAATGTTAGGACACACCTAGAGATCACCTCCTCACAGTCGAAGACTTCAGGGACACAGGCTGCATGAGCAATTTCAGAGACCTAAATTAGTCCATTCTGGGAAGAAGGAGACGAGTAGTAGGAATATGCCTTGCACCAATGGGAGTTCTGGTCCTCATCCCCTAAGATGTTAATTGTATATCCAAAGAACATGAGTGGTCCCACAATTGAATAATTATTTGGATTGAAATATATCTCTGGGATCATCAAGAGACCACTTCCTTACAGTGAAAGAATTCTACCCAGAATGAACTAATTTGGACCTCTGGAATTCCTACTCTCGAGCTGCAAAGTGGCTATTGCGTTCAACGTCGATTTATTTTCTGAAACCCCTTCTTTTGGTCTTGTCAAGGCCGCCATCGCTGAGCCGGGAAGTGCCCCCCGTTATGGTTGATTTCAATTTGGGCACAAGAGTGGGAATACTGTCTGCATTGCTATCATCCATTGCCGTATCATCGTCCACCATATCATCTTCTTCCGGCTCGAAATCAACTGCATCAACCTCTGCGCCAGCCATCAACATAGGTGGGCAGGCTGTCCGAGCAAGCGAGGTTACCTTGTAATTCTTTGGCTTGAAATATATCTCTCGGTGCACCAAGGGACCATCTCCTTTTTTGCTCCTGGGCAGAGGGAAATGAGTAGTAAGAATATGCCTTGGAGTACTGGAACCTCTGGTCATTATGCTTGAAGGTGTCTACTGTATCTGGACAAAACTGCTGCCATAAGTTAACGAGAATTTCTGTTCGCTCCAGACAATGTTTGAAATGAAAATTCGGAAGGGATAATATAACCTTCCACAAATCTTGGTTCAATGCGTATAAATGGAAGATCTCCTTGAGCCTTTCGCTGATCAATGACAATCTCCACGGTTCGTCCGTAATGAGTTGTTACCATTAAATCTTATTAATTGCATATTTAGAAAAAAGTGTGATGGTGGCGGTGACGACGAATAGCGATTAAGTATTAGAGATTTCGTAAAGGCATCAATCGAAAGACGCACGAAAGAGATTGCATGATGCTTGAAATGAACACTTGGAAATGATAACACAACCCTCCGCAAATCTTGGTTTAATTCATATTAATGACAAATATTCTCCAGCCTTTCGGACATTAATGACAATCTTAATGGTTCCTACATGATGAGCTATTAGAATTAAAGCTTAATAATTTCATATCTAGAAAGAAGTGCGAAGGTGGCGAAGATCGATTAAGCATTGCACATTTTGTCGACCTGCCAACCCGCAAAACAGATTCCAAGAAATGGCCAAGTATGGAAAGCGGTCGATCACGCTTCAAAATAGGGTCACACATTATACTCAGGAGATGTGAGGGGTCGATGGTCAAATTGTATGTCTTCGAACTTTTGACTGCGAAATGTGTAACACGAAACAAGGCACAATGACGAATTTCGATGGTCAATTTGTATATCGTGGAATTTCGGGTGTTGTTTGTAGGTATCGGAACAATGGAAGCGTAATGTTGAGCAAGCCTGGTCAGGAACCGACGATGGTGATAGTGGAAAATTATGCAATGGGTAAGCGGTTGGTCAGACTCGTGACATAAAAGCATGAGACATACTCAGAACATGGAATATTGACGGGCTTGAAAATAGGGCCACATGTTCTACTCAGGAGATGTGAGGGCTCGATGGTCAAATTGTATGTATCTCAACTTTTGATTGCAAAATGTGTAACACGAAACATGGGACAATGACAGACTTCGACGGTCAATTTGTATATTGTGGAACTTCGGGTGTTGTATATAAAAGTATGAGACATTCGGAAAAACGACACATTTAGAAAAACGACTAAGTAACCAGAAAGGGAAAGTAAACGAGAAGAAAAAGGGGAATTTGGTTTCCAATTTGTAGATCTGGGAAGTCCGAGTGCTGTTTGCAGGCGTCAGAACAATGGATACACAATGTTGAGCCCGTCTACCCGAGAACCCACAATCCAAAAAGTTTGATGAATATGAAACGGGGTAGCGGTTGGTCGGACTCGTGATATAAAAGTATCAGTGGAAATCTGAAGACATGAATCCACCAACCCCCGCACCTAGACATTTTCTGAAAAATGACTAAGTAACCAGAAATGGAAAGCATAGGGAAAAAATAAAGGGGATAGCAATTTTCAAAAGCGGGAATTGGTGTAAGAAAGCCCCATTGATGGTCTTAACAGTAACTATGAAGTGCATTAAACATCTGAACAAGATCTTCAATAAATGAATAGATAAAGCGAGCCATGCTTATAGTTTCCAAGATGTCTTTGTATAAGAGACGCATCAAGAAGCCACAAGAAAATCAATTTTGGGATGTTGAAGTAAAATTATTGTACTGTCAACTTCACCGTAAGTATAATAACGATGAATTTGAATTTTAAAACGAATTTGAATTTTAAGACGAATTTGAATTTTAATGTTCTGTTGTTGATATGATAGTTCCATTGGACTTCACATAGTATATATTCTTTTATTTCAAAATATTCCTGGAGATGAATTTTGCTAAGTTCATTGATCAAGGAAAAGTGCTAAAATGAGCTACATACTACATTTCCGTCAGAGAGATTATATTAAAAGGAAAATTAGGTCCTGTATATTCCTTAAGATCATAGAAAAACCGCCAAGATCCTGAATGTATTATTAATTTTCCAGAACGAAGCATACAACCAAGAGCCAAGTAAACACCAAATGTATTGAAAATCGAGGCACAAGGCAACACATGAACAAAAAAGACACCAAGTGAGATCCCACAAGGGTCCATAGAGTAGTATGCATCGACCTATGCATCAAACAATTTGATATATATATATATATATATATATATATATATATATATATATATATATATATAACACATGACATTGGTTTTCTCTTACATCTGGTATATGTTCCCATGAGAAAATAACCGGGGCCATGAGATATGAACAAAAGTATGACAAACACAAGACATCACAAAACCAACGGAGCTTCGCCATTGTATCCCAACTATAACCAAATCCCCAAATGGGGAACAAGAAAATTGTCGATTACTATTTTACCATGAAACAAGATCACTATGGACATTTGCTTCTGATAGTGCCATGTTCTGTCATTACCAGTTTTAACAATGCCAAATTTCCAATATTATTCGAAATGCTTGATGGTTCTGCCCAGAGGAGCAAGCCATTTCAACGATTCAAAGGATGGGCCTAATTTATTCACAGTTGGATACTTTGTATGGGGTTTGTCCTCATGCTTCCCATTTCTGGACTGAATAATCTTATGCGCTTGTACATCAACAATAAATTCACCTGCCATTATGAATTCCAATGCCCGAACTCCCCAATCTCTATAACGCGTTCTGAAGATGCCAAGCTCATGCTTCAATTCATGTTGAGCCCTTTTTTTTCAATTAGGGCATCGAGAAAATCCAGATATCATACCATAAATGTATATTTGGAGATCATCTTTTTATTTATTTGGGTACCCAAAAAATGCAGTGCAGAAATCCTGCCATGGCTATATAGTTGGAAAACATTTTTCCAATTTGGGCACCCAAAAAGGTGTAGACTCCTCCAACAAATCTACAACTAGCCACCATTTACTTTTCATTTGGACACCCCAACAAATATGCAAAATTCTTACCGGGAGATGCAAAAAAACATCAAAATAACAACAATGATTTGATATGTAGTTAGATTCTCTTTGTTTTTTCAAGTGCACAAAAAGAGACAAAATCTCTGGAATTTTTTTTTATAGCCATAGATGTAAACTCCGAAGAAGTCGAGTTTGACGAACATTCATTTGGGTATTGAAGAAGAAATACAGACACACATGAGATTTTTTCGTTTCCTGCCAAAGCTTGATAGGATTTTTTTTTAATTTTTAATTTTTTTTATTTATTTAGCCGATATGGAGTATTGCATTGTCCTCATTTAAGGTAAATTTTCTATGTATTTGAAAGTCGCGCAACATGTAGACACTATTTGCCTTTTTCTGTAGTTATACTTCATATGACAATTTTGCTAACCCAGGAAGCACATCTTGTAACATAGGTTGTTTAATTGTATAATGTATGATTGTGTTGCCCACGATTCAGATGGTAGCATTGAGGCAATGTCTATATATGTAAGGAATTTTTTTACTGCATCGTAGACAATCAATTGTATCCTCATTTATGAAAGCAAAAGCAGAAGCATAAGCAAGAGAGTTGCATTTGACACATACAAGATCGAAGGGGGTCAAGTACGCATTCGCTGCAACCAAAACACCCTCAACCTGGACACGTGAGCATAGCAGTTAATATATTGAACAATATAATATACAACTGCACAACAAAAAAAGAAAAACTATAGAAAATTGGTGAAGGCAATTTGTATGAGCAAAGTGAGGATGAAATTGTAGATGTATACGCACAACAGTTGTAGAGCTAGTTAGTTTCTTGAGATCCTGTACTATGTCTGTTCACAATTTTGTTACAAATGTTGCTTGGGTTGTGAGAAAGATCCTTTCTTTAACATCTCTTTTCTTTGTTATGTTTATTTTTGAAGAGCATACATGGAAATTTCCCTTTATGCAATTGTTGTTCCATTGAGGAAAACAAATTTGAATAGGTGTCGAACAATTGCAACTGCAACATGGAGCAATGCAATAGTTGTGTAATATAACCGAGATACATGGACATGTGAAAGTAAAGGACAAAACTGGATATGGAGAATGATACCATTGACTTGTCGTGGTTGGACTCTCCATATTTTATATGGATAATATGTTGCAAGCCAAGTTTTCTCGTGAGTGTGATAGATGCACCAATGGTTCCAATTGGGTAGATGTCATTGCTCTGTGCAAGTTGGTTGATAGTTGTGTTCGGGACAAAACGATATTCTGAACAAATAGCGGGAATTTTTTCCACAATACTTGTTTCGTTGAGCGATATAATCCGATCACAATCACCACGGTCATATACTTTTTTGGGCAATATATTAAATTTGTAATGGATATCCCATTACCTGGAAATATCTTTTCTGCATGTTTCTGGACAAGTTGTGTGGGAATAGTCAGTGTGACTGTCATCAAGGCTTCGTTGTCTATCATGTCAGCACGCATAATGGATCTAGTTTTGTTTTCCTTGTCCAAGTAGGTTCTATAGACGACCATTATGTCCCCGATGAACACTTGTCCAATTCGACGACTATTCAAGCCCTCTATTAATAGTATTTCGGGTGTTATAAGTTTAGACCTGGAGACATTTTTTGAATAGAAAAAGTAATGTGAATGGTAGTCTGCATTTTTTTGTTTGTTTTCCTTTTTCCTGGAATAAATGTACAAGTAGATGCACAACTTTGATGAAGTATGGAGCCAAAGTTTTGCAACCAGGCCTCTTAGTCTGCAGAACTTGCGCTATGTTCGACATCTCACTTGTGATCATTGATACTTCTTGTGAACTGCAAAGTATGTGTTGCAGATGACATCGACATATTTACCATGGCATATATGAATAAATAGCTGAGGATATTTGTTTGACAAACATACGAGGAACACAATGTATGAATATTTATCTTTGGCCTTGTCGATCTATTGATGTTTACGATGATTGACTCCTCATGGCCATGTCACTAGTCCAACGTTTTCTGATGCAATCATGTATAGATTAACATCAGAAGGACTAACTAAGCATATGCATTGTATATTGTCCATAATTGTTCTGAATGTCACATATAGGGTCGAAGGAGATGGAATACAAAATAGGGTGTTAAGGGATACTCAGGAAACATGAGGACCCGACGGTAAAATTGTATGCCCCATATTTTTTGACTACAAAAATATGTAACAGGGAATAGGGCATGATGGGGGGGGTACAACAACCAATCTCTATATCATGGAACCTATGAAGCTAGAGGCGTAATTTTGAACCTGCTAGCCCGGGAACCCGTGATCGAAAAAGTGGGTAAGTATGGAATGAGGAAACCATCGGTCGGAGTCATGATATAGAAGCATGGGTATAAATTTGAACCCATGAGTCCTCCAACCCACACACCTATACATTTTCAGAAAGACGACTAAACAAAGCAATCGGAAAGAGAAAGTAGACGAGAAAAACGAGGCAGAATTCAGTTAAGTATATAAGAGAGAAAAAAAAGGGATAATATAAAGTGGGAAAATCAGAAATGGGGAGGGAAATGTTTGGAAGAAGGAAGTCTCAACAAAGGCCCATTGTTTCCAAATCATCATTTTCTAGTCCAATATTATATGCATCCACCCGTTTTGTGTGTTTGATTTACTAGCACAGTTGGTATACTTTTTCGAAGATTGTACTTCAGCCCCCTCTGCTCTGGCATATAGGAATTCATCTTCTTGTCCAACCAATCTGTTTCTTTCAGTGTAACAACACCAAACATACAATTGACGTGAAGGTAAGTTAGTATGCAGAAATACATGTAAAAGAAAGAAATATAGTTCTATTTATTTCAATGTATCAGCAAAGAGAATACAATTCACATGAGGATAAGTTACTATGTAGAAAGATACGTAGTATCTACATACAATAAAATAGGTTTAACGCAGTAGAACAAGTAGAACAAATATACAGACAATAAATGAAATATAAAACAATGGAATATGAAATAAGAGTAGAAGCATGCACCTTTGTAACTCCTCCTTTATATTTGCGACAAAGAGTCCATCATCTTCTCCAGCTACTCCGTTTGTTTAAATGTAGCAATGCAAACAAAATACAATGGACATGAAGGAAGTTGGTATGTAGGAAGACATGTAAAAAATAAATAAACAGAGTTCGATTTATTTCAATGTAGCAACACAAAAAATACAAAGGACATGAATATAAGTTATTATGTAGGAAGATACGCAATATCTACATACAATAAATTAGGTGAACACATATATATGCAATAAATGAAATACAAAACAATGGAATATGAAATAACAATACAAGCATGTACCTTTGTATCTCCTCTTCTACACTTGCGGTAAAGACTCCTTCGTTTTCTCCAGCTATTCTGTTTGTTTCAATGTGGGAACGCACAAAATACAATGAACATGAATGTAAGTTGGTGTGCAGGGGAGAACAAGTAATATGTACATACAATAAATGAGAATCAAGGAATAGAATAAAAGATAGTTAGAAACATGAACCTTTGCTTTTCTTCATCCATTGTTGTAATTATATAAAGTTTTTCCTGCCCAAAATATATTACAAGCCAGAAAATATTAAGAAATTGCATGGCCATAGTTGAATGATTTTGGTTTTCTGCAACAAAGTATCCATATATGCCTTGAGACATGGAAATATAATTTTGCAGTATCTTTGATGTACATCTCATATTTCAAGTACAAGACAAATTGTATCATGGTCACACCAGTTTGTGTATAGGATAAAGAGGTTGTATTATGATATGGACACATTTCACCATGTATGGTTAATAAGGGCGTTTTGCACATGTTTTATCTTAACAAAAAGACAACGAACATTGTAATTTCACATGTAGTTGTTCCATTATTTGTTATGCCACTATTTTGTATGATGTCAACACTGAAGTATCCTAGAATGATAATGGTTTCGTCCAAATGTAAATGGTGTGATGTATTTGAGAACACATTCATTATGCTAGCAATGTTGCACGCCAAATAACATAGAAACTGAATACTGCAATTTGCAATCCACTAAACACCACTCTTGCTAGCACCATTTCAGTATCCTTTTCTTCTACAAGAAAATTTTGCAAAGGCATGTAGGTATGGTCCAGAGCTAGGAAAAAAAATTGGAGCAAAATTTAAGAGCAGGATAGGAAGGCACAGGACATGCGTCATATCTCGACTTCGCCAGACACAACAAACGACAGAACCGCAGGTCCACTCGCGGGTGCAGGACCTGAACATCGCAAAGTGCAAAAAAAACAGCTCCAACTGTCGGCGCAGGACCCCAACCCTGCAAAGCCAAAATAAACAAAAGAAAACATCAAGCAACAAACCAACGAGGAAGCATGAACATGCCCAACTGCAACCCCAGGACCTCAAACTCGCAAACTTGAACCAAACAACAAAAAACAACAACCGACTAACCAACGAACCAGCGAGCAAGCAACAACCACTTAACTAATAAACAACATATGTATCTTCGATGATTACCAAACTGCATCCCAAGCACAAAAGAAACCTGAACATATGACGAGCATGCCAGTAGAAATAATCAAACATTCTTACTTGCAAACTGCAAACATTGAACAACAAAGAACGAATAGAAATGAAATTATGGCATCAAAACTTACTCAGAAACGATGAATGATAGAAGCGTAGGTCGAACTGTGAGTGCAACACCCGGACCCCACAAAGTAAAAAAAACAGCTCCAACTGTGCATGCAGGACCCCAACCCTGCAAAGTTGAAGTAAACAAAAGTAAGCAACAAGCACCAACAGGTCCAACTGCAGGTGCAGGTCCTCAACCTTGAAAAGTTGAACCAAACAACAACAAACAACAACCGACGATCTAACGAACAAGAAGCACCCACTGAACCAATAAACAATGTATGTATATTCAACGATGACCACATTGCATTCCAAGCATATAAGAAGTATGAAACATACAATGGCTATGCAACTGGTGGTGGACAACAATATTGTCCAAATTCACTGCAACATTGTAAATGTACTCTGAGAAACGTATTTAGGTAAACATTTAAGGCTGTTAGGTTGTTTAAGGGCCTCACGGTATGCAAACATTTAAGCTGTCAGGCCTGTTTAAGGACCTCACGCTATGTAAACATTTAAGCTGTTAGGCCTATTCAAGCACCTCAAAAAAAGTGCCAATGCTCTAAACCTTTCGTATGTAAACATTTCAATAGAAATAGAAATAATAATAAAAACATTAAAAAAAAATGTCGATGCTCAGAACTTTGGATATCTAAACATTTACAACATTGGAAACATCGAAGCTGGCAATAAGACCTCATATATATTCTCCAATGAGACAATGATATATAAGGTTTTTTTATTATATATAAAATAATGTTTTTACTTCTATAGTTCGAACAATACAGATGATGCGAAAATTTATAGACAAATGACATATTAATATGAAGTCAACGAATTATCGATCGCTATAGTCCCTCTACGCCTTCGCTATAGTCGATGCTCAAAACTTTCGGTATGTAAATATTTCAGTAAAAATGTAATAAAAATTAAAAAAGAGCGTCTAAGCTCAAAACTTTGGATATCTGAACATTTACAACATTGGGAACATCGAAGCTGGCAATAAGACCTCCCATATATTCTCTAATGAGACGATGACATATACGGTTTTTTTTATTATATAAAAAATAATGTTTTTACTTCTATAGTTCGAACAATACCGATGATGCGAAAATTTATAGTCAAAGGACATATTAATATGAAGTCAACGAATTATTGATTGCTATAGTCCCTCTACGCCTTCGACAAGGACTAATAAAATACCTTCAATCATGAACATGAGAATTTATTGATTGTGTCCATTATTTTCAAATTGTGATCACTAAAAAATATATAAGAGAAACTTTCCATCAAACACATTCTTAGTGGTCAATAGGGTTACACCCTCTTATATGCTTTTATTTCCAACTCAAGGTTTTGTTTGGAATTATTCCTTTATGATCATGTGTTTTTTAGTTGTTTATTTTTATATCTTTGTTAGTGAAGATTTATAGGAATGCATATTATAACTTGGTTTATTGACTATCTATTACAGGTTAATTTCCTTTTATTGTCTATTTCTTTAACATTCATCTTTTGAGTAAGAAACATATTTTTTTAGTAATCCAAATGGCCTTCAAGAATCAACGTTTTTTTTAATTTGACAATCCAAAACAAAACAAGGGCCTTAGCACAAGGGCCTTAGCATTGTCTTGACAACAACTTGTCTCTCCTTTTATGAATTGACAATATTACGAGATACAACTTAAATGGCCTTCAAGAATCAACGTTTTTTTTAATTTGACAATCCAAAACAAAACAAGGGCCTTAGCATTGTCTTGACAACAACTTGTCTCTCCTTTTATGAATTGACAATATTACGAGATACAACTTAAGATGTAAGTGCCTAAATAATACAGATATGTAAAAAGTTTAGAAACCATGATCATTTAGAAGCCATGATCATTACTTGAGGTCATGAACTAAGCCAATCCATATATTATAATTGTGGTAGATCTTCACTAAATTAAATTAAATTAAATTAAATTAAATTATATATATATATATATATATATATATATATATATATATATATATATATATATCACTGTCAGATAAAGTGATCATAAGAATCATCTTCGTCATTCTGAAGAACACAGTAGATCATTGTGATATATATAAAGACTAAAGTAGATATATCTTATCCTTAGATTTCATTTAAACTGCTACCACCCACGTATGAATCGCCTTTAACTAGGGTTAAGATGGCTATAAATTGGTCTTCAGCTGTTAAGTTTCAATAAAAATATGATTGCTTGTATTGAAAAGGGCAAAAGCAAATCCAGATGTTGGCACAAACAGATACGCAAGGTTCACGAGACTCTCTCAAGGTTCACGCACTCTCTCTCCTGCGGACACAGTCAGAATGACGTCAAATTTCACGCTAGATATCGTGGGGATAACTGAAATCATAAACATATATGCTGTAGTGGACTCTGAAGCGTCCCAGCCAATACGGAGCGATTAGAATGGATTCGAATATGGTGGTTGTGTGAGCATGCACGCACTCTCTCTTACACAGACGCGTACCGATATAACCTGTCCCCTTTATACATATCTAAATACCAAGGCCTGTATTAATCCCCGTATATAATTGCCCCACTGCTTATATATTTGTCACAACATCCAACGAATGTCTTCTCAGCAAGGGAGAAAGAAACGAACCAGAGAACCCAATAGCAAAAGAATCAACAAAATCGCTCATGGATTATACACAGAAGACGGCTACCAAAACCACCTTTGAATTCCCCGATGGCGTGAGAATAAGGGGGCGCATTGAAGATGGGTATGAGAAAATCCTCTCGAAAGAGGCTCTGCAATTCGTCGCGGATCTGCAGCGAACGTTTGGAGACCGCGTGAGTTATAACATGGCTTGCAGGAAGGAACAGCAAGCCAGATACAATAAAGGTGAGCTCCCTGGATTCGATCCCTCGACCAAAGCCATCAGGGAAGGAGACTGGATTTGCTCTGCTACTCCTAAGGTGGTGGCTGATCGGAGAGTCGAAATCACTGGCCCTGTGGAGAGGAAGATGATAATTAATGCTCTCAATTCCGGGGCCAAAGTCTTCATGGTAAGTTAAAAGGCAGTGCAATTGGGTTTTTGAAGTTGTAAGAAATAATGTTCACAGTTCAATGACTGCCTTTGCAAGTTTGCAGTACAGCATGGCTTTCTTTGGTTTTATTTCTTAAAAATAAATGCAAATATAGTGGTGTTGTTTTTGGCGCAGGAAAAAAATCTTTCATTTCTTGAACCTTTTTCAATTCTTGAGTAAAGTTTCAAAAAATTATAGTTCAAAGTGTGGATTTCCCCAGAATAAACGTTGTAACTTTTATTTCTGAAATTTGATCGATCTGGTTTGTGTTGTTTCACACAGTCTGACTTTGAAGATTGCTTGTGTCCCACTTGGGACAACATTGTTAGAGGACACATCAACTTGAAGGATGCAGTGGAAGGAACCATAACATATGAGGACAAGGCTAGAAACAGGACATACAAACTCAATGATAAGATTGCAGTACTCTTTGTTAGGCCTAGGGGTTGGCACCTGCCAGAAGCCCATATTGAGATTGATGGCCAACCTGCAACAGGATGCTTGGTGGATTTTGGTCTCTATTTCTATCATAATCATGCCACGTTTCGATTGAAAAATGGAGGATCTGGCCCCTTCTTTTATCTCCCAAAAATGGAGCACTCCAGGTTTGCATAATGAACACTGTCCAAGGCCTTTCTCAAATTTTATTTTCTATAAAGCTTCTATAATTTTGGTCTCCCACCAAATTATTCTATTTCCTTTGCATCTTGTATTTTATTTAGAGCATCATGGCACTACTCCTCTAAATTTAGCATGAGATCTGATTGGAACGCAGGGAAGCTGCGCTGTGGAATGCTATTTTTGAGCATGCACAAGATGCCCTAGGAGTCCCTAGAGGGAGCATTAAAGCAACAGTCTTGATCGAGACTCTTCCTGCAGTTTTTCAAATGCATGAGATCTTGTATGAGCTAAGGGAGCACTCAATAGGGTTGAACTGTGGTAGATGGGATTACATTTTTAGTTATATTAAGACATTCCAAGCCCACTCCAACAGGCTTGTTCCAGATCGTGTTCAAGTTGGGATGACACAACACTTCATGAAAAGCTATTCGGAGCTACTCATCCAGACATGCCACAAGCGTGGGGTGCATGCAATGGGAGGCATGGTGAGTGCAATTGATATGTGTTTTATAAGTTCTCTCATCAAATTTAGTTCTCCTCATTTAAAAGTCACAAAAATACACTTTCACTAGTCACAATATTTGTATATTTTAGGATTTAAAAGTGTCACAGATGCACTTCACCCCCACTAAATTGTATTTATGTATTTTAATGATTTATTAAAAAGCACTTCACCCCAGCATCTATCCTCTTGAGATGCATATGTGCAACCACTCTCCACAAATACACTCTCACCAAATTAGGAGGGTTTCATCCACTATTGTGTTTGTGTATTTGATGGTTCATACAAATGCAAAACTTCACTGATCACCTATTTTCATGGGAGTGAATGCTATGCATATATGTTGCCACCATTCAATGGTGAAGGTGTGAACACATTCACTGTGGGAGGATACTTCACTCCACCACCTACATTCATGAGGAATAGATGACACATGTGTCAGTGTAGCCACCCTTCCAGGTTAAAGGTGTGCAGGTGTGCATAAATAGACACACACCTTGGGAGTTAAAGGTGTACATAAATAGATACACACCTTGGGAGGGTTGGTGGTGGTGGTGGTGGTGGGGTGAAAGTGTTTATTATATATATATATATATATATATATATATATATATATATATATATATATATATATATATAT
>ML777429.1:864383-916841 GCA_009831015.1 Picea engelmannii | reverse complement strand
ATAATGATTCATCTTTGCATCAATTCACCACTGCATCATATATATCAACTATGAATCATGTATCAATGACAACTCATTGATCCATCTTCATCAATGCATCATATCAATGATCCATCTTTATCAATTGGTTTCCACTTGGACATATATCATTCTCATCAAGTCAATCATATCAATTGTTAATCAATCAATTACTTGACATCAATTAATCAAACGATTTGCATCAATGACGTATGATCCAACAGTCTCCCAAATAATCAAACCATTGACATCAATGACAACATGATCCAACACTCATAATCTACCTTCTTTCCTTGCCTTTTCTAGGATATTTTGATGGAGGGGTATATATGGAGAGTTGCACAACCAAAGATCTCAAAAGGCTAACTTGATTTGAAACAATGATTTTTAATGGATTGAGTTATTATGTTTTTCTCCTATGTGATTGCAATTTTCTTGTGGTTGTAATTAGTTAAAGATTAGATAGAGAAATTTTGATCCATATCTTGTATTAATTTCTATGAGATAATTGTTGTATTTTTTATATATTGGTCAAAACAACCAACAAATGTATTCTCAATAAGGAAGAAAGAAAGAAATTAGAAAACCCAAAAGCAAAAAAATCAACAAAATTTGAGTGTGAAGGTTTTCATAGTTAGTCATAATGTTGCTTGAGTTTTCTGGAGATAACTATGTATAAATTGCTGAAAAGTCCAACATTTTGAGTGGACGCCCTTTAATGGAATATTTATAGAAGAAGGCTACCAAAACCACTTATAAATTCCTCGATGGCATGAGAATAAGGTACTATTATCTCAACTCAACTTTTGCACAGTAATCATCAATTAAGAGACTATTTTAGAATAAGGAAAATTTCCAAGTAAGTTAATGCCTAATTATTATGGATCAATATAAATATAGTTAAGTTTACGATATGTAATAAACTTTCATATCAATTGTATGCACTAAACTCTATAAAAGTTTGAATAAGAAAACATAAGGTAACATCCTGATGGGCTTTTGAATAAGAAAACATAAAGTAACATCCTTATGGTTGCCTCACTTTTCTAACAAGGATGATATATATTGCATTAACTTGGGTCCAACCCGCATGAGTTTTATAGTTTTGGTAACAAGGTCATAGTGATGTATCAAAAATTTTATTATATAAGATGTTAGCATGTTTTATTAAAAGAAAAAAAATACCCATTTATTTAATTATGTTGCTAAATTAAAAATAAAAAAATAAAGAGTTATTTTTTAAAATTTGTGCATAATTTATTTTCATTTCTGATTTTTAAGGTTTAGAAATGTACTTGCGGCGGGTTTACTTCAGCCCCTCGACCATGTTCTCTAGAATCAAAGAGAGTCAAACCGTGATCAACAACAATTACATCTAGCTATAAATCAATTAATCTAACCCTCTTGTGTGTGTATATATATGAGGGTTAGATTAATTGGTTTATAGCTAGAAGTGATTGTTGTTGATCACTCTCTTTGATTCTAAATGAATAGTATTATATAAATTAAAATAACTTTAAAATGAATATAAAAAAATGATTGATCTATTTTCAAAAAAAGTTATGTTGAGAAGCAACCAATTAAATTTTAGTAGAAGGGGTGGTAGGTGTAGGGGGTTCGTTCTTGATCTCAAAGGACAATGTGAAAATATGAAATAAGTTATGAATGAGGTCTTAATGAAGCAACCAATAATAAGCAGAGGCATCGGCTCTTTACCAAGGGTTCAAGATTCTTGACTCAATGTAGATTATAAAATTGATAGTCATAGGAAACTCATGAATCATTATAAGACATATGTGCAACTCAAACAATTCGAAGGATTGCATGATGGAAAGACTAATTTCAAGAATATATAAAGAGGCAAAGATATTTGATTCAAATATACAAAGAGGAGAAAATACGTTTGATTCAATTGAATATTACCATAAAGATTTTTTGGCCAATAAAGCAACATGTTTGGAGTTTGGAAAGATAAAAACAAAATATGGGATTGTGGTAATACCAATCACATAACATAGTTAATTGACAGTTAACCCAAAGTTTGTAATGCACTCCCTAGTCAATGAAAAGTGGAGGAGTGAGTTTAATAGGAAAGGATGAGCCTTGATTCCCATGAGTCTCATGGTACTCTCACATATATTGTGCTTGATGGTGAAGTAGGCACATATACTTGCAGAAGTAAGTATGATAGATTAGGGTGGGATCAATTTCACACTTATAAATTCCTCAATGGCATGAGAATAAGGGTCTAGACTGAGCACGATTTGTCTTTCTCTTTTAGGAAGTCTAGAAAATTCTAAACATGACCGACAATAACCATTCTAGCCATTGTTTCTTTTATGAGATTTTGCATATTTGATGGGTCTTGAGGAGACATGAAATCTCATTGAAAAACAATGAGTAAATCATCTGTACATTATAACAAGCAAAATTAATAATTAATACTTGGGAAGAAACTTAGAATATTGGGCATGCAAAGATTCTTAGTATTGTGACTAAACAAAAGAGGAAAATTGGGAAATTAGAGGTAGAGTACATAATGTTACAACAACTGGTAATAAACCTGGTAAGATGTTCTCAATCTATATTTTCTCACAAAAGAATGTCAGGTGGCTCAACCTATGAAGGAACAAAAGAGGAAGAATCAATCCAACAAGTACACGGGGACGTGGAGATGGAGTTCATGGATCTGGAAATCAAGCCCCCCTTTGTGGAATAGAATGAAGCTCATAGTGAGCATGCCTTTGATTAAATCTAAGTTATACTTATATTTTGCAAAGTAACTTTGATATTAGGCCAATTTTATAGGGTATATACTAATAGGTTTTTGTGTTTCTCCTGATAGAATAATAAATTTTGTAGTTCCTCCTTTGAAATTTGTTCTATTCTTTGAATCATTGGCTATGGGCCAACTTTTTCTTTTTTTTTCACTATGTCGAACATCACAACTATAAGACTTATTGAATACAAAATTTTAACCATTTCAGTATAATAATAATAATAATAATATCAACATAATTTAGTGGCTAAATTTTAATGGTTGTTTAATATCTTCTTAATTAAGATAATTTTATGCAAAATTTTTAGTAGATCAATCAATTTAGTAATTGAATTTTAATAGTTTCTTAATAGATTCTTAATTAAGACAAATTCATGTTATTTATTTAGACTTAATAAATTCATAATAGTTATCAAGGTTAGTTACGAACAATTAATAAATCCAAAATTTAAATAGCTCTAAGATGGATGTAAAGAATTTACTTATCTTTTATGAAAAATGTATAAAATTTAAATAGCTCTAAGATGGATGTAAATAATCGACTCATATTTTATCAAAAAATCCAAAATTTAAATAGCTATGGATGTAAAGAATTGACTTATCTTTTATGAAAAATGTATGTTGAGAAGCAACCAAGTAGTACTAAGTGCCATAAAATAGTTAGTTTTATATATGAATTAATTCACTTCATTTTATTATCAATTCCTGCTAGCTCAACTAGTTAAGGTGTGGGTTTCGTTTGCTAGACGACCTGAGTCAATACCCTTACGGTGTGTTTATTTGGGAGGAGACACCCAAAAATCCATCCATGTCGAGGGTTGGTGCAGTCAAGGTCGGGTGTGATCCATGGGTGATTTTGATGTCTTAGATGCCCCTGGGTTGTCGTTTCTTGGCCAATGGTTGGAATGTTGGCCCCGCAAGTCACGTGAACTTCTAACAAACAAAAAAAAGAAGATTCACTTCATTTTAATAAAAGAGATTTTGGTTATTTCCCAATGAAAAAACAAAAAAAATGTGGTTTCAATAAGCCTCCAACATTATGAGCAATATCGGGTTTACAATATTATATGGTGTTCATAGTCTATGAAACATGAAATTAATTATGTTGAATTTTCAAGGGGAATCTCTATGTGTTCAAGGGGAAGTTGAAAAAAATGGTAATCTCGATTCTAAAGTGTTTTAATTATTTAGTAAAGTTTTAGAAAATTATAGAAATGGTAATCTCGATTCTAAAGTGTTTTAATTATTTAGTAAAGTTTCAAAAAATTATATTTCAAAGTGTGGATTTCTCCAAGTGGAAACTTTGTAACTTTATCTCTAAAATTTGACTGTTTTGATTCCTCTTGTTTGACATAGTCTGAATTTGAAGATTCCTTGTATCCCACTCGTGAAAACTTTGTTAGAGGCCACACCAAGTTGAAGGATGCAGTGGAAGGAACTATAACATATGAGGATGAGGCCATAAAAAAAACATACAAACTTAATGATAAGACCATTATTCTCTTTTCTAGCCCAAGGGGCTAGAACTTTCCACAAGCCCATATTGAGATTGATGGCCAACTTGCAAATGGATTTTTGGTGTATTGTGTGTTGGAATAATGATTCATTTATCATATTCCAGATGTAATTTTTTTTTTAGTATTATTGTTATTTGTTATGTCTCGAAAGTATAATTAAGGTTAGGAAATATATTTGAGAGATTCATGGAGAGATTATTGGAGAGATTGTTGAGACATTGTAGGCGACGATGATTTCCCATAACATCTTATCTCATTGTATAAATTCATGCTTTGGAAATGAGAAAGTTTGAACCGAGTGTGCATTGTTGTTGAATTATTTGCTCCATTATTGTGTTGGTGTTTTTCTTCATTTGGTATCAAAGCGAGGGTGAGAGAATGCATGGTAGATTGTTGTCTTGAAAATCTTGAAGAGAGGGGAGCAGGCATGCGTCATTCTCGAGTGATTCCAAAGATCCCGAGCCCATGATTTATTTGACGAGGAAGAAGAGGTATGCAAGAGATTGTTCGACGTGAAGAGGCATGCGTGGAGAGAAGTGTTGTATTGGTGCATGTGACTTAAATATTTGTTGCGTGTGACTGAAATATGTGGTTTGGCATATTATTAAATTATAGCCAGTCAAAACCAGGTATAGATTAATGTATATGAGAATTGACCAGGCTCTCCAAAATTTTCAATTATTTTTCTATAGTTGTTTGATGTTTGAACGAAAATCTTCTGCAGCCCATGGAAGGAAATCTTCTGCTTCCTGTGGAAAAGTAGATATCACAGAATAACTATTTTTTTTTATCTCAAGCATTGTTTTCAAATGTGAATCAATTTGTGCGGCCATTTCTGAAGGTTCCACAACATTTTGTTGGAAGAGTGGTCGAACACAATGTTGCAGAACAAGTCCTTTGTGAAGAAAACCAAGCAGAGTCGCATCATAAAGGTGTGACTATCTATCTTTTGTGCGACTATCTATCCATCGAGTGGCTGAATTGTAAATGTGAGATTTTTTTTTATTGTAAAGGTATTTTAAATACTTTCGCACAAGTAGTGTCAATTTTTTTTATATTATTTGGTTTTTTAATAGAGAGAAAGTTAGAGTTGAGAGAGTAGAATAGATTATCTTATCACTTATATATTTTTTAAAAGGGTTGATTTAAGGAGACTTCATTGTTTGAGAGGTTGATTGCGCAAATATTGCGCTCTTTCATTAATAAAAGTTTTTTTTTTTGTGGTGGTTGAGTCCCGATTTTGGGACATTGGTTCTCATCCTGGGCGAAGTGGGATGGTTTGTGTTTCTTTTGTGCATTCTCTCTTTTTCTCTCTCTTTAATTCTTATTTATTCTTCATGGAAACAAACAATATTGTGTTGCCTAAACTTGTCAGAACAAATTATTTCTATTGGAGCAAACACATGCAACCTATATTCATCACTAAAGATTTATGGGAGCTTGTAATTGATGGATATACTATGCCTTTTGTTGATGAATTCAAAACATTAAGTGATGATGAAAAGAAAGTTTTAAAGAAAATTATTAAGAAATATAATGAAGCACTTTCACTTATAGGGAGCGCAGTTGAAGAATCTATATTTACAAGAGGTTATGTTGTAGAATCATCTAAGCAAGCTTGGGATATTTTAAAGAATACATATGAAGGTGTGGTTGTAGATAAATTGCAAACACTAAGGAGAAATTTTAAAAATGCCGACATGCAGAGTAATGAATCTATTCATGATTACATCACAAAGATGTAAGATCTTGTTAATAAGATGAGATCCCTAGGTGAAGATGTTCCAGAAAGGAGACTAATTGAGAAAATTTTAAGAAGTGTTTTGCCCAAGTTTCAGATGGTCACCACTAGTATTATGGTTTCCAAAGATTTAAATACAATGAAGATTGATGAATTAAGTGGATTTTTTCTTACTGTTGAAGAAAATCAACCAACTGGAAAAGTGGAGCATGTTTTTTCTACAAGGCATAGAAGAAGAGGAAGAGGTAGAAGTCAATATCAAAATCAGTGTCAGAATAGAAATCCACAACAATCACATAATTATCAAGGAAGAGGAAGAACTCCAAGTCATTTTAGAGGAAGTTCAATTTAATTCAGAGGACGAAGCAGAGAAGGTTTTTGTGGAAGAGGAAGGGGAAGAGAAGGATCTCAAGAATGACAAGGCCCAGAGTGTCATTATTGTCATAAATATGGTCATCTTGAAATAAATTGTTATGCATAAATGATATATATGGAAAACAAAGGTGCTAATACAATTGTAGAAGAAACCAAGAATGAGAAGTTATTCATATCAAGTTTCATGGCACATAATGAAGAAAGTGAAGCATGGTATATTGATTCGGGATGCTTAACTCATATGAAATATCAAGAGGAGTTGTTTACTAGAATTAATGACAATTATTATGGTAAAGTTGTATTTGGTGATGTTAGAGTTTCAAAAGTTAAAGGGAAAAGCACAGTTGCAATTCTAGCACTGCGTGGAAAGAAGAAGTTTATTGATGACACATTGTTGACACCAACATTGAAAAAGAACCTACTTTCTGTAGGACAGATGATGGAGAAGAATTATAAGTTAGTATTTGATAACAAGGAATGTTTGATCATGGATAAGTTGAATCACAATGCAATTGTGGAAAAAGGAGAAATGACTGAAGATAGAATTTTCAAGATTTCTTTAGATTCAAGTAATTCACAAAGTTTGAATGCAACATAAGAGATGGACAACAAGATTTGGCATTTAAGAATGGGACATTTAAATTTCCAGAGTTTGGTGTTGCTTCGAAAGAAGAATATGGTGAATGATCTTCCTTATATCAAGAATGATGATGAAGTATGTGAAGGATGCATTTTTGGGAAACAATACAGGGAAAGTTTCTCAAATAGAACTTGGAAGGCTAGTGAACATCTAGCGTTGGTGCATTCATATCTGTGTGGTCCAATGGAGACAATGTATTTTGGAAATTCTTGTTATTTTCTCACTTTCATTGATGATTTTTCAAGGAAGACTTGGCTGTATTTTTTGCAGGAGAAATATGAAGTGTTTTCTCATTTTCTTGAGTTCAAGGCATTGGTTCAAAAGAAAAGTGGTTTCAAGATTCTCACCCTAAGAACAGATAATGGGGGAGAATACAGATCAAATGAATTCTTGAATTATTGTAGGAAGAATGGTATAAAGCGAGATTTTACTAATTCATACTCTCCTCAACAGAATGGAGTGGCGGAGAGGAAAAACAGAACCATAGTTGAGATGGCTAGGAGCATGTTAAAGGCTAAGTCACTTGGTAATGAATTTTGGGTTGAAGCAATACACACATCAATATACATTCTTAATAGATGTCCTACAAAGACAGTGTTGAATTTGACTCCCGAAGAAGCATGATTAGAACATAAACCAAGTGTTGCACATATGAAAGTTTTGGTTGCATCACATATGCACATGTTCCAAAGGAAAAGAGAAGCAAATTAGATGATAAAAGTGTGAAGTGTATTTTCATTGCTTACAGTATTGAAACAAGAAGTTACAGGTTGTTTGATCCTCAAGCAAATAAAGTAATAATAAGCAGAGATGTTGTATTTGATGAGCAGGGAATTTATTAGTCAGAACTTGTACAATTGAAATTAAAAGAAGATACAATTATTATTGAGGGTGAATCACATTCCAAGTCAGTAAAGGAAGATGAATTTAAGAAGAAACCTAAGTGGTTTGAAATAAGTCATTCAGAAAACAATATGTTAGATAAAAAATTTGAAAGAAGGATTGCTAGATCCCAAAGTAATATTCTGAATTATGCACTTATGACACAAGTAATGAATATGGATGAACCACAAACTTATGTAGAAGCATCAAGAAAGAAAGAATGGAGTGAAGCTATGGAAGCATAGTTGAATGCTTTGGTGAGAAATGATACATGGGATTTGGTGAATTTACCAAAAGGTATAGAGGTGATTGGCACTAAATGGGTTTATAAAACTAAGTATAAATCAAATGGCACAATTGATAAGTATAAGGCTCGTTTAGTTGTAAAAGGTTATGCATAGAGAGAAGGCATTGATTATATTGAGTCATTTTCCCCAGTGGCAAAGTTGGATACAATCAGGATGGTTCTTGCGTTAGCTGCTCAGTATTAATGGATAATTTTTCAAATGGATGTTAAGTCAACTTTCTTGAATGGTTATGTGTATGAAGAAATTTATGTGGAGCAGCCTTAAGGTTTTGAAGTTCCAGGTAAAGAAGATAAAGTTTACAGGTTGAAGAAGGATTTATATAGTCTTAAATAGGCACCAAGGGCTTGGTATTCAAGAATTGATAAATACTTCGAGGATCATGGATTAATCAAAAGTTTATCTGATGCTAATCTTTATATTTTTCAGTCAGGTCAGGATATTCTGATTATTGCATTTTATGTTGATGATTTGATCTACACATGGAACAATGCTGAGTTATTTCAAAAGTTTAAGTCACACATGATTGCTGAGTTTGAGATGGCATATCTTGGAGAGTTACATTATTTCTTGGGAATTGAAGTTTGACAGAAAGAAGATGGTATTTTGATGTCACAAGGAAAGTATACTTTGGATATTTTGAAAAAGTTTAGAATGATGAGTTGCAAGCTAGCAACAACTCCTTTGGAAGTTGGGTTGAAGTTATACGGACATGATGAATCCAAATCAATTGATGTTACTTTGTATCGTCAATTGGTTGGAAGTTTGATCTACTTAACTACAACTCGAACAGATATATCTTTTGCAATCAGTATGGTATCTAGATTCATGTCAAACCCCAAGGAAATACATTGGAAAGCAACTAAGAGGATTTTGAGATATCTTTGTGGTATAATTGGTTATGGTTTGATATACAGATCTACATAATATTTTAGGCTTATTGGTTATATAGATTCAGATTGGGTAGGTTGCATGGATGACATGAAATCAACTTCATGATATTCTTTCAACATGGGTTCAACAACAGTTGCTTGGAGCACTAAAAAACAACCTATGATTTCTCTCTCCACAATAGAAGGAGAGTATAAAGCATCAATGACAATGACATGTGAAGCAGTTTGGTTGAGAAGAATTGTGGAGGATCTTCATGAGAAACAGGAACAACCTATTCAATTGATATGTGATAATCAAAGTGTTATTCAGATGACCAAAAATCCATTTTTTCATAAGAAGACCAAGCATATTGATATTCAATATCATTTTGTTCAAGATTTGGTTCAACAAGGTGTACTCAAGATCAGGTATTGTAGAACAAAAGAACAAGTAGCTGATATTTTCACCAAAGCACTATCAAAGGAAAAGTTCTGCAAATTCAGAGATGGTCTTGGAAATTTTCCAAATGATCATTATGGGGGAGAAATGTTGGAATAATGATTCATTTATCATATTCTAGATGTAGTTGTTTTTTAGTATTATTGTTATTTTTTATGTCTTGAAAGTATAATTGAGGTTAGGAAATATATTTAAGAGATTCATGGAGAGAATATTGGAGAGATTGCTGAGATATTGTAGGAGAAGATGATTTCTCGTAACATCTTCTCTCATTGTATAAATTCATGCTTTGGTAATGAGAAAGTTTGATCCGAGTGTGCATTGTTGTTGAATTATTTGCTCCATTATTGTGTTGGTGTTTTTCTTCATTTTGGTCTCTATTTATGTCATAATCATGCAACACTTCGATAAAAAAATGGAGTATTTGGCCCCTTATTGTTTTCTCCAAAAAATGGATTACTCCAGGTTTTCTTAATCAACATTTCCCAAGACCTTTCTCAATTTTTTATCTTCTACAAAGCTTATGTCATTTTGATATTACATCAAATAATTGTATTTCCTTTGCATTATGCATTTTACTTGGAGCATCAAGGTAGTGGGAAATTCTCCTCTAAATTTAGCATGAGATCTTATTAGAATGTAGGGAAGCTACAATATAGAATGTTGTTTTTTAACATTCACAAGATGCCATAGGATTCCATAGAGGGAGCATTAAAAAAATGACCTTGATCAAGCCTCTTATTGCAGTTTTTCAAATGCATGAGATATTGTATGAGCTAAAGGAGAACTCAATCGAGTTGAACTGTAGTAGATGGGATTACATATTCAGTTGTATTACTACATTCCAATCCCACCCCAATATAATTTTTCCATACTGTGTTCAAGTTGAGATGACACAAAATTCCATGAAAAACTATTTGAAGCTACTTATCCAAACATGCCACAAATGTGGGATGGATGCAAGTGGAGGAATGGTGAGTGAAATTTTCTTGAGTTTTATATGTTCTTAAATAATTTATATCTGAGGAGTTAAAAGATACAAAAATACATGCTTTCACCAATTGGTTTGTTTGTTTATTTTATGGTCTAAAAGCAAGACGAATACACTTCATTCTACTACATCATCTTCACCCCCACCACCTAGCCTCATGGAGAGTAAATGATATATGCATATGTGTTTCCACCTTTCAAGGGTGAAGATGTGTCACAAATGTACACATTCACTACATGATGGTACTTCACCCACCTCCTGCCCTAATAAGGATTGAATGATATGCATATGTCAATTCACTGTCCAAGGGTGAAGGTGTGCTAAAATACACACATTCATCCTAAGAGGGTAGGTGGTGGGGTGAACTCATTTACATGATTATGTTACATCCGATATATATTATATCGCATATATATTATCATCACATGAACAACTAGATACACGAGTGTCATGTGGATGTGTGTGTGTGTGTGTGTGTGAAACGACACTCTAATAAGCCTATATTACAAAATTTTGGAATTCCTTCTACGACTATAAAAAAATTCACACTTTGTTTTCGGCTGTGTATCAAGCTACTAAAATACCTATCAAAGATGCCCATTAAGAAACTGAATTTGCCTATTCATTTTTCTAATTTGATAAACAAAATGAAGTGAAAGTTGGGCATGATGGAACATGGGATGCTCATCTTGGTTTGATTTCAATAATAGTAGAGGTGTTTGACAAGAACACGAAACAACCAAATCAAATAGACCTAAAGAGGGAAAACATGAAGGTGACATATGAGTACCTATTGGAGGTGCCTAAAGGTGTTCATACTCTTGTAGGGCTTCAACTTAATACAAGAGTAGAAATACAATATTTTCCTAGCTCATTGGCATGGATTTTTTCCACTCTATAACTTGATGGAGGACATAGCTACAATTGAGATTAGTGGAGTGGAAAATTGGTAGTGGGTTCTATTGACCCAAAATTTTATCAAAATTTGATTAATTGTGAAGTATCGAAATGAATCATATACCCATATCAAAATCTAATTGCATCAATCACCCTAGTAATGAACATGCGTTGCTTTTGCCTAAATATCCCACCAGGAAGTTGTGGGGTATCCTTCTACTATGGAAAATGGTCATGCAAATGGTGAACATGTTACTGCTTGATATTCCACTTACTTCTACATATATATGCTAATGGTGTATGATCATTCCATGCTTTGTTTCATCATGTTGGTGGCATATCTATGCTAACAATGGAATATGACATGATTGTATGTTTATGGCTTGGTCCATGGTTGCTACTGATCATAAAAAATAATGTATGAAAAAATTGATATGGAAATATGGTAAAGCATATTCGATATCATTACTTTGTTATGACATTTTTGGCATATTATGTTTTTCCATGATTTCACTTGGCTACAAGTTTTACATAGGTAGATTGGATGAATTAAAATTCAATGGTATGGTTGGTGGGAAATGGTTTCATTATTGGTGCGGCTTGTCATTGTCTTGCTTAGTTTTAGCTTAAGGTATTGTTGATTATTTTTTCCTGTACGGAAATGATCAATGCCGAGGTAAGTCTCATAGGGAAAGAAATACCCCCCCTTCATTTTTATAGAGGTCATAGTCCTCTCTTGATGTATAAAAGTTGTTTCTTGAATTTCTAGGACAACGATAAGAGATAATACTATGAAACAAACCTCTTAATCTAATTCATTATCATATTTTCTTTAGTAAAGAAATGTTCTTTAACAACCGAAATTTTCTTTCAAGTATAGCTATGCCACTAAATAGGTCAGGTAGCTCAAGAAAAACAAAAAATTAAAAAGATATTATGTTATCAAGAAACACATATTCTTAGTTGACCATAACATGCCTCTTTGATTAATTTAAACAAAAGTTGCAATTAGATATCACTAGAGAGGAAAAAACATACATTACAACATGACTTTTCAACTTTAAATAATTTCAACCATAAGTATCATAAAGGTGTAAAGGACAACATATGCTCAAGATTTCTCTTCATCACATAAATTCTAAAATCATAAAAGACAAATGTTATTTAGTAGTCTTCAGTAGAGTCTTATTCAAATATATATCACACTTAGATCCCAAAATATAATTTGTCCACAAACATAAATAAATTTTACCAATGGAAATGCAAAACTCATATGATGTAAAAAAAATAGCTAAAATAAATAATTCACCTTCTTCAAGATGGGATGGGACTCCCGTAGACCCAAAAAAAAGACTTCAAAGAAACATGGATGACAATATGAACTTGGCTTTAATGCCAAGGCTTGTGGAACACAAAGGCTGGATGAGAAACTAATTGGGAACCAAGTAAAGAGAAGAGGGAGAATATGAAGGTCTATACTCACAAATGAAAGGAATATATTGAACCATTTCTTCTTTGTTGAGATTCGTTAAATATACTCTTTCTCTAGCATCCAAAAACCAAACCATCCTCAAGAACCTTGTGTAACTTGCTTCATATACTTTATGAAATCTCAAATATTGAATTCATTTCCCCTTTTACCCATAATTCAATATACTCACACAATGGGACAATGGTAATTTATTCTTTCACTCTAAGTGAAAAAAAATCATCATTGATTCCTTGTAATTTTGAACATTGTTGATAGATCAGTAGCCAAGTGTTCTACATTGTTAGTAATGAAGTCTACCAACCATTTCCTTATCTAAGCTTTAAGAATGCTTATGAGGCTGGAAAATTATGCATCAAGGGTCACTTTGGCTTTACTTAGTTATGCTTCTATTTGTTCTTTAGAAATCAACATTTTATCCTTTACAAGGGGAGGGCCATCCAATTCTTCAACAACATCAATTTATTTTAAAAATAATGAAATTTTCCTTTCCTTCAGTATGCCACAAGTAGCTACTAGTTGTTGGAATATGTGAATCATGCTATCCCATCCTCCTCGAACTTGCTTCAACATAGAATTAGATGTGTTATCGCGCAGTTTGTAGTTTTGGAAAATACCAACCCAAGCAACAAGTGTGTGACACAACTATGGAAACCTATCACTGTCACCTCAATAGATATCCCCTTCGTTTTAGTGATGGACAAGTCCAACACAAAGGAGGCTTCTCGGGTGACCCTAGGGGTATTGCAACGGGAGAGGGAAATACCTGAAGGAAACACCCCTCTAGGTATCGATTAGAAGGTCTTGAGGCTTGATGGATGATGAGTATAGGTCAAGGTCAAGGTTGCCAATTGATAGTACTTGCAAAACATATGTTAGACAACCCAAACCAAGACACTATATGATAAAATAATCCCTGAGACAAGAGGGAAATCAACAAGAAACCTTGATGTATTAAAATTTCAGAATATAACAATAATATATCAACAATAAGAGAATTATAAGAGCTAAAAATTAGACCATCAAAATCAACATATGATATTAGACAAGAAATCTTGCAATTAGTAAACAATTTTCCAATGCTTAAACCAAGATTTTGATGTCAAAAGAGGGTTGTAAAATAGTGTTATCAACAAAGAGTTATGACAGCCCTATAGCTTTAGAAAATTTTTGCTACATCAGCAAATTCTAGCCACTAAAATAAACAAGTAAACCATCCAAACAATAGCCCTTTATTAGTAGATTAATTATCACAACTTACTAACAATTTTCAGCAGTAGAAAAGTGAAGAAATTGTAGGAGAGAGTGTTTTGTTGCAACCCTAATGGATGTAGATAAATGTTATCACAACAGACTAACCACTTGACCAATTAAGACACCCTTGAAGCATGAGAGAGTCTAAAGTATGTAAAATTCAAATCCAACTTGCACAATTCCAAAACCTCAAATTTCACGCTTACCAATGCAACAATTAACAATATCCAATGCAAAGATTAGTGCCTTTTTATTGGGTGATTTGAGTCTCTTCCTTGGAAGGAAAACTAAACATAGAGTAAGAAGAGATTTTTGTTGAGAGTTAAACCCTTATAAAACCCAACAACAATCCTTCCAAATCGTCTAGTGTGGAATCCAAGATGAACTAGGGTTTGATCATTCTCTATGCGTGTAATCCCTCTTACTCCCTAGAGAAATAATCCCTAGATAAGCCTTGTAACAAGGGTGTAAAACCTCTTACTTCTTATATCAATCCTTATATTCCTTCAATAGAAAAGAAGAATTAACTTTGCTGGAGGGTGTAAGGCCTTTTACTCCTCCTAGGGTTTAAGATATTTTTCTTGAATTTTAACAAGCAAGATAACAATAGATTGCAAAAATTACTCACCAAATACAAGAGAAAGCATGAAAATAAACCCTTACTACCAAGAAATCATCCAACATTTTCCAAGAGAGACCACCAAGAGAAGTCACTATCCTCTAAATATTCCAAAACAAGACAATGCATCCATTTGCACAAGAAAAAGATAGGCTGAAATTCTCCATGAGGGACGAAATTGTAGTCCAAGAGTAATAATATCAAGTGATGAGTTATATCCAAATGGACATGACTTGCCTCATATTTATATGAGGAAAATCAAGTCATAGTTTGTCCACATTACAATTAAATCCATAGTTTTAGGCTAAAACCTAAGTTACAATGCTTAATTAGAAAAACATTTTTCTCTTTTTACCCACATAGGCTATAAAATGACCAAAAAAAAAATAAAAAATGATGGGATATTAGCCCATAAATCTCGTCTCCAAGGTGGCGCATGTGAAGATAAGCTTCCAAAGGCTAGGACATCAAGCTAGGAAGGTGCCACGTCATCCCCAAATTGAGAAAAAGCGTGGGGTCTCACGCTGATCCGGATTTTATGAGCAGAACAAAATGAATACAGATTATTAACAGGTGCTTAACACAAAATAACAGAGATACAATAAAACTGGTTTTCTATTCAATAACGAAATAAGCTGAAAATTGTAAAATGCAGCGGAAACAAGCTTGTTGGAATGGTGGCAACTTATCTCTGAGAAGAGATGTGACGACTGCACTCATTCGCAAGAAGATGATTACAATGAGGCTCTAAAGGCCTTTTTACAATAAGGAGGAATGTCAAAAACCCTATACATCCAAAAACCTAACCGTAGGAAATGAAGCGCCAAAAGTCATGTGGGCCCTATTTGGGTAAGTTAGTACATCAACTTCCTGGGGTCGTAACTTTTGCATACGATCTCCGTTTTAGGAGTATGATAGCCCGTTGGAAAGGTATCATCGAGGAGATTCATTTTATGAGAAATATGGAAGAAACTTACATATTGAAAACTTGTTTTCCCAAAAAACATCGTTTAGGGCCTCAAAACGGCTCCAAAAGTGAAAACTACTAAAAATAATAAATTATTGAAATTGCCAGAAAATTGTTTTGAGCTAGTTGGAAAAGGTGGGTGGCCACAGATATCCATATGGATCAATCATCCCTCCTTAGGAAGAAATAGTCTCCATTGCATTGAGGTCCCCCACCAGATGAGGAAAGTTTTGTTGAATTTGGCCCCAGGTGAGCCACTTGCCTTGGTGCAGGAGCTGCCCTGCTTTGACGACTCGATAAAGCTGGATCCTTTGCTGTCGAGTGCCCTTGATCTGTGTGTCCAAAATCTAATCATTATATTCCTATTGTATGTAGTTGGGGTTGATCTCTTTTGGTGTCAACTGTTCCGCTACTTCTGAGGTGTTCAGTAATGGTGGTAAATAAGGGCGAAGGAGATCCACGTTGAACACTAGGTGTAGGCCAAGGAAAGGAGGAATGCTAAGCTCAAAAGAATTATCCCCCACGACCTTGATGATAGTGTACGACCCATAACGGAGTGGGCGAAGCTTCCGATGGGGTCCTGTATGGCGTTCTTTCTACAAGTGCAACCAAACTTTGTCGCCCACATGAAACTTATGTGGCACTCGATGTTGATCATGGTGTTGTTTGTACTTGTCATTGGATTTCTGTAGGATATCCTAAACCTATCGACGAATGTGTTGGATCCACTCAATGAACCAAGTGAATTTGTTAGCTTTAGTTGGAGCAGGAGATGAGTCAGTCGAGGTGACCGCAAGGGGAAGTGAAACATCTATGGGACCCAATGGTTGGAATCCTAACCCCACCTGAAAAGGGTTGTGGTCGGTTGAGCTATGCAAGGCTCGGTTGTAACTATGATGGACATAGGGAAGGCTCTCATCCCATGTGCAAGGGTGCTTTGAATTATACATGTGAAGGATATGCACAATCATTCAATTTACAACCTTGGTTTGACCATCTGTCTGGGGGTGGAAGGCCGTGGATTTGGTGATCTTGGTGTCCAACAGTGACCAGAGGCTCGACTAGAATGTGCTGAGAAATCAACTGTCCCAATCTGAGACAATGGTTTGTGGGATTCCAAAATGTACCCATACTCATTCAAAGAAGAGCTTGGTAGTGGCCTTTGTTGTGATGTTGTTCTTGTAGGCAACAAGAATCGCCATCTTATAAAAGTGATCAACAACCAGAAAACACAGTAATTTCCCATATTGGTGGACGGGAGGCCCGACATGTAGTCCATTGAGATGGATTCCCATGGCCTATCAGGAGTAGGAAGAGGGGTGTACAAGCCCTGTTTCTTAGTGGTCGGTTTGGCAATAGCACAGGCAGTGCAGGACATGAAATACTTGCAGACCTCCCGTCGAAGTTTCGGCCAGTAGAAATGTTTTTGTAGCATCGCCACTGTCTTTTCAACGCCAAAGCGTCTGTTGATGGGTCTTAAATCCCTTCGATTCAACAGCAGGAACCAAACCCACCACCGAGGCCCAATTAGACTCTGCAACGTTTGAGATGGAATGGTTCTCCAGATCTTGCGATTCGACCAATTTATCGATGGGCTTTGTGTTTTCTTGTGAAGGTTCTCCCTTCAGTTAAGACTATTCTTTTCTATATTTTCTCTTGAGTGGGGATGATTTGAGAGACATAAGCCAACATAAGCCAACTTGACAAGTAACAAGATTGAATTTCAACTACTAGGAAGAGGCTGAGCTTGGGATAACCCGCTACTCAAACATGCAGACAATAATTCTATACCAAAGGGCCTAGTAATAATACATTAACCAAATGAGCATCCAATTACTGTATGAGAATATAACTAACAGAAATAAAAACACATATGTAACCAAGATCATGGAAAGAAAAATAATTCATCTACCATAACATTCATTACATAACAACACAATGATTTATCTTCATCATCAAAGCAAACAACATCAAAACATTGCACCAGATAACTTAACAACATAATCGATTGCTCTTACTCATTTACTACATCATTCTTGGAGCATGATAGGAAGTAACTCTTCTCCAACTTCAATCACATACAATTGATGAAAATATCTTGTCTTTGGTATAGAAGGACTTCTCAATTCATAGCAGTCTCAAAATAATTATCAACAAACCAAAAAATGAAATAGTTCTTACAACAACCATCGACCCTTGACTAATCGGTCGATGCCTTTATTTATAGTATAAAATTCAACCAAAATTAACGGATAAATACAGTTCAGACTAAACAAAAATCACCACATGGCGTGGTCATCCAACAGTTTCTTTAACAGTCCATTCAAGATATTTATTGAAAAGGATGACTTATTTCATACTCAGGCCAACTGATAAACAGATCTTCACAGGCTTGAGCCCATGGGACTCTGTGTTGTTCCATTAGGGCTACGTATACTCCTCTGATATATACTGCATGCGTTCGAAACTTTACCAAACTGACGTTTAGTAGTTACAACATAATCCGAGCTTTGATCGGGTATTTCGTGAACAATTGTACTCGTCCAAGCTTCACATTGGCTATCTCCACACATTCTTCAACCCACAACAAGTCTTGTTCGGTGGGTGTCTTGAACACATTACTTGAGTCGATAACTGATTGGGGACGCCACACTCGGAGATCCCATAAATCTTCATTGCACCGATGATTAAGCTTTGGTGTTCTTTTCGAATCCTTCGGTGAAACCATAGGATGAACTTTGTTCGGTAATCAGAGAGGTTTCTTTCCTACAATTAAGACGATAGAGTTTAGCGATTTCAAAGAAATTTGTGATGAGACGTAAATAAATTGAAAAGACTAATACGTACCTATGTAGCCCTCTAGTTTCAGTCATTTAATAATTACTTGATCTCAGTCGCTCCTTTGAATGACTTGTGATGACCTGGCCAAAGTCGTCGCTCCTTTGGTTAAGAGGAATTATGTCAGCGTATCATGGGGTGGAAAATCAAGTACATCATCATGAACATTTTTAAATAGTCATATTAATTATTAGACCTTTGGTGCCCAAAAGAGACGTCGAATGCGAGCGTGCGCGCATATACTCCCAAAGGGTCGGAAATCCATTAAATGCTTCCAGAATCTGTATTATGAAGCATGTAAAACATCATTAGTCGAATAACGGAGGTCTGGGGCAAGGTCGGGAGGATCGTACCGGACGTTACCTGTAACTCTATTCGACGACGTTTACATGCTCTGGATTGCATTCTCCGAATAGCTGTGGTACATCGAGTCTTTAATCACCATGTTGCAGGGTGCGAGTGTCTCACTGACACACTCTGTTTCGATCCTCTGTTTTTCTATAAATTTGGGGAGTTCTATGGGAAAACTTACACTCATGTCGAGCTTATATTCTCTGGAGTTCTGGTATAGCGAATTCGTCTTGGTGAAGTCCTATGTAGATGTTACCCATGCTTTGTGAACGCCCGAGTTGTCATGTTGTTTCATAATGGGATCCCCGTACAACAGGGGGCGGGGTCTGCGGAGTAGCTGGAGTGCCAGGTCTGAGCCCCAATGTGCTTGGGATTATTTTTTGTTAGCCTCCCATGTTCTCGAATGTCCAACAAGGGGTGTAGGTCTTGGCATGGAGACGGTGTCAGCATCTCTTGCGAAGCTCGAGGTGAAAAAGGATACGTCTAACAGAGGTATGACGAGAACCGTGTTTCCTCAGGAGACGAAACCGGGGGGAAGAGGGAGGCCCAAAAAGTATACAAAAAAAGGGGAGGAGGACCACCTCCCGACTGAGCTAGGCATACGTTCAGTGGTTGAGGAGCCCATGAGGTTTATCCACTGGTCGGTGCCAGTTGGGACTACTGGTAGGGAAGGCCAGAGGGGAAAAGGAGGTGAAAGAGCACCGGGTTCTCCGGACGAGAGTTCTACTCAGTGGTTAGAACGGGCTAAAATGACGATATCCAAACTCTACCAAGAGAAAAAAGAGATACAACGTCAGTTAGCGGTTAAAGATCAGGAGATATCGTCGTTGTCGGGTAGCGTAGGAAGCATGGTTTGGCTGCAGAGGCGGCTTCGGGAAGCACAAAATACAATTGTGCAACTGCACGAGGCGCAGCGGACGACGGGAGAGAAGAAAATAGTGCAAGGTGTAAGTAGTAACCCAGGGAAAGGCATAGTGGGCGATCTTGTGCCTTGCACTTCTCCTGAGTGATGTTTGGACAAAATCCCCTTTTGATCTTCTGTTGTAAAGAAATTCGTCTTTTTACTGCCACCAAACCGGTTGGTTGTGGTGTTGACGTGGCTTAGTTGTATGTGATGTGGATTTGGCGAGACCCCTTTAATACTAAGTATCGAGAGTATTTTGAATGTATTATCCTTTCTTATGGATGCAAAGGGGAAAATTAACTGTGTTTTCTCATCATAAATCATTAGGTTGCACAAATTATTAGATCTTGTAATCGTTATTGTGGCACTGTGGGTTTGTTGATATGTTTCCCTTTTGTAAAATTTTGGTATCAATTGATGCTTACGTGGCGTTATTGACCCCGGATCATTAGAAACATTTATCTATAAAAGGAATTCATTGATAAATAAGAATCTTGCTTGGGACCTCACTCGCGTCGAAAATACTAAAACTAGATACTACGGGTGCCGACATCGGGTGGTATTGGGAAAAGGTAAAGTTTTTCTTTGTAGGTTAACACATTATAATGTCTTCGATGCCTAAAATATATTGGGGGTCGGAGGTCGACGATGTTGCTCCTTACTTTGGCATGGTGCTTACTATTACATCTTTCTGCTGAAACCGAATGGATCGACCTTCGAAAACATCCTTCTCAAGACTTATTTGTGGGAAAGGAACGTTTTCATTGGCTGACGCCGATGAAGGTTGACACTCAGCTACTTTGACTTCCCGAATGATTTCCACCACCTTTCGCTATCGCCGATGCTGAATTTCTCAAGTGAGTCGGGGAAAACTCTGGGTCACCGATTCGTGCAGACAGTCGATGAAGAAGATTGAGTGGTACCCAAAAAAAAAATGTTCATATATATTTTTAGGATGTGTTGAGTGCTCAACAAAGGGCGATTCACTGGGTGAATGAAAAATCTTTGATTCCTCTTTGCTTCCTGCACACAATTTATTCATATCTACATATATTACAATATATTTATTTATTTTTATTAATATTATTCAATGAAAGTATCGTTTTAGGGCTTGGCCATTTACTGGGAGGGCGTTAAGTTCCCCCTTCAGTTTTTTCAATCGGTACCTGCCTCGATTCTCTCGGCTACTTGGAAGGGTCCAAGCCATAAGCTTTGAAACTTAGAGTGTTTTCCATTAGGTTCATTTTCTTTGTCCCACTTAAGCACTAAGTCTCCTACCTCGTAGATCTTTTCTTTAGCCTTATGCTTATCAAACCATCGTTTCACTATCTGTCGGTGAGCCAGGAATTTTGACTTAGCCTTTTATCTCTCTTCCTCCAACATGAGCAGAGTGTCGATTCTCTGTTGCATGGCCGATGAGGGTTCTTCCTTAGAGTCTTGGGCCAATTGAAGAGATGGCAGATAGAGCCTGTTCGGGAGGATAGCTTCTTTCCCGTAGACTAAGAAGTATGGGGAATTTCCTATGGCTTCTTTGGGTGTGACCCTATCGGCCTATAGGGAATTATGAAGTTGATTATGCCAATTTCTCTGGTTATCTGTAACCGTCTTTTTTAGTATCCTTAACAGGTTTTTATTAGTCGATTTTTCCACATAGTTTCCCTGTGGGTAGTAATTTGCAGAGTACTTGATTATAATTCCTTTATCTAGAGAAAACTCAGTCAATAGGGTAGAAGAAAAGTAGGTTGCATTATCAAAGACCAGAACAGAGGGGATGCCAAACCTTGTGATGAGTTGTTGTTCTATAAATTGGATTACTACCTTCTCGTTTACACGAGTCAGAGGAATGGCCTCTACCCATCTGGTGAAATAGTCGGTAGTAGTAAGCATGTACTTGTGGAGTTTTGAAGAACTAGGAGTAATTTCTCCTATGATATCCAACCCCCACTACTAAAAAGGCCTAGAGAAAGTCATGGGATGAAGTGGGATTGCTTCCCTCTTCTCCTTTCCGGCACTTAATTGACAAGTCTTACAATTCCTAGCATGAGTATGAGCATCTTTAAACAAGGTGGGCCAGTAATAGCTGGCTCTCAGAATTTTATGAGCGGTAGTGTTCCCTACAAAGTGTCCTCCGATGGGACTTTCATGGAGTTTCTTCAACACCTTGTCAGTGTCTTCTTGTTAAAGACATCTCAATAATACCCCATCATAGTTGATCTGGAAGAGTACCGAATTTATAAGACGATACTGTGTAGATTTCAATCTTAGGGCTCTCCTTTCCTTAGGGTTGAGGTTCTCGGGACAAGCCCCGTGATTAAAAAGATAAGTCAAATCCTTGTACCAGGAGTCTTGTCTTGGGGATATGTATGCTACTTCATTGCACCATAGTGCCATTTCGTTTTCCCACCCGGAATATTCATTTGCTTGATCTCGGGCTTCGGCTGCAAGCTTACACAGGCCTTGTCCTTTTACTATCTTGGCAGGTTTTATATCTAGATCAAAATCTTGGACTACTGCCATCCATTTCCCCCTTCTTTCCCCAATTTCTTGTTGGGTAAACAGGGATCGGACTGCAGGGTGCGGCACAATCACCTTAGTGTGATTTTTGAGAATATAGGACTTGAAATGATTTACTGCCTTATAGACCGCATAGGCTTGTTTATCTATGGCAGGATAATTAAGATTGATTCCTTGAAGATTAGTACTCATAAAGGACATTGGGGCTTCATTGTTGTTATCATCTTTCTGGGTCAAAACCGCCGCTAACGATTGGTCGGAGGCGAAAGTATAAAGGGAAAAGTCTCTATTAAAATCGGGACTTCGCAACATCGGAGCCTGGGATATGGAAGCTTTGATATTGTTGAAAGCATCTTTTTTCTCATCATCCCACTTAAAATTGACATCCTTGCGAATCATCTTTTGTAAGGGTTTGATAATTTCGGCGAAATCGGGGGTGAATTTCCTCACAAAGTTGATTTGCCCGAAAAAGGACTACATGGATTTCTTGTTATGGGGTAGCAGGAGTTGAGATATGGCCTTAATTCATTCTGGATCTATGCGAATACCTTCTTGAGATATAATATGACCTAAAAACTTACCTTCCTCGACACTGAATATGGTTTTCTTACGATTTAGCGATATACCGTATTTTCGACACCTTTCAAAAATCTGAGTTAAGTGTTGGATGTGTTCTTCCCTATTCTTTGAATACACTATTACGTCATCTAAATATACTACCACACACCTATTGATAAGCCCCCAAAAAACCACGTCCATGGCCCTTTGGAAGGTTTCTCTTGCATTGATTAACCCAAAAGGAATGCGTTTATAAGCAAAGGTTCCCCATTTGGTTCGGAAGGTGGTTTTTAAACGGTCTTCCTCTGAAACCAACACTTGGTTGTAGCTCGAGAAACCGTCTAGTAAGGAAAAAATCTTTGAGCCTGACATGGTTTGCAGGAGTTTCTCCATCGGCGGGACTGGATAATTGTCCTTCTCTAAAGCTCTATTGAGGTTTCGAAAATCTACGCATAGTCAGATTTCGCCCGACTTTTTCCTTACCAAAATGAGATTTGCCACCCAGGGAAAATGTCTAACCTAAAAAATTATCCTCGTGTCTAGAAGCTTCCTTAATTCCTGATACATGAGAGGCTCTAGGGATGGGTGATACTTCTGGAGCTTTTGCTGGAAAGGTTTCATTTCAGGTTTCAACGGGATGGTGTGCTGAATAATGCAGGTATCGTACGTTTTTAGTTCTTTGTAGGACCATGCGAAGGCATCCTGGTATTGTCTGAATAATTTGAGGTAGGATTTCCTCTCTTCCTTAGACATATTTTTTCCAAGATTAACATTCTTCGGGTTCTCTGGAGTCCCAAGATTCACAGTTTCATGGAGGGGGCAAGAGCTACCAGTCTTCGCGTTTTTTGGTCCTTTAAAATGATCCTTTAGATCAAATAGACTCTCTAGATTAGATATCCCATTTGGGATTGTGTGAGCCTTCAAATTTCCAACATCTTGTCCTATTTGGGGATTAGTTTCAGTTGTTTTCTCTCAGAACTCTTCGTCATCTATGACTATGTCTTTGAAATTGTCTTGGTTGGTGAATAAGTTTATGATTTGCTCGTCACCTTCAAAGACTTTCCAATTGGAAATATTGTTCTGCACCGACGGTTTGTAGAGAAGCTCTACAGTGAATCGGGAGGCTTCATAATATTATAAAGGTGACGGTCGATAAGCGAATGTGGCCAAGGAGTCAGCAAGAACGTTTTTTGCTCTCGGGATTGCGGTAATATTGAAAGCGTCAAAGCGCTATATTGGCCTATGCACCTCCTGCTGGTAGTTCTTAAGATGAGGTGAATTACAATGAATAGTATTCCTCACTTGTCTAACAATGATCTCAGAATCCCTGAAAACCTTCAATTCCTTGACACCCAGATCTATGGCTTTCTTTAATCCTTGCACTAGAGCTTCATACTTGGAAGTGTTGTTGGTACATTCGAATTCTAGCCTCCAGGATGGGAAACAACATCATCCTTTAGGATTGACAAGGATACACCTTGCTCCTGACCCTTCTTGTGATTTAGATCCATCAAAGCAGAGGGTCCAAATCATTGGAAGGTAATCTCCCTTTCTTCGTTCTATACCGATTTCTTGCTTACCGATCTCTCGTCCCGTAAGCTCAATCGTAGGATTTTGGCAAAAGAGAGCGTTCTCTATCAGCGTCGATGGTTCCTCTTGAAATATTATTTTAGAGTTTTGGGTAAGATGAACAACGGATATTAGAGGAGAAAATTCCCCAAAGTGGGAATCACAGGAGTAATTGCCCAATACCGGGAAATCGGTAGACACGGGTTCGTTCGGGCTTTCTAGGTCGGTGATCGTATGCTTCAGATATCTTTCTTTGTCAATTTTGATCATGCTCTTGTATCCCTTTAGTGGTAACCAAATGTATTCCCAGTCCGTACTAAAATATCCATTCATCTTCTCAGACCAGTCACGACTCAACAATAGTCCATATGCCTCTGGGATATCTACTACAATGATGTTAATTATTTGAATGAAATTAGGATGTGTCACTATCCTGATCATTACATCTTTGAGTTCTCCCATAACTTTGACTTGGGTTATGTCCAGTTGTATGACATGCTTATCACTTTTGAGAGGGACAACACCCAGTTTATTACAAACTGCCAAGGGAATTACATTAGATGACGCCCCAGAATCTACAAAACAATTGTGAAGGTTCCTGTTAAAAACTTCAAACGTTAAAAGGAAAGGTGGTATAAAAGGATTCTCCTTCCTGCCTTCTGAGTAGGTATTTATGGTTGGCTTTCTTGCCATATATATCGAGGATGGATCCTTCTTCTGGCCGTTTCCTGTAGTCGAGTCTTCTACCGAGCTCAGAGATTGCAACAAAAAGTCTTTCTGCTGAGGAATCCTACATATATCCATAACTGATATATTAGCCTTCATATTTTTCAAATCTTCGACTACGTTGTAATCCAGGTTGGGAAATTCCTTGGTATGGATGCTTATAGGCTTTTCGTTGGGTGAGAAAGGTATTTTCGGGTGATCGAGAGTTAACTTACTTTGCGGGGCTCGGGCGACATCGACATTTTTTTAGCCAGGTTTACCTTTACTAGGCGTCTGTACTACCAAAATTTCCATGGGTTGTTCTCGAGGCTCAAACATATCATTTGAAGATGCGATCACATCGGGATCCCATATCAACATGGATGTGTCTCGTGGTGGGTCAGCTTCTTCCTGATCGGAAATATTAATGGCCAAACTGCTTGACTGTTTGGTCAGTGAGAATTCATCGAGAAAATGATTGGCCATTAAATTCATGGCGTGGACCCATTGAGGGCATTCTATTTCAGAGTGGTTCTCCTGGTGATAGGTGCAAAAAGAATCAGAAGCAACATTCCCTAGGTCAATGTTTAGGTTGGCTGGGGGAGGCTCAATTGCTTTGAAAGGCTGGTTTCTTTTAAAGAAAGGCTTATAGGGTCTTTGGCCTTGGTTTCCTTCCCCTGCATTTATTTTCATGTCTATAATATCATTTGATAGTTTCTTGACCATGCGCTACAGATCTTGTATATATCCATTACCTTTATCGGGAGTTTGTTCAGTCGGTTTCCTCGACGGTCTAGTCAAAAGGAGTCCTCTCCTAGGAGGGGGTTGGATTTATTTTCTTACTAGAGAGGCTTGGTCTTGTTTACATCCTTTCATCTAAAATTCTATCGTCTTGGCCTCTTCAAAATTCTCCGTGAGGGTTTGCTTGGAGGCTCTTTTAACAAACATGGAAATAGAATCCAGAAGTGTGTTAGCATAAACCTCAATCTGCAATTCTTGAGTGGGCTTCGCCGCGGGCTGGAACTTGTTTAATATGGTCGTGAATCTTTGATTGAAATCTTTGACCCTTTATTTTGGGGTCATGGTGGCCGCGAACAACTCAACCATCAAGGCTCCTGTAGTAGTTTCTTCCGCAAATTTGTCTAGAAAATCCTTTTGGAATTTAGTCCATCTAGTTATAGATCCTACCGACAAATTAAAATACCACGTGGAAGCAGATTTTTCAAACGTGTAGGGAAAAATTCTACATACTACGTCTTCATGTTGAATGTTCATAAGTCTTATCGCAAGTATGAATTTCTTGATATGATCTTCAGGCAAGCCTGAAGTTTCAGGGTCGTACTTGGGGAGCATCTTTTTCGGGTGTCGGGGAAGATTGTGTACTTGTCTAGAGATGGCCACGGCGTCTCTGGCCAACCAAGGTTGGTTGTCTTGAAGTGGAACTTCTCTTTCCTCCTCATGACCATTTTTCCCTTCCATATCTTCAGAGTCAGAGTCAAGATCTTCTTCTTCTGAAAAGTCGTCAGGCTCAGGGATGTCACCGGTTGGCGTCTTGGGTATGAGATCAAGAGGTTCTTGGATTTCAGTGATCACGAAATCTATTAATTCTTCGACGAAGTGTACAAAAAATTCGTCGAGAGTGCTAACCACCGGTCTACTTTGTTGTTTTCTCCGAGGGAGGATGGGAGTTAAGGACAACGTGCCGATTTTTCGGGCGTAGGCTCTGGTGATTCTCCTGAATTGATTCACTTCCTCATGAGGGAGGGCGTAGGGTATTTCAGGGTGAAAAGGTTCTTCCTCATACTTGGGTAAGTTACCAGTTTTGGGAGTACTCAGTAAGCGTGGGATGTCTGTTGGATGACTAGCCATGCATGTGGATCGTTACAAATCTGTAGGTTGTTCGAAATGTTATATAAGTTATATATTCAACCATTTATTCTCAGGCCCTCCTTCTAGCGCCAATTCTATTGATGGGTCTTAAATCCCTTTGATTCAACAGCAGGAACCAAACCTTCCATCGAGGCCCAATTAGACTCTGCATCATTTGAGATGGAACGGTTCTCCAGATCTTGCGATTTGACCAATTTATCGATGGGATTTGTGTTTTCTTGTGAAGGTTCTCCCTTCAGGTAGGACCGTTCTTTTTTGTATTTTCTCTTGAGTGGGGATGGTTCGAGAGACACAAGCCATCATAAGTCAACTTGACGAATAACAGGATTGAATTTCAACTATTGGGAAGAGGCTGAGCTTGGGATAACCCGCTGCTCAAACATGCAAACAATAATTCTATACCAAAGGGCCTAGTAATAATACATTAACCAAATGAGCATCCAATTACTGCCTGAGAATCTAACTAACAGAAAGAAAAACACATATGTAACCAAGATCATGGCAAGAAAAATAATTCATCTACCATAACATTCATTACATACCAACACAACGATTTATCTTCATCATTAAAGCAAAGAACATAAAAGCATTGCACCAGATAACTTGACAACATAATTGATTGCTTTTACTCATTTACTGCATCATTCTTGGAACATGATAGGAAGTAATTCTTCTCCAACTCCAATCACATACATATGATGAAAATAACTTGTCTTTGGTCCAGAAGGACTTCTCAATTCATAGCAGTCTCAAAATAATTATCAACAAACCAAAAAAAGAAATAGTTCTTATAACAACCATCGACCCTTGAATAATTGGTCGATGCCTTTATTTATAGCATAAAATTCAAACGAAATTAACGGCTAAATACAGTTCGGACTAAACAAAAATCACCACGTGGTGTGGTCATCCAACAGTTTCTTGAACAATCCATCCATGATATTTCTTGAAAAGGATGACTTCTTTCATACTTGGGCCAATTGATAAACATATCTTAACAGGCTTGAGCCCTCGGGAATCTATTTTGTTCCATTAGGGATACATATACTCCTCAGATATCTATTGCATGTGTTCATAACTTTACCAAACTAACGTTTAGTAGTTACAACATAGTCCGATATTTGATCGGGTATTTCACAAACAATTGTACTCGTCCAAGCTTCACATCGGCTATCTTTGCACATTCTTCAACCCACAACAAGTCTCATTCGGTGGGTGTATTGAACATGTTACTTGAGTCGATAACTGATCAGGGACGCCGCACTCGGAGAGCCCAAAAACCTTCATTGCGCCGATGATTCAGCTTCAGTTTTCTTTTCGAATCCTTCAACGAAACCATAGGATGAACTTTGTTCGGTAATCGGGGAGGTTTCTTTCCTTCAATTAAGATGGTGGAGTTTAGCGATTTCAACGCAATTTGTGATAAGACGTAAATAAATTGAAAAGACTAATACGTACCTGTGTAGCCCGCTAGTTTTAGTCATTTAATACTTACTTGATCTCAGTCGCTCCTTCGAATGACTTGTGATGACCTGGCCGAAGCCGTCGCTTCTTTGGTTAAGAGGAATTATGTCAACATATCAGCGGATCATTAGAAACATTTAGCTATAAAAGGCATTCATTGATAAATAAGGATCTTACTTGGGACCTCGCTCGCGTCGAAAATACTAAAACTGGACACTATGGGTGCCGACATCGGGTGGTATTGGGAAAAGGTAAAGTTTTTCTTTGCTGGTTAACAAATTATAATGTCTTCGACACCTAAAATATATCGGGGGTCGGAGGTCGGTGATGTTGCTCCTTGCTTTGGCGCGGTGCTTACTATTACATCTTTATGCCGAAACCGAATGGATCAGCCTTTGACAACATCCTTCTCGAGACTTATTCGTGGGAAAGGAACGTTTTCATTGGCCGATGCCGATGAAGGTTGGAGCTTGACTACTGTGACTTCTCGAATGTTTTCCGCCACCTTTCGCTATCGCCGATGCCGAATTTCTCAAGTGAGTAGGGGAAAACTCTGGGTTGTTGATTCGTACAGACAGTCGATGAAGAAGATTGAGTCGTACCCCCAAAAAGAAAATGTTCATAGATTTTTTAGGGTGTGTTGAGTTCTCAATAGTGTCCTGCCACCCGACTGTAGTGGGATTCCCAGATCAGCTTCACTCACTAACTTGATGGAACACAGATATGGCCCAGAGGACACAACAACCCATCCTGAAGATGGAAATTATCGACAATTGTGTTTGCACCCAACATTTGGTAGGTGGTGGTGAAGTTCGGGTCTGTCTCATAGAGTTGAGGCCATCCAAAGGTCTCAGGGCTACAAGAGTCTAGCACCGTGGTGAGTGCCACGACTGACGGTTTGCTGAGGCAATCAATGACGTGATTGGTGATTCCTATTTTATACTTGATGTTGAGGTGGAATTGCTTCAAGTATGTGGACCACTTTTGATGGCAGTCATTCTGCAATTTTCCCCATGTCTGCATGAATTGCAGTGACTTATGATCAGTGTGGATGATTGTCTCCTTACAAAGAATGTAATGTCTCCATTGGAAGTAGGCTTGCACAATGGAGTACATTTGTTTGTTGTAAGTAGGGTACTTATGGACAACATCTAATAGTGTCTCACTATGATAGGCCACGGGGAGGCCGTGTTGAGTGAGAATGGTGTCCACAACATAGTCTGAAGCATCTGTCTCGATCTCAAAGGGATGTTGCAGGTCTAGTAGTGAAGGTACTGGGGATGAGCACAAGCACTGCTTCAAATCATCGAATGCTTTTTGTTGGGACTGACACCACGCAAATTTCTCCTTACCACCACCCCTGTTTATTTGGCTGAGGGCCCATGCAATATAGGATAATTCCAACACGAACCTGCAGTAGAAATTGGCAAGGACCAAGAAGCTCCAAAGATCAGTGAGTGTGGTTTGGGCTGGCCAGTCACAGATGAATTGGATCTTGGATGGATCCACATGTACACCATGTTGATCAATGATGTAGCCTAGGTAATGGACCATGTCCATGCCGAAGGAGCATTTTTCCAAGTTGGCGTATAGCTTGTGCTGTCGCAGGGTGTGAAGAACCTGCTAAATATGCTGCAAGTGTTTGGCCCAAGTCTTGCTATAAATGAGAATGTTGTCCAGATACACCACTACAAAAGTATTGGTGAATGGTTGCAGGATATCTTCCATCATCCTCGTGAAAGTGGTTGGAGCATTTTTAAAACCAAAGGGCATGACCAACCATTCAAAAAGGCCTTCCTTTGACTTGAAGGAGGTCTTCCATACATCTGTCTGTTCTATCGGGACCTAGTGGTAGCCAAACTTCGGATCAATATTACTGAAGTATTTGGCCCCCGTGAGTTGATCAAGGAGGTTGTCGATTCGGGGAATTAGGAACCGATTTCTAATTGTGATTTTAGTTAGAGCTCGGTAATCAATGCAGAGTCGCTAAGTTCCATCTTTCTTCTGTACCATCACGATTGGGCTCCCGCAAGGTGATGAGTTGGGACGGATGTGCCCCTTGTGGAGCAGTTCTTGGATCTGTTGCTTGATATCCTCATTCTATAACAGAGAACGACGATAGACTGGACCATTGGGAAACGATGCGTCGGGGGTCAGATCAATGGGGTGCTTGACCTAGAAGTGCAAAGGTACCCTTGTAGGTGAGGAGAAGATATTCAAGTATTCTTCCACGACCTTATCTACTTTCTTCTTTTGTGTGGAGAGGTCAGACGCAGAGACCCTAGATGTGGTTGTGATCTTTCGCTTATTCTGAGAGTGAATCACAAAGAAGACAAAATTCCTCGTTTGAGAGATGACCTTCCTGCATTGCTTAACATATATCAAGGAAATAACACTAGGTGGGACTGCCTTGGGTATCCTGTACAATTTCCTGTTCAAAGTAATAATAACACTACAAGGCCTAGACTCATATACAACATGACATTTCCATAAATAAGGTTGGCCCAAAATAACATCACAAACTTCGAGAGGAAAAACATCACACAATAACTCATCTTTGAAGGGCTTGATGCCATACGACAGTTGATACTGTTGGCTGACGCGAAGATCGCTTCCTTGGCGGAGCCATCCAATGGTGTAGGGTTGTGGGTGCGACGTTTTCGACAGGGCCAACCGCTTGATGACCTCTGCTGAGATGACGTTCTTCTGGCTACCACCATCAATGATGAAGTGCAACGGGGTGCCTTTTACCCACATATGTGAATGGAAGATGCACTCTCGTTCTTCTGGCTTGTCTGGTTCACCAGGCTGGAGCTTGGTGATAGCAATAGTGGCACTAGTTTTCGCGTCAATGATCCATCTTCCCCTTTCTGGTTCTGGCTTAGAGTCAGAATCTCCATCTGATTTAGAGGCTTTCACTTCGGCCACCAGCAATTGCTTTGAGTGGCAGTCAACAGTGTTATGCCAAGGTCTCTTATGGAAGTCGTACCACTTCCCGGTATATTTATTTGTCTTTCCGGTGTCCTTCTTTGCTTGCAGCTTGGATTGGTTGTCTTGATATTGTCCATCTTTGCTCTGTTCTTTGTTCTGTGGGTTGGGGCCACCCTTTCCTGGATTTTGTTGTGAGGGGTTCCCAGGCCCAAATTGTCGCGTCTTTTGTTTGAGCTTCTGCTCGATTTTGATGACATATCGGTAGGCTGTGCCCAAGGATGAGATGTCTAGAAATTCCATTTCGGTTTGGATGTATGTATGCAGAGCACCACGATACTTGAGAACTAGATGTTGCTCTGAATCTTTGATACCTAGCTTGGTGCGCAAGGTATGGAAGATATTTGTGAAATCTGGCACTGCTTGGTCTCTTTCTTGCGGCAGTGTGTTCCATTTGGTATACATGTCGTCATAACTTCCGACAGGGTAGTATTGTTCCTTAATAGCATATCTGAAGGATTCCCAAGTGGCCGTGACTGTAAAGAATGAGGGTTCCTCTATTTCCTTATGCTCACAGAAAGTTTGCCACCAATCTTTGACATGGGGAACGACTTTGAGGAACGCAAAAGTAATATTTTCTCTATTCAAAAAGTTATGGACAGAAAAATACCCTTCTAGTAGATTCAACCACTTGTCTATGACATCTGCGTCTATCTGAACTTCAAATATAGGAATATCGAAGTTTATTTGTACCTTGAAGGGCGTGTCGCCTCTGTTCGAAGAATATGCGTCGCCTGTTGGTAGTCACCAAAGAATTTGCGCAAAGCTATCCATCATCTCGTTCCTCTATTGCGTGAGGGATTCCTCAATCAACAGTTTGAAAGCATCTCCTATCCCATCATCTTTCTTTTCTCCTGCCATGAGAGGTCTCTTGGGCATGCGAGAGCTTTTGTCCTCAAGAGAAACAAGCTCGAGACCCAACTCTTTGTACTCCGACCTCGTTGGGGACATGCATTAAGACGACAAGGAGAAGACCGCTCTAATACCACTGATCCAGATTTTATGAGAAGAACGAAATGAATATAGATTATTAACAGGTGCTTAACACAAAATAACAGAGATACAATAAAATTGGTTTTCTATTCAATAACGAAATAAGTTGAAAACTGTAAAATGCAGCGGAAACAAGCTTGCTGGAATGGTGGTAGCTTATCTCTGAGAAGAGATGTGACGGCTGCGCTAATTCGCAAGAAGATGATTGCAATGAGGATCTAAAGGTCTGTTTACACTAAGCAAGAATGTCAAAAACCCTATACATCCAAAAACCTAACCCTAGGAGATGAAGCGCCAAAAGTCATGTGGTCCCCGTTTGGGAAAGTTAGTACATCAACTTCTCGGGGTTGTAACTTTTGCATACTATCTCTGTTTTAGGTGTATGATAGCCTATTGGAAAGGTATCATTGAGGAGATTCATTTTAGGCACAATATAGAAGGAACTTCCTTATTGCAAGCCTGTTTTCCCAAAAAAACATCGTTTAGGGCCTCAAAACAGCTCAAGAAGTGAAAACTACTAAAAATAGTAAATTGCCGAAATTGCCAAAAAATTGTTTTGAGCCAGTTGAAAAAGGTGGGTTGCCACCGATATACATATGGATCACAATTCCACAACATCACCAAGTGCACCAAATGTGCCAAACGTCCCCTCAAAAGTGTGACCTCATCCTCCAAGGAGGGACGTTTTGGGAATAAGAGGGTGACAACATATCATCTTCATGCTCACGGGCCTCGTCCAAGTGCTAGATATGTCCCTCAAGGTGCAATTTTCATTATCCTAGGCCTTCAATGTGTGGGTTGCATCATCCATCCAATGGGATTTCAAGCCCCTATGAAGGTCCAAGTGGCTTAGTCCCTTCATGAATGTCTTTCTCCAGGCAAGGTGCTACAAAGAAAAGAAAATACGCCCTCCAAGGGTCCACAAGTCACATGTATCATGCCAAGTAAGACACATTTAATAAAAGAACCACCTAAACATGTGCATTAAATTCCCCCTTTTCAAATTAAACAAATGCTCAAAGACCTTATAACATTTTCCAAATTTGGGTATGGGAGGGGTGTCATGGTGCCCTGTTGGGTAGGACAATCCCCATTTCAATGAATGTTTCCCAAGAAGACCCTTTGTAGGCCATGTAGTGAATATGAGGTGGATTGGGGTAATACTTTTGGGCACAGGGTTCTTGACATATCAAATGCTTATATTGTCTCTTTTATGGGTGACTTTGTGGAGGGTGTGTTACATCCCTTTGTTTGCAATGCAACATTTTTCCAAGCCCTTTATTTTCCTTTATTTTTTTTATGGTACGAACATTGAGTACTATGTGAAATGGAAAGTAAAAGAGCACCGCAATGCCACTTGAAGTTATAACACATTGAGTTCCATATGCACTGGAAATTAAAGGACACAACAATGCATTCTCCCATCAAGCGGGACATTTTTATTCATTTTATTTTTAAAAGGTCCTTCATTTTTTATGGAGAAGAATTTCATTGCTCTCATGACCTTAGGGCGAGAATCTAGAAGGACAGATTATGGATTTTTAATTTTATAGTGCTAGCTACAACACCTCTAGGCCTTCAACCCCTTCTTTCCATGAAATGAGGTACACTCCCTTCTTGGGGTCAATGAACCCAAAAAACCAAAATATGAGGAAACCGAAGGGAATAATTTTTCAAAGTGGTAAGTATGAGTGGGAATGGTACGATGACCCTTCAAGGAGACTCCCCAGTAGAAACCCTTTTCCTGAGGGTGTCCCACTTACTAGGAAACCATGTCAACCGACAAGGCAAAATAAGGCAAAAGGTATAACTTCCAAGAAAACATTCCATAATCAAGAAAGGACCCTTTACAACATGCTCAAAAGCTTCAATTATTAAAGTGACACTTACCATGAGACTAGACTTGTTACCTCATGAAGGAAGACTTAATGTCCTTTTTGGGCCAGGGTAGTGTGGCAGACGTTTCTATCCTACTGACAATGAATGGTGATGTGTGGTGGTGAGGAGGGGCTATGTCTGCTCAATGTGGGATCAACTGGTCATTTGGTTCTCAAAACTCCATGTATTCTACTAGCGGGCCTTGAGACATCATCTCCTTAGTTATCCCAAGGCTGGGGGGTAACAATATGGAAAGTTTTTATTTTTTTCCTTTTGTGCTTGGTCATATTTGGGAGTTTATTAATGATTGTACATATAAAATTATCATTTAACACTATGTCCTTTTGCAACTTTATGTTAAAAAGTTCCTTTAATGAATGAATTCTTCCAACAATTATAGAATCCTTGTTAGTGATTTTACCACAGTTCAAAAAATAAATGAATTCTCTCAATATTATTAACAACATATTTTCTTACCCCATTAAATAGTTTTGCGGCCCATCTTTCCTTGGAGGGGCCTTTTGGTTATTTCTCAATATGGTCATCAAGTCCTTTAATAACCAAAGGTTGTGTGAATTAATGGATTTGCATTCAAGGCAACCTCCAATTCAAAAATATTTCTTCTAAATCTAACATTCTCCAATTCATGTTCACTCACATAATGCACTAATGCATCTCCAATAACTATGTGCATCTTCAAAACCCTAGAAGGATCCAAACCCCTAACATCCACTTCAATGCTCTAATTGTTGGGTTTTTATATTCTTTGCAGTGAAGGTCTAGTCGAGGTGGATCGACTGACAATCGAATTCGAAGGAATCAACAACAATACAAAGATAGAGGTGGTTCGACTGGGTAAAGTCGAAGTCAAAGATATTGAAAGGAAGTCAAAGGTTGAGGTGGTTCGACTAGGTAAAGTTGAAGTCGAAGACATCGACAACAAGTTGAAGGTCGAGGTGGATCAACCGAGTAAATTTGAAGTCAAAGACATTGACAACAATTTGAAGAGGTCAACCGACAAGAGGTTGATAAGTAGGCATGTGGAAACCAACTGGTAGTCGACTACAATAGAATCCCGAGATTCGTAGAATTTGTAGCCAATGATCTGCGTGGATCTGTAACCATCTTTGGGCACCTTTTCTTTAGGGTTTTTCCTATTGTAAAGCCTATAGAGAAGGCATGTTGTAATGTTGTAAAAGATAATGAATCATTAGCCAATATTTTTAGAGGTTGATGGTCATGTAGATGTAAGTCGAATTGGCAACAGGGTTGTTCTTGTGTAAAGAAAGAAGGTATGATGTCGATTGTGTCTTAGGTGTGGACCAATTTTAGGCATGTAACCTTTTATTTTGAATGAATAAGACAACACGAGAGTAGAATTCTCAAGGAATGTTGGTTTTCCCAGTTTGGGTTTCCATGGTAAAATATCTGTGTATTATGTGTTTTCTTTGTCATTTACTTTCTTGTTTAAATATTTCTTCCTCTCTTTTGCTAGGTTTAGCATGGAAGTGTTCCTCATTTCCTAACATGTGGTATGAGACCTTGGTTTAACAACCTTGGATCTGAGATAAACCCCAGGTTAAGTAATAGTCGTAAGTAAGAAATATTTAAATATTGTGTTAAAGAATGGTGATCAACTCAAAAATAAAGATCGAAAAATTCAATGCATAGAATTTTGAGCTTTGGAAGCTTAAAATTTAAGATCTCATTGTAGATCGAGAACAATGGGAAGCGATCTATCCAGGTAACATGAAGACATGTATGTCGATGGAAGAATGGGAGAAACTCCAGAGAAGGGCAAGGAGTACGATTCGACTTTGTCTTGCAGATTCAATACTACTGAATGTCTTAGGTGAATATTCAACCAAGAAATTGTGGGACAAGTTGGGGATCTTGTACCAGTTGAAATCCCTGGTAAATAAGTTGTTTCTCAGAAATAAAATATATCTTCTAAGGATGAGTGAGGTAAGTTTGGTGGCTGAGCATTTAAATTTGTTTAATACCATTTTAATCATGTTATCTTATGTGGATATTAAAATCATTGAGGAGGAGAAATGTATTAGCCTATTATGTTCTTTTCCAGACTCATAGGATAGCTCAGTCGTGGCTAAAGGGAGTAATACAATCACATTAGTGATAGAATACATGGTTGCAGCTCTACTGTCAGAATAAATGAGAAGGAAGAATATGGAAGGATCAACCAAATATGCATTAGTGGTGAGAGGTTGAGCCGGTGATAAAGATAAATACAAATTATCCAGTAGAAAGTATAAGTCGAAGGGTAGATCTAAATACCTTGTTCAGTCAAAGAGAAGATGTTGGAAATGCGGTAAAGTTGGGAATTACAAAAAGGACTGGAATTCGAAGGAACTGAAAGTCGGTATAAAATCCAACGAGAAGTAGTGGAATGAGAGAAAGATGACTCCAAATAAGGGAGGCAATGTGTACCTAGCATCAACTAGTACACAGTCGGATCAACATGTTTGGTTGATCAAATCAGGAGCATCTTATCATATGACACCACATAGAGAATGGTTCTATGAATATGAACGATATTAAGGAGGAAATGTGTTATTGGGAGACGAATTGACAACCAAATTTGTTAGACGAGGAAGAGTTTGACTGATACTGGCGGATGGGAGGAGTAGAACCCTTCCAGATGTGCTACACATTTTGGGTTTGGAAAGAAACCCAATATCTGTCAACAATATGAGTGATGCTGGGGTGCACACTCTATTTCAGAAGGATTCGTGAAAGATGGTCAGAGGTTCGATGGTCTTAATGAAAGGAGTTCGTATTGGAATCCTATACAATTTATTAGGGAGTGTCAACTTGACTGGATGCAAAAACATCATTGTTCTTGAAGTCGACTCAACTTTGACTCAAATCAACTCGAATTGGGATGAGTTGATTCAAACTGACTCGACAAGTCATCATAAAGTCGACCCGACCATGCTATGGCATGAGAGGATAGGACATATTGGAGAAAAAGGACTTTGAACTACGCATAACAAAGGTATGGTCGAATATTTTCCTGAATGTAATTTAGAAGTCAACTTTTGTGAACATTGTATATATGTAAAACAAAGTTGGGTGAGGTTCCCATTTGGAATGACAAGGGAAAGGGGGATTCTAGAATTGGTTCATAGTGATGTGTTTGGCCCTGTTTCAGTGCCTTCACTCAGTGGATCCATGTATTATGTCTCCTTCATAGATAATTTTTCCAAGAAGACATGCATATATTTTTCGAGGAAGAAAGTAGAGGTTTTCAAGAAATTCAAAGAGTTTCTCTTGTAGAAAAACAAACATATACAAATATTAAGGTGTTGAGAACTGGCAATGGTGGTGAATTATGTGGAAAGGAATTTGATCAGTTCTGCAGGCAGTGTGGCATAGAACCCTAAAACACCAAACCATATACCCCACAACAAAATGGAGTTGCTGAGAGAATGAATAGAACATTGATGGACAAGGCAAGGAGCATGCTCAGTGGTGCTGGGCTCACACAAGAATTCTGGGCGGAGGCATTTGACACTACAAAATATCTATTGAATATGTATCCTTCTTGGTGCTAGTCGAAACAAATCCAAATGATGTATGGTCTGGTAAGAAGCCTTTGATTTCACATCTCAAAGTATTTGGATGTGATTCATTTATGCATGTTCCTAAGGAAAAGAGGAGCAAACTAAACAAGAATGTAGTCACGTGTATTTTCATTTGATACAAAGAATGAATGAAAGAATAAAAGCTATGGGATCCTGCATCAAGGAAAATAGTGTACAATCAAGATGTGGTTTTTAGAGAAGTCAGAAGTAATCCTGATCCTGAAGAAATTGTTCAAACATAGAATAATCCAAAGAAGGTGTGGTTTGAATTGAGGAACGAAGATGATGATTCAAATGATTCAACTGAATCAAAAGAAGAGGTGGAACAACTGACCTCGATTGTAAGGAGGTCATAATTAGTAATAAAACTATTCGAAAGGTATAATCTTCCCGACTTCCATTCCACATTCGTGTTAACTGCCACCGATGATGAGCCCAAGTCGGTCGACTCACCCGAGGGAAAATTTGGAAGGACGCCATGGTCGAAGAGATGGAATGCTTGCATAAGAATGAGACATGGGACTTAGTAAAATTTCCTAATGGAATAAATATTGTTGGTAGAAAGTGGGTATTCAATAAGAATATGAATGCAACAGGTCAAGTCGAGAAATTCAAAGCTTGACTGATAGCAATAGGATATTCCCAAGTCGAAGGAGTCGACTTCGGTGAGATTTTTTCTCATGTTTCAAAATTAACTTCCATTAGGGTAATAATGTCTCTAGCTGCAACATTTGATATAGAAATAGAACAGATGGAAGTTAAGACATCATTCCTACATGGGGACCTGGAAGAAGAAATTGACATGAAACATCCTGAAGGATTTGTAGTAAAGGGAAAGAAAGATTTGGTGTGAAAATTGAAAATATCCCTTTATGGTCTAAAGCAATCTCTAAGGATGTGGTAACAAAAGTTCAACACATACATCCTTAGTTTGGGATTTGTGAGAAGCAAAGTTGATCATTGTATATATTCCATAGAAGAATGTGGGTGTTTCATATATGTAGCGTTGTATGTCGACGACATGTTGTTGATTGGAAACAACATGGACAAAATAAAGGAGGTGAAGAAGCATCTATCCTCCAAGTTTGACATGAAATATCTCGGTGCAACGAACTTAATTATGGGAATGGAGATCAAGAGAGACCGAGCAACTAGAAATATTTGGTTGAACCAAAATAAGTATATTGAAAAAGTATTGAAAAATTTCAACATGTAGGATTGCAAACTTGTGAAGGTGCCAATTCATGTGGGAGAAAGGCTAACTACTGAATAGTGTCCAAGGACACATAAGGAAATAGAGGACATGACATGTGTTCCCTATGCAATATTTTTTGGTAGTCTAATGTATGAAATGGTCTACACTCGACCAAACATTTCCCATGGAGTGGGAGTGTTGAGTAGATACATGTCGACACCTGGGAAGGAGCACTGGACAACTGTGAATAGAGTATTCATGTATTTGTCTGGCACAAAATATTATGCTATATGCTACCAAGGAAAACTTGGAGGTGACAATGAATTAAATGCACATGGATTTGTCGACATCAATTGGGCTGGAGATCTAGATCTATGAAGGTCAACCAATGGATATGTGTTCAAAGTGTTCGATGGAGAAATCAACTAGATGAGTAAGTGACAAGTGGTTGTAGCATTGCCAACAACAAAATATGAATACATGGAATCCACTCATGGAAGTAAAGAAGTAGTATGGATGAAAAGGTTGTGTTCATGAATCAAGTTTGAGCATAAATCTATGAACATAAGTTGTGACAGTCAAAGAAAAATATTCCTAGCAAAGAACCCATCTTACCATTCTAAGGCTAAGCACATTGATGTAGAATTCCATTTCGTGAGAGAAATGGTGGAAAGAAACAAGGTGATGTTGGAGAAAGTAGACACGTTGGAAAACATAGCAGACTCTTTGGACAAGTTTGTGAGTGTTGTGAATTTCTCTTGGTGCAGAGAAGAAATGGGCATTGTTTCCCTAGGTTTGTGAACGAGAGTTCATAGATCTCTCGGTTTCAATAAAGAAAACAACAAGTATGAGAATGTTGGGTTGTTCCATTCTTTTCAGTGAAATTTTAGTCGAGGTAGATCTACTAACATTTGAAGTTGAAGGAATCAATAGCAAGACGAAGGTCGAGGTGGTTCGACTGGGTAAAGTTGAATTCGAAGATATCAACATCAAGTTGAAGGTTGAGGTGGTTTGACTGGGTAAATTTGAAGTCAAAGACATTGAAAACAAGTTGAAGGTGGAGGTGGTTTGACCAGGTAAAGTAGAAAGGTCAAATGACAAGAGGTCAACATGTGGGTGTGTGGCAACCGACTAAAGACCGACTGGTAATCCAACTTGGTAGTCGACTGTAATAAAATCCCAAGATTAGAGGGATTTGTAGCCAATGTTTTGCATGGATATGTAACCGTCTTTGGGTTGCTTTTATTTAGGGTTTTCCTACTGTAAAGCCTATAAAGAAGGCATGTTTAAATGTTGTAAAATCTAATGAATTCTTAGCCAATATGTTCAGAGGTTATTGGTCATGCATATGTAATCCGAATTGGCTACATGGTTGTTCTTGTGTAAAGAAAAAAAGTATGATGTCGATTATGTCTTAGGTGTGGACAAAGGTTAGGCATGTAACCTTTTATTCTGAATGAATACGACAAAAAGAGAGAAGAATGCTCAAGGAATGATGGTTTTGTCGGTTTGGGTTTCCAGGGAAAAATCTATGTGTACTGTGTGTTTGATTTGTCATTTACTTTCTTGTTTAAATCTTTCTTCCTATCTTTTTCTAAGTTTAGAGTGGTAGTTTTCCTCATTTCCTAACACTTATTCTCTAGAATCATTTTGTCTTTCTTTTTCATTTTTTCCAAATGCAACTTCTAGGCATCCTTATTGCACTTAGCATGATGCAAAGTCATGGAAACATCTTCAAAAGTAGTCAACTCCCCTCATGATATCTCTTCAAAAATTAAAATTCTTTTAGTCATCTATGCTTATGCCCAAGATAATATCTTATTCCAATCATCAACCTCCATATCTTTAACCACATTCACATGTGCTTCATACTTTTCGTCATTACCATCAATCGTATACCTTTTTATTTTGGGGACTAGGGACATGGTGTGGCCCATTCCATTTTTATATTTATGAGGTTCTTCCCCACTATCATCACATGTCGTACCTTCAGATTCATTTATAGGACTACAACTCTTACCAAATAGAGATGATATTTTCATCATAGTGGTGGATGCATTCTTGGGGGACTGAGTAATTGACCCTCCTCTTCCACTAACAACAAACTTTCCCCTTTATCAACCCTCATATGTGATTTATTTCTACTTTTCTTGCGACAACTTTCTCCTAGATTGAGTGTTTGAACTTACCTCAGTGTTCATGCCATTGGGAAGGTTAGTATTTTTCATTTTAACACTTGGGAGAGGTGTTGAAGTGTCTCCCTTCGCATTCCAATTTCCTTGTTCATTATCTCTTGCTCCTTCACATTCCTCTTCTTTTGGAAAATAATTAATATAACCAAATAAAACCACATGAATTGTAAAATCCCAATTTGGTTCAAAGCCTCTAACGAAGTTGGCTTCCTTTAAATAAAAATATTCAAAACCTTGAGCAATATCTCCCAGACTTTCTATACTTCTTACTAAAAATCTAACAAACTTAAAAGACATAGGGATGACTGGATTTTTCTTCCTCTTGTCAAGAAACACGTACCACTTTTTTATTATCTATAGAATTCAGTCAAGACAAACCTGTCATAGATGAATTGAAGGAGAAGGTAGGGTTTACCCTAAAATCCATATAATTTTATGTATCTATGACATTCTTCTCCCCTTTTCTTATAAGAAAGTCCTTTTCTTTTGTGGTCAATTTTCGAGTTTACTGTCTTGAAAAACCAATGCAAATACCAAATAGGTCATCATGAAAAATATTTTAGTTTTGGTAAAATTTGCAAGTTGATGAGATATTTCATTAGAGATAATATATGTCTAATAAAAAAATGCATTCATGTACACAATTAAATGTAACACATACAACTCATATTTTCAAATGTAGGTCGTAGTCTCGTAAACAACCAACTGGGTGAAAATCCAAGACAATTCTCGATATGGGTCCTTCATATGACGAACATCAACCTGGAAAGGGATGGAAAAAATCACCAATGACTAAGTGAGACATTCTTTTAGAAGGTCCATACCCCCACCTTGAGAGTCTAGGAATGTGTCAGCTTCAGGTAGCTTAAGAAATCCACTTTTCTTTAGGAGACATAGTATTTTCCTAAATGGGGTGGGGGTAAGAGGCACTAGACTTCTTCCTCCCTCTTTTATATGTATTATTTTGTATTTGGTGTCAAACCTCTTATCACACCATCACACCAATCCTTTGAAGTCGAAGGCCTCTCACATGTAGCCGACTTTAGAAATACCTATAGACCAAAATTTACTTTTCCTTCTTTCTTATTGTGATATCCCCAAATACCATTTATATGAAATTGTCCAATGGAAATCCTTGTGTTCTCGAGTGAGTGAATTGATGATGTATCCATAGAAATATTCCGACCTTTTTATGTTCACCATCCTTTTCTCCTATCAAGGATTTTTATGATTGTAAAATATGGACAAATCCATGAACCAACCCCATCATTAATCTCTTAGAGCCCATGCAGATGATACTCAATCATAGTTCATATAAGGCAAGTTTCAATGTCCATAAGGAACATCTATCACCATAGAACCAAGATCTAAATTTGAATTCCACATCTCCTCCCATGAGGTTTCCACCTGTGTTTTAAGACTCATAAACATGGGAAATAATTGGGGAAGATATTCAACAACCACGCTAAAAATTTAATGAAAAGGAAAAAAGATAGAGAAGAAGGGATGAGTGGATGTTGGATGCAGGCCTAGTCAGGAGAAAAGGCTATTTTGGGAAGAGAAGCATGCAAGGAGGAAAGGATAGATGGAAGGAAAAGAAGCAGTGTCAGGGAAGTATGCTAGGCACACATGCAAGGAAGACCTAACGATGCCAGGGTTAGGGTTTTTGTAATGTATTGTAATGGTTGATGAGCCAAGGATATAAATAGGTAGTACTTAGAGGGAGATGAGAGAGAGAGAGAGAGATCAGACGAGAGGGGGGCCGACTAAGGAGGAGGAATTTGTAAGAACTGTACTAATCAGGAATATGGTGAGATAGGGAGGCAGTGAGCGACTTGATCCTGAGGGTTAGATCACAGGCTGAGGATCCTGGAGTGATCTAGTCAACCTCACAGGGATCGAGGAGCCTGTGGAAGAGAGTAATACCTAATATTGTAAACATGCACGCCATGATATATTACTGAACCATAATAAAAGCTCAAGAACCAAATATTTGTGGACGTAGCCTAGGAGGGGGTGAACCACGATAACACCTGTGTTATGTGAATGAATGTATGTGTCTTTATGGCTGATTAATTGCTGAATGTTAGATCAATGAATTAACTAGTTAGATCTGGTATTCCACATGCATGAATAGACTTACTGCTATAATTAGATGTCAGGCTGAATGAATAAAGATTACATAGTACAACCACAAATCTCCACTCATTCTTAGGTTGCAAACACCTAAGTATTGCAGCCACCCATAGAGCTATCTTGGGTGAGACTGTGCAATACACTCAGTTTGTTGCATTGCCTTGTGGTCTACCAGAGGGGCCGATAGTTTTAGAGGGATGTTTTTGGGTGCTTATCAAATATGAACCAGGGTCAATCTATGATAGTAATGTAGGATCAGAATAACCCATAAACAATCCTAAGTAGAAAAGACAAAGACCAATGAATGGGTAAAATCCAATAGTGGATTTTTGAGAACCTTTTGCATCTGCATGTGGAAAAGGACGTCGAGCATGAAATGTGGATATGAAGGGTCGAGGGACTTGGGATGATGTCCTTTGAAAACACAACCTAAGGGAATGTGGAATGTAGACCTTATAGATAGAGGAAAGATCATGGGAATTGTCCACATCTGCAAGTAGAAGGTGCACATAATGAAAAAGATAGAAACAAAGGAAAAGTGAGAGTTGATATTTGCACCCACAGCCAAAAGGTATGAAAAATGTAGAGAAGAAACTAGGGAAATTCAAAATAGAAATTTAGACCTCTACATCTACACCAATAAATCATGCATAATGCAAAGTGAAACTACAGGAAGACTTTACAAAACAAATCTCTACAATTATCTTTTGAGGCTTCGAATAGATGTGGTCTTACAAGATTTTTGTACAATTTTTCAAATGAAAAAAAATGGGGGAAAACAAGGGAGGCAAGGAAAACACATTAACAGGTGCCTACAACAAAGAACATAGTTAGTGAAAAAAAAAAGTATTGGGTGCATGAATGTGATGCTAAATACCTATGGAAAGAATGGTTTTATGCCTTGATTTAGGCCTACCCTCACAACTAAAGTGTGTGTGTGTGTGTGTAATCCCAATGGGTTATCTCGAGTGGATGAGATATTTGGTTATTCTAAATGAGGTCTCATGGTCAAGTCCCCAACCAACTATTGTTAATTATTTTTGAGATCGTTGGGCCTCACTCAATGTCCCCACTAGGTTAGGCCTCATAATCAGGTTCGACGGTTTACCTCATTTACCATCCACGAAATGTGGGGAAGTACTCATAGGGTTTCCTGTGATTTATTCCATCAGAAAATGTGTGTGTGCATGCGCACGCGCACATGTGTGTGTGTGTAAATATTGAGACCAAAGGTCCCAACCATATAAAATATTGGTATAATATATCTCAAGGTAAAACACATACAAGCTTAACCATGCAAATTACATGTGCTTTTGAAATACCAAAGAGTTGGTTGTAATATTACCTTTCCCTCCAAACATGACTATACATGTATTTTCTATGGAAAATACTTGGTGTTTCTGATGCCATGTTGTTTCTCCCAATAGGCCTGTCAACCTTACGTTATCATGGTAAGCACATGCATTTGATAGCTTATGATATCAATCATCCATTTTGATCCAACAAAGGAGGTTTGATGTAGGAGTTTCATTGCATTTACCGTATTCCTCTATGGATTTCTCACTTTGCATTTCATTTCATTGCTCCATCAAAGTCGACCTCTACAAATATATGTGTTGAGGTCGAGCATTATATACATGTTTTCAACCTATTGGTGGGAAGATTGAAGAATACCCAATTCATTTCTCTGTGAGAAAGGTTGGGAGCCCCTATTGTATCGTCAATATTGGATCTCCTCAATTGGATTTGTGAGTATATATTCTCAAGGGTAAGGGTCAATCTCGGTGATATAACCTAATCTTGGATTGTGCATTAAGGGTAGCATTGAAGACAACATTTGTGGGCTTCAATCATGTGTGGTATAAATGTTTAGAATTCATTGAAATAAACCAATATGAGTAGCCTAGTTATAAGGAGAGGAAGGTAAGCCCACTCTATAAAGGTAACCATTAATATCTTCATGTTGTGTTTATGGCATGCTTAGATGACAATAGTAGGGGGTGTTTTGTGTATCCTTCCTATCTTCCTAAGTAACAACCTATTTCTTTGTTGGTTTTGACCTATGGTTTTCTAGCCTCCATTTAGTTTTTATTTGAACTAGAAATTACATGGAGAGGTCAAGCACGTGCTTGACCTCTTGCCCTCTTGCATGATTTTGAATCTTTCTTCTCATATGATACAAAACTCATTATATCAATTTTTTCCAATGAAAGGTTATCGATTCAAACTTCAACCAAGTATTTTATAACTCAATGGATATGACCCATTCCTTAGCTATTATATTGAGTTGTGATCTAAATCAAAGCCTTTGATGTTGGCCTTTATGTATCATGGTAAACGCAAATACCAAAGCCCCACTTGAATTCTCTTCTGCACAAATTGATCTTGTCTTATTTCAACCTTGATGGTCACAATTTAAAATTTATTATTAATGATTTTTGTCATGGTTTGATGATTCAAACAACCTTTCCCAACACTTGTATGGCCTCAATATCATTCTTGGTTCATATTTTTACTTTAATCATGGTGGACTATTCCTTTGATCACATGAATTGCATGACATGATGAGGTGATGAGAACACTATGCATATGAGAGTGATAATAATTTTCAATATTTTGAGTTTGATAGTAGATATCTTTATGTTGTTGTTTTATTTGATAAAAAAAACCCTATCTTGGGTATTTTTGACATAGATGTTGGGTGATGAGAAATTACAAATAGTTTTGATATCTCTCTTTCTATAGGTAGTGTCTAATACATGGAGAATGTGTTAAGGGTTGATCTTTGTTATACACAAAATTTTATAGCACACGTGGGTGTGATAGTTGGTTGCAGACATACAAGTTTGTAGAGTTTTCTATTAGTGGCATTTTGTTTCCAAATGAATTTGGTCTTGAAGTAGAACCTTTCCTTTCACCTATTTCATGTTTTAGGTTGTTCTTATTTGAATATTCTTCTAAAAGTTACAAAATAGGAACCATCCTATTGATTTATATATGCAATCTTGTTGAGGATTGTATGTGCATATTGGTTGAAAATGATTTTTGTATATGTTGGTCAGCTATAGGTACAAGTTTGTGAATATTGTTAATGCACAGGTTTTTAAGAGTCGATCCTTAACAATTTTAAGCATACTCATTGTATAAACTGTTGATTTTTCAATAATCTAGGCTTAAGCATGAAGTTCATTCCATTTTTAGCATTTTACTTAAACCATAGACAATTTTTTGCAGAAGCCAAGATCACAAGAAGAAACACCATGCAAAAGTACACAATAAGTATCTTGGGAAACCCTTCTCAACAAGGGAAGAAAACCAAACCAATCCTTTGCTATATTCTTCAAGAGAAAGACCTCCACCACCATAAAAGATGACGACACAGGCCCGACAACACAGGCCCCACCTTCCCTCATGAGGGGCGGTTGATCGAACTCCCAGTCTAGGATCGTTCAAGTCACCGAATCGAATGGCTCGTCGGGCTCCTAATGGGAACCAATTTAACTTGACACAAAACCTTCTTCCTTCTCGGCACAGGGTTTGTGGCAACCACGGACCTTCTCCTTAGCGTTTTTCAATTATTAATGCTAACTACACTAGATCTCTATGCTAGGATCCCTCCTTGATGTGACTATGAGATACGATCGTAGGCTAGCTCTCTTCGCGACCCCGTGCTTAAGAACTTTCACGAACTACTTTCTCCCTTTTTCCTGATTCCTGAATCAACGAATTCTTCGGGACCAAACCTATGGTCCACATTCTTCTTGCGATCAACGGTTGAGATCAAATCGCGAGTTCGGACTTCACGAGTCCTTTCTTCTCCCAAATCTGCTTCCCTCGATTTGCGAATAAACGAAGTGATGATTTCTTGCCACGCGTCCTATGTCATGGATGGTGTTAGCACCAATTCTTGCAAGCGGGGTGTTTTTTCCCCGATTTCAGACCCTTGATGTAAAATGCAAAGAAATGGGGTTTGAAAACCCATCAAATGCGTTCTAGTCCAAGGTCACGGCCATGAGCACAATAAGCAGTGCAAAAAAAATCCATTTCGGGTGGAAAATGCAAGCAGGTGAGCGGCTCCAGTATTCAATGGCGAGGATCGACCATTGGAACAGATCGTTAGTCGGCGGATATTTGCGGCCAATGGAATTGCGCCATGTTTAGCATAGGTCGGGCCCACAATACTGTCGAGGTAATCTAGGCTATCCGATCTGGATAGACACATGGTGCACGATTAGGCTCTATCGCCTCTTCGCGCATCGCGACTTTGAAGAACGAGGATCAGCCTCCACCCAGCCGTGAGACGCAAAGTGCCGAAGGTGTCCAGGAGTTGGGCGTACCATATGGTCAAGATGATTAGGACCGTCCATCCAGAGGGATGCATGGCGCATGATTAGGCTATGTCGCCACCTCACCTTTCGCGACTTTGAAGAACAAGGACCAGCCTCCTCCCAGCCGCGAGACGCGAAGTGCCGAAAGTGCCTTTGAATATAGGCACAGGATCACAACCCGTGGTCACTTAGGGGCGATAGAAAGAACTGAGCAAAGGGCCGAAGCAGCGGGTTTAGCTGCAGAAGGGATCACCGCGTTCTCCAGAGACCATTTCAGCTCGACCTCGATCTTGGTCCTTGCTAAAAATAAATTAAGGTGGATGGAGGTATTTGAAACCTTGGCTCACTCATTAAATGCAAAGCATGGAGGTTCCAGTAGGCAGCCTGCCCGAGATGGTCCTGTGCATTGGTTTTCTCCAAAGAAGTCACGTTGAGTTCTCGTCTGACTAGAGGAGTCTGCACACACTATTTTAGCATTTAATGTTTCAGCTACCCCCCATGCAAAGGCCATGCAAAGTTAAGGTGACGTCTGACAAAGGAGTTCAGGCCAAATTTTACTGAGGAGATGCCACACCTTGAAAGTACTGAGACGCCTCTATTGGGAGAAAGTGGAGGAGTATATGTAGGAATTTTTTCCATTTTTGTAAGGATCGATGGTTGAGCTAGGCTCCCGATTGTAAAGTTTTGATGAAGCCCTGGTCGCTCTGGTTATGTATTAGCATTTGGGACTTCTTACTTTATGGATGTCAGCTTCTTGCCATCTCTCTGTTTACACTGTGTTAGAACAACTCAGAATTGGAGGATCCAGTCGAGTTTCACTGTTATAGGATGATGTAGGTTGGATCACTGTAATAGTCGCAGGGTTTCTAATCAGTTCTTGTGCTTTCTCAATGTTGAATGGATCAGAATTGGAGGATCCAGTCGAGCCACCTTTCAGTTCTTTGAAACTCGGGGTCAAGAGGATCTTGTCTTCCGCATTTTTCCTCCTCAAGCTGTCGAAGGCCTGATGCCCGAGGCAGTCTTGCTCACTCACCTCATTAAGTCTTCCATCTATCCATCTTATACTCAACTTACTGACGGAAGTTGTATCAAGACCTCCAACCGATAGAAATGGAACCCCAGCGTTCATCAGAAAGATACGCCTGGTGGAGCAGAGGGAGGAGAACGAAAGGAAGGATGGAGATGAAGAGCACCCCATCAACCTGGACTAGCGCAGGACCAGTCATAGTCAAGTTTCTTAGTGTAGGATCAAACCCCACTATGCTTATGCTTTCTCTGTTTTCGTTATGCTGTCGTTTTTCAAACTGGATTGTGGAGGTTTGGGTCAGTTTCCCATGGTGGCGGCCCATGCCTTCCCTGCAATATTAGACATTGCTCCCCTGGGACCCCAGATCTGGTTTCCGTTTTGGTAGATCTTGGGAGTCCCTGTATCTTTTTTGTATTATAATTTTCTTCAATAATATAGATTCTCACACTCATTTACAAAAACAAAAAGAATTATAAATAATTAATAATTAAAAATTTTATTATAATATGAAATATATTTATAAAATTTTGAAATTATAAATAATTTAAATTTTTATAATATGAAATATATTTATGAAATTTTGAGATTAATAATGTTAGTTCATTTTTATGATTTTTTTTAAACATTAATAATTACAGTATTCATATTTTAAAAATATTAATATTAAATTTTTAATATAAAAAATTAATAATTACAGTATTCATATTTAAAAAAATTTAATATTAAAATTTTAATATAAAAAATCATAAAATAATTTAATATTTAAAAATATTATTATTAAAATTTCAATATAAAAAAACAAAAAGATAATATCTTTATTAATTTTATAATTTTAAAGAATTTATAATATTTATGAAATTATTAAAAATAAATATTTTATAATTTGAAAACATTTTAAAATTATAAAAATAGGGTCCAAAGGGATTGGATTCAATGGTGGAAAGATAGGAGTTTTTCATAGTTAGGCAAGGTTTAATTTTCGTGAGGGGTTTACGTGGAGCCATGGGGGCACCTTGAGGTAGTGGTGGAACTTGTGGTTGCACCCATAGATACTATATTAAATGCATACATACATAAGTGGATTAAAGCCCACCCCCATGTCCTCCAATTTAATAAGTCCAAAGGGGTTGGATCCAATGGAAGCTCACCCCATGTCCTCCAATTTAATAAGCCCAAAAAGATTGGATCCAATAGTGGAAAGCTATAAGTTTTTAAATTGGGCAAGGTTCAATTAGTGTGAAGACCTAACCTGAAGCCATGAGACACCTTGAGATGATGATTACCAAAAAAATATATTATTATTAAATCATTTAAATTTTAATTATAATTATAAAAATATAACAAAACTAATTTATATAATATAAAATAAAATTATAAATATAAATTTAAAGAATAAATTAATTAATTAGCAAATTTAAAGATTGTTATTATATGAGTTAACCATTACAAATTTTAAAATTCAATTAGCACAATTATATCATGAAAAAAAAAAAGTAGTTAATATATATTGATTAATGCCATTTTCCACATTTTTCAAATCAATAAATCAGTAACACCCATCAACATATATTACCATTTTTACTAATATAATTATATTAATTTTAATTTTAAAACTTCAAAAAATTAAAATAACAAATTCACAACATTGTATTCAATTCCACAACCATCATTTTTCGAAAAACCATTAGGTAAAAGAGAACATGCTTGGAAGACTTTATTAGAGAGCTTAGGTGCAAGGCTTCATACATGGGACTTTCTTTAACGACAGCATGGCAGCGTATACCTGCCGCTATGCAGGTATAATAAAATAAAACAATAGTTGTATTGAATCCACTGCATGTGTTGAGATGAATAACAAATTCATTTGTTGAATATGGCAAGCAAGTGTCATCTCATTAAAGGATGTTGAAGATCCTTCCGCAACTGTTGAAGATTCTTACGCAGTCACGACAATAAGAGATGCATTTGAACAACGAATCACAATTTAGAAAAATGTTTTAAAATAATTAAAAAAATTAAAAATTAAAAATTGTAATGTTATACCTTTAAAAATGCTCAAAATTATTTTGGTCAAACCCCAACTAATAGACGATCAATAGCATATCCAATACTATATACCACAACAAGCCGCATGTATAATAACCAATATCCCTTTACATTATTTTGAATGATCTAAAAAAAACTCAATTTCATAAAACATTTAGATTATACATTGTAAAACGCTCATACTTATATTTAAGGTTAACACTCAAAATTTGTAATATAAAAATAAAACTTATATTTAAGTTTAACCCTTAAAAAAATTGTGAAAAAAAAAAATACAAATGCCATCAACTTTGAATTGTACAAAATATTATATTATATTATTTTAACTTTAACACTCAAATAATTGTGAAAGAAAAAGTACAATTGTCATTTATTTGAATCCTATCTACAAAATATTATTTTATTTTATTTAAATGTGCCTAAGAAAAAGGTACCCATTAAATGAGAACAAGCTAAAAAATAAAAAATGCATATCCATGCCAAAAAAGAAAGGGTTATTTATTTATTTAACAAGATGTGCCCCCAACTTTTGATAATATATATAAAAAAAACAAGAAATATTTATTACAATAACATTGAGGGAAGTGAAGGCAGCAATAAAACTTCAAAGTTTTTGGCCAATAAAATATCACATAAATGAGATTTAAAATTTAAAATAAATAATTTTTTTTTAAACTTTGGATAAAGGGGTGTATATTTTATGGTCAACCATGAACTAATAGAAAGTGAAGTCTAACTCAAAGCTATATACCATGCCTATCGGCAGGTATAACAAAGGATCTCTTGAGAGTTGAGTCAAATGTTACATAGAACATTCCAAGTGAAGCTATATCATACAAAATAATGATTTATATCATATGTGATATACAAAATAATGATTTATATCATATGTTACATGAATAATAAAGTTTATTTTAAGGTTTAATTATATTATTAATATAAAAATATATATGTTAGTTTAATTTAAATTTTTTGTTATGTAGTTGTAAGATATATTAAGGTTTTTTAATCATGTTTGTATAATTTTTAATCTATTATTATTTAGTTTTTAAGAGTTATATATATATATATATATATATATATATATATAATAATAATAATAATAAAGATTATTAATTTTAACTAAAAGATGAAAGTAAATTGATAAAGAGAAAACTATTTAAGGGTGCATTTCAAACAAAGAGAAGATTATGAACATGTTGTTGTATAATTTATAAATTTATGGGTTGAACAATTTTAGTGCATATATAGTGTCATGATTTTCTTTCCAAAACCGTTCTATTAATATATATAAAACTTTTTAAGGAACTTTTCTAGGTACTTTTTCACATTATGTAAATGGTGTTCGAGGTAAATATTGTCGATATACAACATTTACACTATGAAGATTCAGGTGGATTCCACTTTATAAATTCTTTGCCCAATATAGCTTATGTAAGGCAAGTAAAACCATTTGAACTAACCCTTAGGG
>ML777429.1:847734-860829 GCA_009831015.1 Picea engelmannii | reverse complement strand
TTTTTTTTTTTTTTTAAGTAAAAAAGATAGTACCTACTATATTAAGTTATCAGAGAAACATTGACAAAATACACAGATATATAGTTGTTCTGAGCCACCAAAAATGTTGTCGTTTTACCGGAAACCAGCATAGTTTGGAAAATTGTTTTGCCCTCTGTCCTGCCCGAAGGAAACCAGGACAGATGACCATAGTTCAAGTTTACATGTAGCAACGACATGATTAAACATAAAACAAACTAGCATAGGAGAACTTATATACCTGGTGACTTGTCACCCTTGCCTAACTGCCACGTGGACCTGGCTGGGATGGCGAACGACTGTGCACAGAATGGACATTTCCGCTTTGCTGGAGCGTTGGAGTATGCGTCAAGGAGCAAGGCCAGACACTGTCCCATGATAAGGGCTCTGTGCTCCTGGTCTTCCATGTGGCCTCGGAGTTCGAACACCAGAGCCAGATGCTCAGCACGGAGGAGTGAACCATGCAAGACATGATTACCTACGTCGTCGAAAATTTCGTTCCCCACTTCCACATTCATCCCAGCTCTGGCCTCGATCACATTCAGTCCTGCACCGACCGCATCCTCCTTCATCCCTGCTCTGGTCTCGTCCATGTTCCTTTCTGCGCAAGCATTGTCCCGAGCCTCGTCCTCATTCGTTGCCTTCTTAGCATGGCTGGTGGGGTTGTAGTCACCCGTCCACGGTATCTCTTCAACGATACAAACAGGGAATTCATCTGCCGACTCGTCTTTAGGACCGCTACCAGCCTGCAAATCCGGCGCCATGGCTTGGGGTTCCAGGGTGGTCACTAATTCCTCAAGGTACGACGTTTCGTCAACATAGCAGGTTGGAAACTCGTCCGCAATGCCTCCCTCCAGACTGCTTCCAAGCTCAATTGCCATGGTATGAATGCTACGCTCTGTCCCAAGCTCAATGATAATGGCGTGTAGTGCCAATTGGTCAACGCGTGCCCTTTGTCGGAGAATGGAAGTCGCCATCGACAAAGCGCGCTCCAAGTTCTTCCTCCTTTGCCTTTGCTCTTTGTGGGTGTACCAGGCCGAGCCTCGACGAGGCCTACCTCGCTTCCTAGTCATTGTTGCTGAGGGGTGGATAAAAATACAGAGAGAATGCCCCGAAACGAAAGTGAACCAAGACGATAGGGAACCAGAGTTGCACCAGAGCTCCCAACCGGTAGGGAGGTCCAGAACGAGTGCGAACCAACTCTGTCTAGGCGCTCGAATTTTCAAATTACCAAATGAGGGATTCGCCTGGCTACCCATAAACCCTGTCATATTGAGTGCAGTCTGAGCGAGAGCTTTTGCGCGAGGGAGGAGTCCCTCCTCCGTATAGCGGCTGTAATGGCCGGCTACCATCGTAAATGCGGAGAGGATGGGTGGCGACCATCAACATTTAAGCTATGGCTCGATGCTGAGCCATGTGGCGAGGCATCGCCACGTGTCACCCCATCCGAGGTACATTAAAAAATATTAAGTCATAATGTTGATGAAATTAATTTTCAATATTACAATAAATTATTTTCATTTTTTTCAAAAATTTCATTAATTTTGATGAAATCAACTTTTGTTAGTTATATACAGCCTGAGTGGGCCTAATGGTTAAGAACATGTGTTTCCTCTTAAGAGGTCACATGTTCAAATCCAGAGGGGGGTAGGGTATGTATACCTTCGTAGACTTTACCAGTCAAATCGCTGGGCGGGCGGAGGGGGGTCCCTTGTCCCACAAACACGGGGGTCTCATACACCAATTTGGTGTGCTGACTTGGCCGTGACCTTAAAAATAGATTATTATTATTATTATTATAACACCACATTTCATTTTTCCAAAATTTTTAATCATTTTAAAATTCCTAATAATGAATGACTGTTAATTATTTTTTTAAAAATTTAAAAGATTATTGAATTATAAAAAAAATTAAATTTAATAAAAAATATTTAATTATTATTATAAAATATTAAAATATATATTTTTGTAAAGTAATTAATAATTAAATAAAATTAAATTTTATACAGTTTTTTATTTATTTTTTAAAAATTAAATTAATTCATTAATTAACTCATTTTTTATTTTTAAATAATAACTATAAAATATATTAATCAAATATAGAAAAATATTTATTAAAACAATATCAAAAGGTACTGTTAAGAACTAAGTAAAGAAGAATCCAGAAAGGAACATTATATGGAATATAAAAATATTTATTAAACAATATCAAAAGTTACTGTAAAAGATAAAGGTCAAGCAAGTGTGCATATGCAACTATCAATCAAAAACACTATTAAACATACTGGCAGAGCGGGTCTGCATATTCACTTGCTACAATCTAAAATATTAAACATACTGGCCTGTCACTAATCATTAATCAATAAAAAGTTTGTAATAATGCATCAATTATTACAGTAGATACAGAATTGAATGCATATGTTAAGAGATTTAAGAATGTAAATCTACCGATATACTGTCATAAACGCTGCATGTTGCTCATCCTCATTGTTAAAGCTCAGCATGAGAATCGTGTACATATATGTGAAACACTAGTATGGTGAGTTTTGTTTGATTAGAGAATATGGCGAGTTTCATTGGCGGAATTTGGTGTTTATAAAATCGTTGGGGTACGCCGGCACGTTTCATTAGCTTCATTCGCACACAGTACCCAACCAGCACACGCGCGCTCACTTTCCTGTCAAATATCCTGGGTCTTTTGGGGTTTCGAAAGGCCTTAAATTTGCTGCCGTACACCAGGGAAATTGAAGGGTCACGCCTCCACTCGAATTCAACTCATGTATTGGGCTTTCTATGGGCTTCCTATTTTGCCCTGTACTGTAATTCAATATATCTGGAGGAGATTTGGAGACTTGTTATTTTATGGAGAAGGTGAGGCTACTGATGATTGCTCAGAAAAATCATGTGGCGTCCCCCTCTTATGTATGCATTAAAGAGGGGCTTGATCATCTTCCCCGATTTAAAGCAACAGTTACGTTCAACGGGCAAATGTTCGAATCAGAGGAATTTCATAAAAAACAAAAGGATGCCGAAAATGCAGCTGCAAAAGTGGCTCTGAGATCCTTAGAAGAATATGAAAATTTTACATTGCAGGTAAGATATCGCTTTATATAACTGTAACATGCATAATATGCAATGCTTTGCTTTGGAATTATGATAAAAAGGTGATTTTTTTGTTAAGCATCTTATTGAGTTATCGTTATAGTTATTTTTCTCCGAAAAAAACTTTTATATTGCCAAGAAAAAAAAGAAAGGTGATGAAGTTACATCTATTTGTCACAGGGTCTTACATATGCCCTTCTAAGACTGATTTCCTACTGCTGTTGAACCATATACTTTTAACATTCGTCTTTACAATTGTATTTTTCATAACAAAATGTACAAAATTCAGTTCTGTCTGAGCTTTTTCCATCTTCCTGTACATTCCACTACCTCTATACTGCCAAAACACTGAGAAACTTCTAAAAACAGACATACTGAAACCAGACACAGTTGCTTACATATTCGCACATGCCCAGCATATACAATCCAAAGGTAGAACATAAACAGTATTTGGCTTGAGTAGCCAAGGACAGGATAAACATTGAAAGGCTTATCTGGACCCGGAAGGACCAGAACCGCGTTGGTGGAGGGGACGGTCTGCCATGATCCCATCTGCTTGGATTGATGCATGCTGCTGGCTCTCAAGGATTTCTTCATTACCCATAAAACAGGCTCTGATGTTGGCTACATCACCCATAATCTGCCGGATGTTTGAACCGTCGATGCTCTGGTCCAGAGCTATCGTATTCAACTTCTTGTTAACTTTAGAGGGCTTCTCCCAGCCTTGTCTGTCTCAGTCAGCTTCCACTCCGCTGCCTTTTCATTCTCCATTTCCAGTTTGCCAAGGATTTCCATTTTAAGCTCCATGTTTTTAAGGACTACAAACACCTGGTGCAATTTTCTCGGACCATTATTTACTTCATCCCTGCATTCACCCACATACCTTTTCATGATGTCCAATATTGGTGAGAGCTCACTATAAATTGACTCATTCTCCTCCCGCAGTTACTCTAGGGTGACAACATGTGGTTTCTTGCTTTAACCCTTGATGCAGAGATTCCACTGCTTCTCAGACCTCTGCACAGTGCAAATTGATGCTGAAGGGAAGAAGGCATGAGGTTCATACCTCTACCTAGCCCAAAAAATTCCATTATGAATGAGGTTTCTTTGGGGCGTGTTATGGTAGGTTGTAAATTATTCTCCCACCCATTTACTTTTTAGTCATCCTATTAACCTGAATAATCCTAAGGTCCTGTTCTCCTTCGATGGCATGGTTAGCTAACCACTCTGCCACCTTATTTCCTGACCTTCTTGTGCGCAAGAAAGATACCTCCATTCCTTCTAACACTCACAGAATCCATTTTATCCTGCTTTTTATGATCCAATTACTGCACCTAGTGTTGAGATCCATAAGAGAGAGAAGGATCAAATGGAATCGCCAGCAATCTTCAATAAATGAAGAAAATAACAGCTCTGCCCTAGAGAAACCTGCCAATAACAGCCAAGGTAACTCCAAACAGCAGTGCTAGAGCTGATCCATGGGAGCACTAGATAGAAATAAACCCATGCACAAGAGAGAGAAAACTGCCCAATCACAAGTGAACACCAAAGATATAGGTGCCCTTTGATATAAAACATTTTTAAAAAGAATGATGCCCATAGGCTAAAGAATGATCAAGAAGATCAAAAGATTATGATTTACAAATGACTCTTGAGTGTGTATTTATACACAACTCAAGAGGTAGGGCACCGTCCCCAATGTTAAATTTGGCAGCATCGACAGTCATTCTCCAATGAGAGGCCATATGGGCCACCCCGAGGCTAGCCAGGGAGATTTGGAGAATCAACTAGTCTTATGAGGTATTGACAAAAGCCAGGGAGAATGTACAACCTCTGTGAGTCAAACCAAAAGTTAGGATGAACGAGTTGCTATATGATCTTGTGAGTCAAGATGTAAGTCTAATGCAAAAGTCAGGGGGAACATACTGTTGATATTATGGTAGCTGCGGGAGGTATTAACCTCTACGTGTAACCTTTGACGAGACTAGAATATTTCGGGAAGCAAGAGAAACCCTAAAACGTTGGATAATAACCCTAGAAGACAAGTCGGCTCAAGAGAATATTTAATATTGAGTTATTAGCCTCCAGAAAGAGAAGTCAGCCCAGTCAAGTGAGATAGAGCAGTATAAATAGAGGCCGCTAGAGCTCATTTGTCACTCACTCACTCGCAACTGCATAAGACTAGTGGTGCGCAAGTTTGGAGAGGGAGTGCAGCTACAACTGCTGCAATTGGGATTTTGGCTTTTGGTTGGACTTGGTCTCTTGGTTATGGTTTGGACTTTCTGCTTGGTTTCTGGTTATTCTTGCTTGGTGCGCTACCCTTAGAGAAAGGTGCGCTAGCCTTGGTTGGCTATTGGTCTGCTACTGGAATTATTCTGTCTTTCAAAGTTAAGGTGCTCGAGGGTGGCCTGTGTGCCTATGGTTGGGTGACAATATTGCTATATTGTCTATGGAAAAACGAGCACATCTCTTTCATTCTAACAGGTTATGGGCCCACACTATCTTCAAACAGTCTTACCACTCGAAGATATATTGGGAAGTTATTTGTTAAGCTCGTTATGGCACCAGTTACAGTTGCAGTTACGTTTTCTAATTATGCAGCTGCAACAAACCCTAACCCTTGTGTTCGGGCACTTCTGATGAAGCGTTTGACCTAATCTCTTGACATCCTAGTGCGCCCTAGCCTAGCGCACCTCTTGGTACCCTCAGCTAGTAAAAACGTCAGGTTTGAATTTTTGGTCAAAGTCAAAGTTTGACTAGTCAAAGTCGAAGGTTGACTGGTCAAAGTCAAAGACAAAAGGTTGACTATTTTGTTGTCAAAGTTGAAATTTTAGAGTTTCTAGCTTGTTCTAATCATTGAATCTTCTGATTGAGTTTCTAATCTCTTCTTGTCAAGATGATATCTAATTTTAGATTGGAAGACAAGCTGGACGATGCTACAAGGTTTCAAAGGTATGCACTTGTATATGCTATCTAAGTTATATCATCTAGCAAAACATGAGTGTGTTTGTAGGAAAAGTATTAGAGACCTTGTCCAACCTGTAATCTTGGATTTAGTGCCTTCAGAGGAACAAGCATACCCTCCATAGTAGTGGAGGCTTTAGGTTCCAGGTTTGATTAAATTGTTAAGCTTCAAATTTGTGTATATAAGGGTGATAGTTACTACAGTACAAATTGTGAAAGCAGTCTTTGAAAGATTCTACTATTGCTAGGTGCAATGAATACTCGACTGCATATGAATACTATTGATATAGATGATTATTGTACTTGTTCGCAAGTTGAACTAACATCTCCTCTAGATAGATATTTCTTGTTTGCTCTTGTTATTCTTGTTCCGGGTGTTAATATTATGGTAGCTGCGGGAGGTATTTACCTCCACGTGTGAACCTGAAGAGAATAGAAGACTTCGGAAAGCAAGAGAAAACCCTAATGAGTTGGCAAATAACCCTAGAAGTCTTGTCGGCTCAAGAAGATAATTTATATTAGGTTATTAGCCTCCAAGAGAAGAAGTCGGCCAGAACTAATAATAATATACTGAACAAACACATATCCAGAAGGAGAAGTCGGCCCCAACAAATCTGGCAGAACTAGTATAAATACAGGGCACCAGTTCTCATTTGATACATCTCAGAATTGCAGTTCCCAGTTTGGTGAGCACTGCAGTTCCCAGTCTAGTGCACACATGTGGAGGAGGGTTGCAGGTGCAACTGCAGCAACAACTAGTTTTCAGTATTGGCTTGGACTATCTCTTGGCTAGGGTTTGGACTATCTGATCAACTATTGTTGATGCGCTATCCTTGGAGGAAGATGCGCTACACCTTGTTTGGCTATCTAGCCTAGGGTTTGCTTCCGGAGTAATTCTCAGTCAAGGTTAAGGTGCTCGGAGGGTGGCTTAGGTCTATGGTTGGGTGACGAGGGTATCGTCAATGGTAAAACGAGCACACAATCTTCTATATTCTAACACCGGGCATGTACCCTTGTGAAATATGTTTGATGAACAATCCTTGCGGAAGCTGTCATAGAAGAAGTTTATAAGGATGACACAACTGCCAGATGGGTAACAATCAAAACAGATAGAAACAAACTTAAAGAGACTCAGAGGAGTTAGACTCGAAGGAAGTCAGGAATCAAAAGGAAACCAGAACATGCTTGTGACACTTTGCATAAAGCAAAGAGAGATGCAGTAGATAGAAGCATGGACTCTCTCAGATGGAGGGAGTTGATCACAGAATTCCAAAAGAAGAGCATGCATTCAGGCATGAAGCTGGGATTAGGAGGGAGCTAATCCCCAACGATATGATCCATTGAAGAATCCATGAATACCATGAAGTATCTGTCCATGTTCTTCATTGGAAGTAGCAACCATGATAAGCAACACGTCTTCAGCTTGACTCTAGAAGAAGTCTTCTTCGAAAAGAAGCCTTGAATATCCTTGGTTGTCCATCTATATTTATGTTCCTATGACGGAAGGTTGGAGCCTTCAAGAAAGAAGGGCATGTAATCTATAGAAGATTCCATGGACTCCAACATTGAAGAAAAACATGAGGAAGAACATGAAGATTCCAGGAAAGAAAGAAAAAGTTAGAACAACCAATTGAACCAGTTTGAATCCACTAGAAGCAGTCAAGCATAAGGAATGGAAGGCAACTGTGATGAAGAACAATGTAGGAGAGAAATTGCGAAAAAGACTTGAGCATTGATAGATACAAGGCAAGACTCAGGGCTAGAGGGTTCTCCCAGAAGGAGGGAGAAGACTATGATGATAGCTTGTTCCAGTAACCAAACATACCTCTACCTGAGCCATTATATCTCCTGCAGTATCCATGGGTTGGAGTTTATATCACATGAATGTAAAGACTGTTCTTCTCAACAGAGTAATTGAAGAAGAAGCGTATGTAGAGCAACCTCAAGGTTTTGAGGTATACCAGAAAGAGACCCTTGTATGCAGATGGAAGAAGACCTTGTATGGATTCAAGCAAACTTGGTGCAGAGCCTCTCATGTACAACAAAAGCGTGGTGAAAACTTTCTATGACAGAGGAAGTATATTGAAATGGTTCTTCATAAGTTCGGGATGATGGATTGCAAATCCATGGAAAACTCCCATGATGATAGATCTGAAGAAGTTGAAAGACTCTGATCCAGTAGATCCGTCTCTGTATTGACAATTGATTGGCTCGTTAATGTATTTGGAGAATACTCAACCAGATATTTTCCTTGTGGGACGTTTGAGTTATGATATACAACTGCATGGATTGGGCAGGGAGTGCAGATGACAAAAGAAGTGCTACTTGGATATGTTTCAATTTGAGCCTTGCCACGATATCATGGGCTAGCAGGAAACAAAAGTCTGTTGCACTCATCACTGCAGAAACAGAGTATATTGCAGCTTGTGATGCTTGTACAAAAGTAGTGTGGCTCCGTAAGTTGGTTTCTGGACTGTCTGATCAGGTGCTGAATTCGACCGTGATATATTATGATGATCAGAGCTATGAACCTGGTGTTCCATGAAAGGTCAAAGAACATTGAGATCAAGCATTATATTCTCTGTGATAAAGTCCAAAGGGGAGAAGTGGTTATCCAGTATATCTCCACAGATGAGCAGATAACATATATTTTGATAAAGCCTCTGTCCAAGATGAAAAGTTTGCGTACTTAAGGTACAAGCTGGGGCTCGTGGAGACGACTTCTTTATTGAAAAAGGAAGTGATTACTCCTAGGTTGGGAGGGAGCACTGATATGTTATTGATTTATGGATAATCATTTTCTGTTAATATTATGGTAGCTGCGGGAGGTATTTACCTCCATGTGTAAACCTGACGAGAATAGAATACTTCGGGAAGCAAGAAGAAACCCGAATGAGTTGGCTAATAACCCTAGAAGACTTGTCGGTTCAAGAAGATAATTTGTTTTAGGTTATTAGTCTCCAAGAGAAGAAGTTAGACAGAAGAAATAATAATATACTGAACAGACAGATACCCAGAATAAGAAGTCGGCCCAGGCAGTTAGCCAGAATTACTATAAATACAGGAGGCCAATCTTCATTTTGGCAGGCAGTCTTAGAATTGCAGAGCAGCACTTGTGCGCACTGCAGTGCCCAGTTTTGTGCACAGGTTTGAGGAGAGCTACCGGTGCAGCTGCTGCAGCTAGCAGTTACGTTTTGACTTGGACTATCTCTTGGTTAGGGTTTGGACTATCTGATCAGCTCTTGTTGATGTGCTATCATTGCGGAAAGGTGCGCTACCCTTTGGCTATCTAGCCTAGGGTTTTCTTCCGGAATGATTCTCTGTCAAGGTTAAGGTGCTCGAAGGGTGGCTTCGACCTATGGTTGGGTGACAATAGTGATATTGTCAATGGTAAAATGAGCACATCCATTATATTCTAACAGGTTATGGGCCCACCACTCCTTCATTCAGTCTAACCGCTGGAAGGAAGCATAGCCGTAAGGATATTGAGCTCGTTGAAGAACTGCCGCTAGGGTTTCTAGCAGGAGCAGTCACCATAGCACTGTCGCTAGGGTTACTAGCAAGTGCAGTTGCAGAAACCCTAATCTTCTCGTTGAGGCACCTTAAGTGAAGGGATTGACCTAGTTTTCGGACAGATCAGTGCACCCTAGCCTAGCGCATCTCCTGATACTGTCAGCAAGCCAAGACGTCAAGTTTGAGTTTCTGGTCAAATCTAGGCTTTGACCAAGTCAAAGCAGCCATGACTTACTCTATGAATTCAGAGAACAAGTTAGATGGAGCTTATAACTTTAGAGCGTGGAAGACGAGGATTGACCTCATCCTTGCTAAGAACAAAGTGTTGGATATCGTGAAAGGAAAGGTCGTGAAATCAGAGTTTGAAGAAGGAAAAGAGAAGGAACCGCAGAACGTTGCAACTATGGAGAAGTTCAAATACGGTGACATCAATGCCATGAGTATCATAGTGGACTCTATCAAAGACCACTTGATACCCTACATCTCCCATCTTGACTCATCGAAGAAGATGTACGATGCCATAACAAATCTCTTCTCAGTCAGAAACATTAGACAAGTAATGAGTCTGAAGAATGAGCTCCGTGACATGAAGATGAATGATGACGACAACATAACATCATACTTTGTGAGAATCTCTCAGTTAAGAGATCAACTACAAGCTATTGAAGAGATCATCTCAGAGGAGTTGGTAAACATAGTACTCAATGGTCTTCCCAAGACGTGGGATGCATTTTCCGCAAGCATGAACACAAGAAAGGAGTATCCAACATTTGAAGAACTTTGGACTTGCTGTGCTCAAGAAGAATCAAGGATCAATGCAAAAGAGAAACCCCAAAAGAAGTACGATGATCAAGCCTTCACAGCAAGATTCAAGAACTTCAGGAACAAAAGGAACTTTCGTTCAAAGAAGAAGACAAATCAAGAGAAAGATATTTCAGAAATACAATGCTTCGACTGTCAAAAGTATGGTCACTACAAGAATCATTGTCCCGAGCTAAAAAAAAGGAAGGAGAAACATGAAGCATCAATTGCCGAAGAAAAGGAACCTACAAAGAAGACTAAGCAAGATGAAAGAGACTTCTTCTTCTAAAGGTGACAATACTCTTCTTATTTCTTGTGCATACCTTGTTTGCATCGTCTTTGTACATATCTTGTATATCTATCTCTTGGAAGATAATGTGTTCCAAGAAGAACTATACCTATGGAAGAACAACAACATAAGGATTGATATCATTAGATAATACACATGAAAGGATGAAATACGTCAAACAAATCATGTGGAAGCTATTGTAAGATAAGCCGAATTAATCATGAAGAGACTTAGAAGAAGCAAAGACGGAAAGAAATCAACAATCAAGAGGTAATTAGAGAAAGACTTATGACGTTTTGTAGAAGACAACAAGACGAAAGCGTGGACTCTGTTAGACAAAGAGAGCCAATTATATATTGCAGAAGACAATAAGGATGCAGACGAAAGCGTGGACTCTGTTAGACGGAGGGAGCCGATTATATGCACTCATACATGAAGCAAGGATTAGGAGGGATCTAATCCTATGATCCATTGAAGATGATGAAGTATATATCCATGGTAGCAGCCATGAAAGACAATACGTGTTCAATTCAACCTCAGAAGAAGTATTCTTCGAAGAGAAGCCTTAAAGTATCCCTGGTTGTCCATTTAGATCCGTGATCCTATGATGAAAGAAAGAAATGGAATCTTTACGGCATGGAATATATAAGAAACTCCATGGACCCAAGAGCTAAAGAAAAACATCAGGAAGAACATGAAGATTCCAAGAAAGAAAGAGAAGCCAGAACAACCAGTCATTGTATTCACTAAAAGAAATCATGTAGAGGAACAAAAAGTTGTGGTGAAGAACATTGTATATATGCAAGCATCGCAAGATCTAGAACTAGGGGTTCTCCCAGATGGAGGGATAAGACTATGATGATTACTTGTTCCAGTAAACTAGACATATCTCTACATGAGTCATTATATCATCCGCAACATCCATGAGTTGGAGTTCTACATTAGATAAATGAACAAAGAGCGTATAAAGAGCAACCTCAAGACTTTGAGGCATACCAAAAAGAGACCCTTGTATGCAGAAAGAAAAAGACAACTTGGTGGAGAACCTCCAGTGCACAACAAAAGCGTGGTTAAGATTTTCTATAACAGAGATATTGTATCAAGGTGATTACTCAGTAGATCAGATCTCATGATGACAAAAGAAGTGCCACATGGATATGTTCCAATTTTCCAACAATGATATACTCTATTGATCAGAGCTACATGGAGTCTTCAGAGAAAACCAATTTTCCAGACCGAAGTACATTTGAAATCAAGCATTACATTATCCGTGATGAAGTCCAGAAAGGAGAAAGTGGTTCTCCAAATACATATCTCCACAGATGAGCAGATAAGAAGACATTTTGGTAAAGCTTCTATCCAAGATGAAAGAGTTTGCATACTCAAGCTGGAGCTCATGGAGACGACTTCCTTATTGAAAAAGGAAGAGATGACTCCTAGGTTGGGAGGGAGCACTGAAAATATTATTGAGGACATTCATTTTCAAGATTGAAAAATAGTCCATCTTGGACAGATTCTTTCCTATTCGGAAATTGGATTAAGATTTCTGATGGACAGTGATTTCCCATTGTGGTTAACATGGGAAATGGTCCAGATTGCTGATGTACCATAGACAACGACTTCTCATTGTGGTTAACATGGGGAGTGGTCTAGGGCAATCTCTCTTCTTGAGGGTTACTCAAGAAGACTGGTCCGCCTCGCTGGACAACGATTTCTCATTGTGGTTAACATGAGGAATGGTTCGTGTTATCCACTAAGTTGCACTAGGGTGAATTTTCAGCGAGCCGCCAAAGATTGAACATTTTCATGTTCAAAGTTCAGAAGTTCAGCCGGTCATTAAGACCAACCTTTTTCTCTTTACATTTCCATGAAAAATTGTAATAAGAGATGTTGCATGATGAACTTGTAAAAGGTCTTAGCCACCTTAAGTCCTAAGTGTGAGTTATACTCTGGAGTGTTTTTTCACTTACTAATTATATTTTGCCGTTTTCAGGCCATTTATAATTTATGAGTTTTTTCACTCAATCTCTCTAGAGTTGGAGTATATGCCCATGGTTAGGCTTGAGCATGGATCTAAGCCTAGTGTCTAATGTATATTACCATGCTAAACATTCTCCTAGAGTCTTATGGAAATGTACTAAGTCCCCCTTAGGTTTTTTTAATTTTTTCAGTTAATTAAAAAATTGTCAGAATTCGGCAATTTTTAATTAAAAAATAAAGATGTATTAAAAAAGTGGTATTAGGGGACTTAATATGCCATGGGGGTGCTCATTTTTGGACCTAGAGCACCCATATTACCTAAGTATCCACTTAGTTGAGCAAAAATAGTGATTTTAATCACTTAAAAGTCATTTTTGCTCACAAAACCCAAAAAAGTCAAATAAAATCATAAAAAATCAGCAAGGGCA
>ML777429.1:783680-816010 GCA_009831015.1 Picea engelmannii | reverse complement strand
CTCAGCTCCTCGAAAGAGGCCTGGTCAATGTGGATTATTAATTAGTCTCACATTTTATTTCAGTATTTTATTTCCAGTTTAAAATAAACAAATTCCCTTCAGCTCTCAGTGCGGTTCCTGACCCTTCCAGTTGCGAGCTAGTCTCGATCTGCTGGAACTAAGTTTCATACACGCTGTGCTAGTCAGTGGTTGATAGTTTAATTAAGACAATCTCTAAAGTAGTTAGCTTAATGCGTGGGAAAACGCCTTGAAGTGAACTGCGAAGTAAGGTGGGCCCTCTCGGGACCTGGCTTTCCACCCGTTTTGGACATCCAGCACTTTGAGTGAGTTTTACTGGTGAGACCATTGGGTTTTGGTAAAGCTCTCCGCAAGTTTCCAAACAAAGAGCTAACCTCTAAGGAGGCCCAAACCATTTCACTAATTCAACATCAATTTATTTTAATAAAACACACGAACTACATTGCCCACGATTCACTTTAAGGCACTGGTCTCATTTTACACTCTACAAAGCCACAGGCTTCTTTTATATATTGGTTATCTTCTTTGAAGCAAATTTTAATATTACTTGCATCTAACAAACGTACCTGAGTATCCTTTTTTATGCAAGTATATGCTTGATGTTATATCGTGGATGAATGATTGGTTTATGTGTATTTCAATTTATGGTTGATTGGTGAATGAAAGAATAAACTCCTAGATTTATTTTCTTGTGCTTAGCTTAGTTCAAGCCATAGTATATTTGTTAAGGACTACATCCGTTGGCTTCGCTAGGAGTTGGCCTAGATGGAGGAGTTGAGGATTAGGTGACAACACCTTAACTCTCACTTGCCCCCAAGGACACACTGAGTGGATTGAAGATTTCTTCCACGTCTCCCAGGTGTGTATAAGGCGGCAACAATTCCAAAAAAAGGTTAAGTTTAATCTTGTACTTTTGTGGAGGGAGCCAAGGTAGTGTCTGACTCCTTTTGGTCTATCCCCTAACGATACATTTATTGAATTATTTTAGAATTATGGTATTGATACAAATTGGGGGTGATCGGAACTCTACCCCTATAATGATTGGTGCTTGGCCAGCTTTTTTTTTCCTTGTTTTCTTTGGCTATACACTTGTACAAAAGGAGAAAGGATTTTATCATTGCTACGTTCAAATGACCTACCTCTTTAGGAACCCAAAACAAAATTATGGCTATATCTCAGACAATATATGGCCTAGCATCATTCATACTTTTCTTATCTTAGAAAATGGTATTGCATGCATAGTACAGTTCCATAACATTTTATTTACATCAATTTTAGTTTAAATGCTGGTAGAGATTATTTATATGAGAGGTGTTGTGATTCCATGTTTGTGCTTGACTTTTCATTTCAAATTTGTAAAGCAGTTATTGTGCACCAACTTTTGGATGTTGTGCATGATTGTTGAGGACATGTCTGTTGTATCTGGGGACATATCTCTGGTATGTGTGTTTATAACTTTATACATGAAGATAGCTAGGGCAAACACTAGCTATGGAAAATTTTGACACCCTAATAGGTTGGGATTGACTAATAGTGATATTAGGCATAGATCTACCTTAACAAACATAAGAAACATGTCAACTCTTTCATTGTTACTACATGAAAATTTTACCAGCAATTGAGTTTGACTTTATTCTAGATTCTAGAATGGTGGTGTAGAAAGAGCTATGGTCAGTGGGTTCAATTTCTGAATCTTGTCCCTGTATTTTTCACAGGGTATTAATGCATCATGTGAAGAACATGGCAGTGTTGAATCTAAGGTTCTTTTGCTGGATGCAGCACAAAAAGCAAGAATTAGTTGTCCAGTTTATATCACATCAGGTGCTGGACCAAGCCATTCTCGCACATTCACTTCTACTATTCAAGTAGCTGGTATGAAATTTAGAGGCGAGTCTTTCAGAACAAAAAAACAAGCAGAGAAGAGTGCAGCATCTGCAGCATGGACTGCTTTAAAGACAGGTTTGTAGTTACTTAATCTTGCTCTTTTTTCTCATCCATGGGGGGTATAATTCACTCTGAAGGAACTCTTTGGATTATCTTAGTTGTTTTTTGTATTTATCCCTGCTATTGTTTCATTTGAATATTGCTTTTTTGTATTTATCTTGTTTTGTTAACTAAATATGTTTACTTATTTTGTTTGTTTTATGTCTCTTTCCTCATATAGCTAGACTAAATGTTTGGAACTTCACAGTCTACCTTGTGGATGCAGTTTTTGTTTCTGTCAATATCAGAATGGGAGGATCAAATATATCTAGTTTTGATGGTTTTTTCCAATACAAAGAAATTATCTTAATGTCCACAAATGACCAAATTAGGTCAGTGGGACTCAAAATTACATCAATCGACAATGGGAATGTGGGAATGCCTTGGACATGTCTTGAAAAGGAAAGTGAAAAAAACAGAGTCTAGACTAGTAAATGGATAAACACAAAATAACAATGCGTGCTCAATAATGCATGATATATGGGTGGCCAATTTCTTCTAAACGACTGAGGCATTCAAATTAGCTTTTAGCTACTTTCTGGACAGATGGTGCAAAAGGCTCAAAGAAACTCATATAGCATGCAAGAAATGATATATACCTTGTGGAACCTTTCAAGAAAGTATCAAGTGTGGCATTTTGGATCCACTTTGAATTTTCAAGATGGAGTGGGAATTAAGCATGATCTATTTATATATGTCTGATTTTTAATGGGGATTTTCACGAAACTGAAAACCATGCTGACTAACTCAAAATTACTTGAGCCAGCTATTGCTTAACTGCAAGCCATCTATTCAGCCTTGTTGACATGCTCAGTCCTCCAGCATGACCTATTGGGTGAAGAAATCATGTTGCCACAGTTTGATGCTTAGAAAGTTGTTGTAAGTGCATGTTGCATCCGTGAGCTTCAATTTCTATATAAATTTTGGTGGATATGTTTTCTAGGATTTCAATGCTCCACAACTTCTCTCCCTCAATCTGCGAAGATGTCAGAGGGACAAAGCTGATTTCAAGGCTGCAATCTTTTTAGCACTATCAAATGACTAGTCTCTAGAATTCAATGGTGCAAGTGTAATGGTTCTTAGGGAAAATAATGCTGACAATGTATGAAATAGATGAGTACTTTCTACTATTCTTCTAAGAATAGGTTGTAGTAATTTCAAGCTTTTAGGTCTTTTCCTATTCACAAAATAGTACTAAAGTTTCAGGGTAGTTTAACAGAAAATTAACAGGATACCATTATTAGGAGGTGCAAAGTGTTTTAAGCCTTATGCTTATCCAATTGAAGATAGATACTGTACTTTGATGGTTTGAAGATGGGCCCCCTATTGTAAATGACAGTCTCCGGGTTGTGGATGATAAGTCAAACAATTATTTTTTTAATTAGGAGAGGAAACTAGCCATTACCAAGGAAAATTATATAAGGCTAAGCCCTCTACCCAATTAAGTTGTTGATGAATTGTGAGATCATAATGCCATTCATTTGAACTTTCATTTCTTGAGCAAATTTCATGGTTGATTATTTTATTCTTCTTCTTCTTGGCTAAAGTGTAGGAGTGCTCTATAGAGAGGATATTGTTTTCTTGGTTTTATTTGCAGGGCAATTAGATCGATCCATTGAAGGGCTACATAGTCACTTGGAAGGAGAGGTCCAGGCTTCCATCTCATCTCTCCTTTGGTGGTGATTAAGGGGGTTTAAATCCAAGTGTTGGACAAGCCCTTGTCGGGGGTATCTTCAACAAGGAAGAGAGTTTGTCTTGTCACCCATGTTGATCTAATGGTTGGAGACCATCTGTGAATTGGAGCTTTTCTAGCAAGAACCCGGGATCAATACACCTACTCTAGACTAGCTCGATGGCGATAGTCCATCAACTCCAAATCCGATTCCTAGTCCAAAGTCTGTGATTGACTTAGAAAGGGTTGTGATCGCAACCAACGTTCGGGAGGTAAAGGTAAGGCCTGAAGTAAGCCTCACTTATCAATCACCATTTTAAAATTCAAAAATTCAATTTATTTTTTCTGTTTTAAATAAAAAATTAAAAAAACAAATTTTTTTTCCTAGCTTATGCTTAGATTTCATCTTGCATAGCTAGTAAACCCTTGGGGATTTTGTCTCTAGAATTATCTCTACCCCAAGGCCATTTAACTCTCTAGTCTCTGCACTTATTCCATATTTCAAGAGGGTATTTGAAGGTTTTTATAGATCTGAAATTTACAACAAAAAAACCTACACTAGATCCGACAAAAAATGCATCAAAAATGGGGCTGCAAGGTAAGTAGTTTATCGCAAAAATCTCTAGTATTTTCTCGATTTGTTTTATATAGTTAAATCTATTATGTTGTGGAGCAAATCGATCATTTCCAACCATTACAAAGTGATTTGTTGGTTGGAATAATTTTTTGGATTTTGACCCTAGGGGGAATTGAACCCCAAATCTGCAAAGTGATTTTCAGATTGCTGGAAATTACAATTTAATTGCAGATCTGAAGTTTTGGGCAAAGGAAATCATTATTATCTTGCTGCCCAAGCTTCCTAACCCACATATCTATTGATCTAAAGCGTTTTCACACTTGTGGGGTCCCGAAAAGTGCATTTCCTTTGCTGTTTTCTGCTCTTGTAGTGCATTTTGTAGATCTGAAAATTCAAAACATCAAGGAAACAAGTCAAATAAAACCATTTTTCAAGAGGTAATCCAAGGGTATATTCTCTAGAATTGGTAAGGGCATTCATCACTCTCTTTCTATGCAATTATAGTCTTATTTTGTGAAATTTGAGTGATATTAGTATGCTACTGTACGTTAATTTTTTGCATTTGATATCAGTTACAGATCAACAATAAGTAAACAATTAACTCCTACCTTCACCATAGCCCAATTAGACAAGGCACTAGTCTACTAATAGAGGGTGATGTGTTTTCGTGTTGTGATAGAGAAGCTTCCCATAGTCCTTTGTGTAGGAGTTGGGCTTGTTTCCACCTTTATACACACCTTGGGAACATGGAAGAAATCTTCAATCCACTTGGTGTGTCCTTGGGGCAAGTCTCGAGTCAAGGTGCTATCACTTGATCCTCGATGCCTCCGTCTAGGCCAACTCCTAGCGAAGCCAAGGGGGGTTGTAATGTCCCAGATCCGATTAGTCTAGGAAATGCTGCTAATCTGCTATGTCTGTTGTTTGATTCGATACACTGGGGGTTTCTGGATGCGTTTAAGCTGTGGGTTTTAACATGCTTGGTGTTTTTCGCATGTGTGTGTAGATAAATAAGTGTTTACAACATATGAATAAGCATACAGATAGTAAATGACAATAGAATGCAAATCATATATTATGATATTTTTGCGGATTACAATGCTGTATGCGGCTGAATAAGATAAATCTCTCGGCTAGATCAGAGACAAAAGGATCTTAGCTGGAATACAATAAGCAAACTAAAACAATGATACCCGGTAATAGAAGAATGTTGTTGGATCAATGGATGAGCTATAGGATTTGCTGCAAGCTACGACAACTCATACGACCACTGCTGCAAGCTACGACAACTCATACGACAACTGCTGCAAGTCTGGAAAGTTCGCCCTGATGGCTAAACTCCTTGGATCTGCCTGGAAACTGTCTCAAACAGTGCGCCCTGACCTCATGCACAGTCTTGATAGCTGACCAACTGAAGATCGACCCTCTGGTGATCTGTATGGATCCCAGATGGATCCGCCTGGGGAAATGCACCCCAACTGCTGCTGGAAACTGTGCCCTAGTGATTCCTTCGTCGGAATCAACTGATAAGGTTCTCAAACTGAGCGCCCTAGGCTCCTCTGAAATGGGTCAGAAGGATTTCTCTGGATTTGATTTGATGATCTCTCGGGAATCCCAAATGTGTCCTCCCCAACTACTGCAACCTCAATGGCTAAGTAACGCACCCAAGATGATTTCTCCGTCGGAATCTGACGGGAAACTAGGCAATAGATGCGCATTGCCCTCCTCTCAACTGGGTTGGAAGGGAATCCCTGGATTCTCCCTAGAAGAGACAAGTCTACTCACTAAGTCTCCTTAGAAGCTATGCGCTCTCTCTGAATAAGTGCACCCTTGCTGCTGCAACTTGTGTAACTGCTGCTAAAGATCGATGGAAGATCTGTGTGATCTCCCCGGTGACTAGGGTGTGTCTCTCAACACCGAAATCAACCACTGGGTGCATTCCTCCTGGAATCCACAGATCTCTCTCTCCTAAGATGCACCTCTCTCCTCACTGCCAAGTCAAATTCTTCACAATAACGAATTAGGTCACTTTACCCTTTTCTTTAGCTGCCTGAAACCCTAATTTGTCGTTGACCTATTTTTAGCTTATCTGTTCTATTTTTAGCTCACTTTGACTTAAAAGCGCTTTTAGTCACTTTTAGCTCATTGTCACTTTTGAATTATAACACCCTCGGCTGAAGTGATCTCTAGTAACCCTGTTTACCCCTGTATGGCCCTGGCTATAGTCTAACGGGGTTGTTTAGACCATTAAGCCTCCTCTTTGGAGCTCCTATTTGGAAAGGGACATTATAGTCCTCCCTTCTCAAAATTGCTCGTCCTCAAGCAATACCAATCCAGGGTGCGGCAACACCTGCTCGCTCTCCCAAGTAACATCCTCTATTGGAATCCCTCTCCATCTGATCAGACACTATGATGACCCTGCTCGTTAGTTTCCTCTCTTGAACCGGAACCAACACCAATTGTCCCTCCTCATCCAATGGGGGAAGCTCCTCTGATGTGCTGATGAATTGTCCCACGACCTTCTTGAGGCAAGACACGTGGAACACGTTACGAATCCCGCTCCCCTCTGGAAGCTCTAACTCATAAGCAACCTCGCCTACCTAGCGTATGATCCTATAAGGTCCATAAAATCTAGGCTTGAGCTTCTCGGCCCCACTCTTCTTCAGAGATGACTGTCTGTAGGGTTGGAGTCTCAGGAAAACCAAGTCCCCAACCTCAAAGCTGCGCTCTATCCTGTGCCTGTCCGCACTCATCTTCTGTCGATTTTGTGCTGTCTGCAGGTTCTCTTTTAGTAACTTGAGAATCTCCCAACTCTCGGTGATCCAGTCCTTGGCTTTGGGAGCTCTGCTCTTCCCGAAAACCAAGTCTATCAAAGTGGGCGCATCATAACCGTACAATGCTCGGAAGGGTGTCATGCCAATGGACATGTGGAAGGTGGTGTTGTAGCAATGCTCTCCTAGATCTATCCCCCTAACCCATGTTCTCTGTTGTCCACTCACATAGTTTCTCAAATACCCCTCAACCCACTTGTTGACTATCTCGGTCTGCTCATCTGTCTGAGGGTGATAACTGGTGCTAGGTGTCAACTCTGTCCCCACCAATCTAAACAACTCCCTCCAGAATGTACCAATAAACTGACTTTCCCTGTCACTGACGATGTTCCTCGACAACCCATGGAGCCTGAAGACCTCCCTGAAGAATAACTCGACCACCTGAATTGTGTTGTAATTTGTTGGTATGGCATAGAAGTGAGCAAACTTGGTCAATCTGTCGACCACCACATAGATGTAGTCCTTACCTTGAACCTTGGGTAGGCCTTTGATGAAGTCCATCGATATGCTCTCCCATTTATGATCCAGAATGAGAAGTGGCTGAAGTAGTCCTGCTGGAAGTGTATGCTCTGACTTGTTCTGCTGACAAGTCACGCACTCACTGATATACCTCATAAAATCCTGCTTGAGGCCCTTCCATGAGAACCTCTCTTTGATCTGCCTGTAGGTTTTGGAAAACCCCTGATGGCCTGCCAATGGTGAATCATGAACTACTGCTAGGATCTTCTTCTTGAGCCTTGAACCTGGCACTAAGTAGACTCTGTTCTTGTAGAATATGACATCATCAATGACCCTGTACCTGTCATCCTGAACCTGTCCATCCCAAAACCTCACAAGCGAACTTGTTCTTGGAATATTCCACTAACAAATGGGATTTCCAATCCACTGAAACCTCCATCAAAGAACATGTTGCAGGTCTCCTAGACAGTGCATTGGCCACGATGTTCTTCTTCCCCTTGACATACTCTATGTCAAAATCGAAGGCCTGCAACTTCGACACTCATTTCTGTTGGCGCTCATTGAGATCCTTCTGCTCAAGGAAATACTTTAAGCTGTTGTGATCTGTTTTGACCACAAATTTGCTTCCCACCAAATGTTGTCTGAATTTGGTCAAGGCATGCATGATTGCCAACATTTCCTTGTCATAACTAGAGTACAACCTCTTGGGTTGACTGAGCTTCCTGCTCTTGAACACAATGGGGTGTCCTCCCTGCATCAAAACTGCCCTGATACCCTCGCATGGCGCATCACACTCTAATACAAACAGTAAAGTGAAGTATGGTAATGCTAACAATGGACAAGTGCCCATGAATTCCTTCATGTGATCAAAGGATTTTTGTGACTCATCGGTCCAGATGAAAGCCCCATGTCTGGTGAGATTTGTAAGTGGTGCTCCAAGCTGAGAAAAACCCCTGACAAACCGCTTGTAATAGCTGCATAGCCCAAAGAAGCTCCTCAACTCTGTCACATTCCTGGGCGTTGGCCAATCCAGAATGGCCCCGATCTTCTCCTGGTGCACCTGTACTCCCTGTGCATTGATAGTGTGGCCTAAGTAAAGTAGTTATGTCATACCGAACTCACACTTAGACTCTTTGGCGTATAGTGATTGTGTCTCCATGATGCTCAGTACGTCATCCAAGTGTCTCATATGCTCTTTCCATGTCTTGCTGTAGACTAAGATGTCGTCGAAGAATACCAAGATTGATTTCCTCAACTTATCCTTGAATATGTGGTTCATGCAAGACTGAAATGTAGTCGGTGCATTGATTATCCTAAATTGCATAACCATAAACTCAAAATGACCAAAGTGGCATCAAAATGCCGTCTTCTCTATGTCCTGCTCTCGTATGCTGATCTGATGATATCCAGAGCGTAGATCAATCTTCGAGAAGAAAACTGCCCCATGCAGTTCATCCATCAACTCATCGATGCGAGAGATAGGATATCGGTTCTTGATGGTTTTCTTGTTCAAGGCTCGGTAATCGATGCACATCCTCATGGTACCATCCTTCTTCAGAACTAAGACTACTAAAGAAGCGAATGGACTGCTGCTAGGTATGATGTGTCCTATTACTAACAGTTCCTTAATTTCTTTCTCTATCTCATCCTTGAACCTCCTAGGATGATGATAGGGTGGTGTGATCATTGGTTTGGCCCCCTCCTCCAACTCAATGGTGTGCTCAAACCCCTTGTTAGGTGGTCTCCTTGGTGGAATCGAACCAAAAACCTGTTGATGTCGTCCCAACAAGTTCCCGATCTCTGTCTGATACTGCTGTCGACCCTTTGAATCCCTCTGCGTAGTGATCAAGCACTATGCGGCATATGCTACCTCCCCATGCCTGAAGATCCTCTCCATCCTCTTGGCCGAAATTGTCCTGGGTGCCCCTGTCGACATGCCCCTCAGAACAATCCTCTTCCCGTCACTGCCTTTGAACCCCATCTCCAGGGTTTGGTAGTTAGTGGTGATTTTTCCCAATGTGATCAACCACTGGACTCCCAACACCACATCTGTGTCAGATAGGTCAACTACATAAAATGTGTCTCTCACGATGTAGTTACCTAACTTTATCTCCAAGTCCGAAACTTTGTCTAGACACTCCACTGTATGGCCATCTGCTACTACAACATCAAACCCCTCAAACTCCTCTATCTAAAGTGCCTGCCTCGATACCAATGAAGCATCAATGAAGTTGTGGGTGGCCCCACCATCTATCAGGGCCATCTGCTACTACAACATCAAACCCCTCAAACTCCTCTATCTAAAGTGCCCGCCTCGATACCAATGAAGCATCAATGAAGTTGTGGGTGGCCCCACCATCTATCAGGGCGATTTCCTGCTGTCCCTGAATAGTCCCTTTGATTCGAAGGGTGTCATACCTGGGAACATTAGAAAGGGTCGCTATGACTCCTCCCTTTGCTGGTTTCCGTCTGTTAGCCTGCTTAAGAGGCTGTGGCACTATTGGTGGGTGGATCCCTGCCGGTGTCGGTGGTCTACGGGGAGGCCGCTCCTCTGCCTGTGATGGCTCCTCCTCTGAGCTAGTGGATCCACTGTCCTACTCCTCACTATCCACATTGTCTGTTGCCACTTCAATATAATGGATCTCTCCCTTGCCCATGCACCTGTGGCCTAGGACCCAAGGGTCCTTGCAGGTGAAGCAGAGCTTCTTCCTCATAAGCTCTTGCCTCGTATCATCATCCAATTCTCCTTGCCCTTCCACTCTCTTTGGAATGGCTTCGTGTCTCGGTCTCTCTGTGGTACGAAGGGTTTGGTCTTCGACGTTGAGTCTGCTAAATCTTGAGTGCGTGAGACGACATCCTGCAAGGTATGAGGCCAGTATGCCTTCACCCATCCTCTCAAGGGTTCTGTGAGCCCCTCTGTGAATAACATGATCAACTTGGGCTCTGATATATCTGTCACTGCCACTGCTATCCGCTGAAACTTCGTGATGAATGCCTCTGCTGTGCTAGTTTGTGTCAACTGGGCTAGATCCCTGAAATGGATCTCTGGGTCCCTCCTGTCAAACCTGTCCATGAGTCTCTCTGTGAACTCCCTGTAGGAGGTGATGTGACTGTGACCCAACGTCACCAATCCATGATGCCACCACTCGTGTGCCTCACCCTCCAAGTGTAGGGTAGCGAAACTGATGGCCTATGTCTCGGTCATCTGGTTGAGCTTGTAGTACGTGTCCAACTTTTGTACCCAAGCTTTGGCGGTGCATTTGGATGATTTGTCAAAAGAAGGTATGGCGAGTTTACCAACTTTTCGGATGAAATCCAGGTTATGCCCTTGCTGTTGCTGCTGTCCTCCTCTCCGAGGCTCTCTAGGGCAGTTCCTGAGTCTGAGTCCACAGTACTCGACCAGGGTCATGTCCTGATGGAAGTCACGACCCAATGCTGCATACTCCCTCATGTACTCTACAATGTCCTCTGCTTGAGTGGGCGACCTCTGTGCTACTGCTGGGGGTGCCCTCTGGAAACTAGGGAACAATGGCTTGAGAATCTTACTCGAAGAGGTGTATGTGCAAATAGGTGACTGGTGTCTACTGCCTGCCCCTGAGTTCCCCTGCGCTGCATGTGGGGCTTGTGTGCCCGGGGTGCCCACTATAGCCAATCTATCAACCATCTGCGCCAAGGACTGAGTCGTGGCCTGCTGACTGACTACCAGATTGCTGAGTACCTGTATGAAGGCTGCCTCTGATTCCATGGGGGCCTTGTCACTGCCCTTTGGTCTCTCATATCTGTCTCCCAACATCCTCTTTGCCTCACGCTCTGCCTCATGCTCTTCCCTTCTCTCTGCTTCCCTGTGTGCTTCTTCCTCTTCCTCTAAATTGGGAGGAAAAGGGGGGAAATCTGGTCTAGGTCTCCTCTCCCCACGTCTATTGTCAGTGACGTATTCGTCACCTACGTGCTCACGACCCTCTAGCTCACCCAATGAACTCATCGTCTTTTGTCACAGGTTGGTAGGACTAAAGCTCTGATACCACTGTAATGTCCCAGATCCGGCTAGTCTAGGAAATGCTGCTAATATGCTATGTCTGCTGTATGATCTGATACACTAGGGGTTTCTGGATGCGTTTAAGCTGTGGGTTTTAACATGCTTGGTGTTTTTCACATGTGTGTGTAGATAAATAAGTGTTTACAACATATGAATAAGCATACAAATAGTAAATGACACAATAGACTGCAAATCATATATTATGATATTTTTGCAGATTACAATGTTGTATGCGACTGAATAAAATAAATCTCTCGGCTAGATCAGAGACAAAAGGATCTTAGCCGGAAAACAATAAGAAAACTAAAACAATGATACCTAGTAATAAAAGAATGTCAGTGGATCAATGGATGAGCTATAGGATCTGTTGCAAGCTACGACATCTCATACAACAACTGCTGCAAGTTTGGAAAGTTTGCCCTGATGGCTAAACTCCTAGGATCTGCCTGGAAACTGTCTCAAACAGTGCGCCCTGACCTCATGCACAGTCTCGGTAGATGACCAACTGAAGATAGACCCTCTGGTGATCTGCACGGATCCGCCTGGGGAAATGCACCCCAACTGCTGCTGGAAACTGTGCCCTAGTGATTCCTTCGTTGGAATCAACTGATAAGGGTCTCAAACTGAGCGCCCCAGGCTTCTTTGAAATGGGTCGAAAGGATTTCCCTGGATCTGATCTGATGATCTCTTGGGAATCCCAAATGTGTCCTCCCCAACTGCTGCAACATCAATGGCTGAGTAACGCACCTAAGATGATTTCTTCGTCGAAATCTGACGGGAAACCAGGCAATAGATGCGCCTTTCCCTCCTCTCAACTGGGTCGGAAGGGAATCCCTGGATTCTCCCTAGATGGGACAAGTCGACTCATTAAGTCTCCTCAGAAGCTATGCCCTCTCTCTGAATAAGTGCGCCCTTGCTGCTGCAACCTGTGTAACTGCTGCTAAAGATCGATGGAAGATTTGTCTGATCTTCCTGGTGACTAGGGTGCGTCTCTCAACATTGAAATCAACCACTGGATGTATTCCTCCTAGAATCCACAGAGCTCTCTCTCCTGATATGTGCCTCTCTCCTGATATGTGCCTCTCTCCTCATTGCCAAGTCAAATTCTTCATAATGATGAATTAGGTCACTTTACCCTTTTCTTATAGCTTCTGAAACCCTAATTTTCCGTTGACCTATTTTTAGCTTATCTCTTCTGTTTTTAGCTCACTTTGTCTTAAAAGCGCTTTTAGTCACTTTTAGCTCAATGTCACTTTCGAATTATAACACCCTCGGCTGAAGTGACCTCTAGTAACCCTATTTACCACTGGCTATAGTCTAACGAGGTTGTTTAGACCATTAAGCCTCCTCTCTGGAGGTCCTATTTGGAAAGGGACTTCAAGGGGTAGTCCCTGTTATCCACTGAGTTGCACTAGCTGGATTTGTAGATGAGCCACCAGAGACTGAGCAGACGAGTTCACAAATTCAACATGTCTTTTTAAAGACCACCTTTTTCCGCATTTCCATCCCTGCGGGACATTGTAATAAATGACTTGAGCATGAAAGTTGTAAAAGACTATTGGCCACCTAAGACCTGGGTACAAGCATGTACTCTAGAGTGTTTTTTTTCACTTGTTAATTATTTTTTGCCTGCCTAAGTGGGCGATTAATAATTTCTAAGTTTTTTCACTCAAGACTGACTCCAAAGCTGGAGTATGTGTTGGTGGTTAGGCCTTGGCATGGTATAACCAATGTCTAGTGTTTAAATGTATATGAGTTCATGCTAGGTCATGTCTATCTATCGAGCCATATGGAAATTGCGCTAGGTTCCGATAGGTTTTTTTTAATGTTTTAGTGAAATAATAAATTTCCCACAAAACATAATTTTTTTAATGTAAAGTCAATAAATTGTAAAAATATGGCATCAATCATTGTTAGATGCCATGTTTGTGCTCGTTTTCTAAGCCATAACACCCTTTAGACCCCTATTCCCCTTCTGTCTAGCAAAAAAGTGATTATAATCACTCAAAAATGTATTTATCTCGAAAAAAGATATAAAATGGTCTTTTAATTAAATTCCCTAAAATTTAGGAGAAATGCTAAAAGTTAGGAAACATGTAGGGGACATGTTTTTCCTTGATTTTCAGTCAACCCATAGCATGGGCGAGTTCACTAGAGAGGAAGGCGAATTAGATGATGATGTGTACATGGGAGATAATCCCAAAGCTAGGACCCGACCCACTCATGCTAGGTGGTGCATTTGGGAGAGATGGCGCTAATCCCTATGTTGGAACTCTCCCTCACACCCTAGTTCCACTCCACCTCACTCCTGTTCACTCTCACTCCACTCCACCTCACATCACTCCACTCCAACTCACATCGCTTCACTTCACCTCTCCTTTACTACATGCACATCTCTACTCTTCTACATGCGCCACTCCCTCATAACTAGCACATTCTCTCATGGGAATTGTAACAAATAGAAGGCGACCCCTCTCCTTTTAGTTAGTTGGAGCTTGGGCGTCCTTACTATTCATTGTTGTAATCTTTTCTATATTGAATCAAAAGACTTTGGAGGTCAATATTGGTGTTTGGACTCACATGTGTGGATGGATTGTTAGCTTATGAGCTAATATCATTTCAAGTTTTCTTTCTTCTATTTGCATGGTGGCTATGGTAAGGATATTGTTATCCAATTAGAATATATGGTTCTACTTGTTTGTTAGGCTATATATTTGTTTGATGCATTTGATGCTTATATTCTCATGTAGAGTTTTTGTTTAAACTAATGTGGAACAAAGTCTCTCTTGTAGGAAACACCTTTATTTGCAGGTACTTGTCAGAAGCTTGAAGTGTGAAAGGCCAACCTTTTGGAGAATCAAAGAAGCTTGCTTGCTCCCTTGTTTTCTCTTGAAGCACTTCAGAAAACTTCCTCCCTCTTCTTCACACCAAAGAAAGACTCCATTGCCCAAGGGTTCTTGAGGCTCAAACAAAGGCTCCACAAAATCATAAATTTTCTTCTTCTTTTTTTGCATGCATGTCAATTAGATCTGTTTTAAAAGATAAAATTCAGTATCTAATGCTGCATGCATGAAGCTTTTAGATCTAGTTTCTATATTTTCAAATTAAAAGAGTAGATCTAAGCTAGTTTCAATGCAATTTTCTATATTTTTCACCTAAATCTTAAACTATAAAGTTGCTTTATTTTACTTTGTAGATCAAGCTAATTAGTTGATTTATGCTTGCTGTTTTGGGACAACAAACATAAACAACTAAGAGAGCTTAGTTTAGGCTAGTTTAAAGCGTCAAAAAGTTTCCAAAAAATTGTTTTTTTTTCCTTTGAAAATTTTCAAAAAATTTTGGTTAATTTTTTTTTCAAGTTTAGTTTAGTCTTTTAAACTCTTTCTTATCATATTCTAATCACTTTCCTTGCTGGGTTTTAGCAGGTCCATTCAAAAGCAAGGGGAAACTCTGTCAAAATCAAGACAAACGTGAAGGATTTTGAGCCCAAGTTGGAACCCTTGAAGACTAGGACTTTCAGAAAGTCTTTTGTAATAGTTTGCTCCAAGTCTGATCCATTCTATAAGTGTCCATAGGTTCAAAATAGAAAAGAGAACTCAGTTCTCGTTGTAATAGGATCAATAAAAACGTGCCCTTTGAGCCCAGTTTATCCATCCCCATTAGGGGGATTTGTGTGTGGTGTGTTTGTTTTTACTTTATTTCTTTGCAAGTCTCATCTAATGATCTCAAACACACATACAAGCATAAGGAAATATAACACACATAACACTCAAATCTCGCATGCATTTATGTTTTAAAGTACTTTCAATCTTTATGCATGCTTAGTTTAGATCTTGCTTTCTGCTATCAACAATAATTCGTGCAAAGTTTAATTTCACTTTCAAGTTTCTTGCAAAGTTTTTCATTTCAGTTTCAAACAATCTTCAAAGTTTATTTCTTTCCTTTTGCAAAGCTAAAATAAACCTTGTTTATAGTTTAATTAGGGAAATCTTGATAGTTGTTGTTTCAATGCGTGGGAAAACGCCCAAGGGGAGTGTGTGAAGTCAGACGAGAACTTTGAGATCTAGGTTCTCCCCGTGTTGGACATCCGACACCCTTAGTGAACTTACTGGTGAGGCCCTAGGGCTTCTGTAAGTTCTCCGCAAGTTTCCAAACAAAGAGGTAGCCTCTAAAGAGGCCACACAATCTCTCATTAATCTACCCTTAATTTACCTTAATAAAACACGCGATCAACAATTGCCCACGAATACCTTTAAGGCACTGGTACTATTGATTTATCTTTATGTATGTGAGCAATTTATTTCATTCATGTATGATTGTCTAACTAATTTCATTAATCTTGCGGATCTTGTATCCTACTTGATATATGCATGCTTATGGACAAATGATTTATATGAGTATCTCAAATGATGAATGATAAGTGTTGAATACCTATGTTTTATTTTGCAATAAACTCTTATAAGTAGTTCTTTTGCTTATTTTAGTTTAAAGAGCCTTAGTATTTTGTTAGGGACTACCCCCCTTGGCTTCGTTAGGAGTTGGCCTAGACGGAAGAGTTGAGGATCAGGTGACAACACCTTGACTCGAAACTTGCCCCCAAGGACACACCAAGTGGATTGAAGATTTCTTCCACGATAGCCCAGGTGTGTATTGGGCGACAACAATCCCTAAAGAAAATAAACTAAGGTTCAAAACTAAATCTAAGCACAATTAGTATTCTAGGAGTTTATTGCAATAAGAACAAGATAATCAAATATTAATCTACACTAGCAACATATATCATTCATTCATTCACTACAAATGCTTATAAAAAGAATATTCAAAACTTAAGAGATACTTGCATGAAAGATAATGAAAGAAATATTGATACTTGCAAGTAAATAAGCAAATGATAAACTTTAAGATAAAATGGAAATGCTTTGCAAATAATTGAAGCAAATGGTTTAAAAGTAAAATAATGAGACCAGTGCCAAATATTGAAATATGTGTAACGCTGCTAAGATGAAGACTGTTATGTAAATATCCTTGTAGATTTTCGATTAAAATTTGATTAATGTTCATGTGAAAGTGACTTGTGCAATGTGTGGAAGGTGTTACTAAAAAGTAAAGCTATTCTAGATGTGGCCTCTAAGAGACTATTCCTTAGGAGGCTGAGCTTGTCGAATATCCAACAGTGAGAGTATCCCTCTGATTTTGCACACAAGCTGAAGAGAATGTGGGAGATCCAACAGGGAGAACCTAAATCTCAAAGTTCTTGCCGGATTTCTTACACAAACTCTTTTGCCTTTCCAAACAAACAATAGAGTCTTAAAGATTTCCGTAAATTAAACTAGATCCACGTTGACCAACCTCGGTTCTGTATGAGCTTACTTTCAAAGATCGAGACTAAGCTCGCAAAGGAAGGGCCAGGAACAATACTAGGGGGAGCTGAGGTGATGGGTTTATTTGCCAAAATGAAATTGCAATAAAATAAATGATTTTTCTAATTAAACTAAATCCACACTGTCGAGCCCCTTTTCTGCATAAAGCTTACTTAGGGGAGCTAAGGGGATTGGTTTATTTGCAAAAAAATGAAAAGTGAAAATTGAAATTTGCAGAAAAAGGAAATCCATTCTAGCAATTAAAAGATTAACTTACCAAAAGGAAATCTAGACTAGTTGTTGTTGTGCTTGTGATGAACATTTATGATAAATTTTATCTTTCCTTAGGTGATGAATTGCAAAATATGAAAGACTTGAAGAAAAATAAACAAGCACACCACAAGACACAAATTGCCCTAGGGGGAAAAAAAACTGGGCGCTGTGTAGCCCACTCTTTTATTGCTTTGGTTACAATGATTTCTTTTTTGAGAGGCTTGTGATCCTTATAAATGAGGGATCAACAAGTTTTACAAGTTTTCCAAAGGTTTATTTAGGTACAAGGTACTTTTGGGGGTCCCGAAAGCTCCAACTCCACCAAAATCGGGCAGAGTATCCTCTTGTTCGTTCGCAAACCTGCACAAAACAGCAAGAAAACCAATACAAAAGATGCCCAAAACCACTTTAAGAGTGCCTTTGGACGTTAGTATAAAAACCTAGAAACATTCCTAAGTTAAATCTATGAAAAATAGCAAAAATGAGCTGAGGAAATCAAGCTAGAAAGCTTGCTTCCTTAGGGTCTTTTGCTGCTGTTTTAGAGCAGCAAATTAGAGGCACTTAGATACCAAATTCAGATGATGAAAACACTTAGAAAAAGACTACCTTTAATCCTTTAAAATTTAGAAAGAAAAGCTTTGATAAAAGAGGACTTTTAAGTTTTTCCTACACTAGATCTAAACTTTTTTAGATAAAACTTCAAGTACAAAATCAGATCTAGTTTATCTTATGCATGCAAAAATAGAAACTAAATATTTTGACTTAAATTTCAGATCCAAATACTTGCATGCAAAATTAAAGTAACCAAAGGAAAGTATGTTGCTTTTTGAGAAAGAAAGAAGGAAGATTTTGAGAGCCTTGGAATCCTTGGGCACTATGGGGTCTTCTTGATGGATCAAAGAGGGACTATATCTTCTTAAGATCTTGAAGAAAAAGGCAAGTGCAACCAAAGCCCAACCTCCTCTTCAAGTGTGAGAACCTGCAAACTTAGAGACTTCTTGCCAAGAAATTATAAGTAGGGTGGTGCTACCTACACAAGATGCTTTAAAAGAGCATAAGCATTAACCAAAATGAATATGCAATATAAAACAATCAAATGTAAAGAAACAATAAGATTATAAAGCAACCTAGCTCTTCTAATCTTACCCTACTTGGAGACAACTCCACTTGAAGGCCACAAACTAACAATTAAAACAAGAGCACAAAAGCAAATTATACTTCACAATTAAGCACTTTTGGCATAGGGATTCCACACATGAAACTTGACACACCAATGTAGCCTCCAAAGCCTTTTATTTCAATCTTGAAAGATGATACAATAACAAAATTACAACAACAAATTCTTCCCAAGCTCCAACTAGCTTAGCAAATGGGAGAATGCTTCAAAATATAGGGAGAGGGGTGCACTTCCCAAGGAGGGAGGGTGCACTACTTGGAAGGAGATGAAGAGCCAAGTGTGAGAGGTAGGGTTGCCACCTCTCTCCCAAATCCATTAACTCAACACATGTGAAAGCTCAAGAGAGGAGAGGGCGCCACTTCTCAAGAGGTGGGCAACCCTCTCTTGGAATGTGCCACCTCTCCTCAAGAGGGGTGCACTTCTCCTTGGTGGAAGCTTCCAACTCAAGTGAACACTCTCCTAACTCACCCATAACTCCTCATCAAATGCCAACAAGGGTTAGTCAACTACTAGACAGGGTGAGTTAACTCCAAACATGCCCAAACATGTTTCCGACATGTTTGCTAAAAGTAACATTGCTGATTTTTTCTGATTTTTTGTCTCTTATTGACTTTTGTGAGAAAAATTAAATTTTAACTTTTAAGTGATTAAAATCACTAATTTTACTCACAAAAGTGGGTACTTAGGTAAAGTGGGTAATCTAAGTCTAAAAGCGAATACCCTCTAGGCATATAATGCCTCCTAGTACCACTTTTTTAACTTATGACTAAATTACAATTAAAATATCTCGTTTTATGAGAAATTTTTTATTAACTGAAAACATTAAAAAATCCTAAGGGGGACTTAGTGCAATTTCGATATGACTCAAAATTGATGACCTAGCATGGTAATATAAACATTTAGACACTAGACTTAGATTTTCCAAGCTAAGGCCTAACCATTAGTACACACTCCAACTTTGGAGGTAGTGAGTGAAAAAACATAGAAATTATAACTTGCCTAAAATGGATTTCCGGCGAGAAATAATTAACAAGTGAAAAAAAACACTCTAGAGTAAGTACCCATGATAAAGTCTTAGGAGGCTAAGCCTTTTACAAAATCATCATGCCAATCTCATCTTATTACAATGCCCCATAGGGGATGGAAATGCGAAAAAAGGTGGTCAATTTGACCGGCTGGACTTTTGAACACTGATTTTGAACATATCAATGTTCAATCTTTGGTGGCTCAACTGCAAGTCCATCCTAGTGCAACTTGGTTGATAACATGCCTTAAAGAGTCGGGGCTCGTGTCGAGGTGACATTGGGCACTTGTCCTGTGTGGTACCACCTTAGCACCTCGACGGACGTTGACGAGACCGCTAATCTGGGTGGTAACTTTTTTTGGCATCGTTGCTAGGGGAATAAGGTCGTTTGGCTTGGTTTCCCAACGACACAATCTTGGTGAGTTTTTTTTGTTTGTATCATGGAAAGATTATTATTATTAGTATTGCTAACTTGTAGGATCTCATTTGGCGACTCCACTCGAACGAAACATAATAAAGAGGTACACTACAAGAAGCCACTCTCCAAGGTAAGAGGTAAGGTATGTATTGGTATTCTCATAGATATTTTTCATCCCAGTTTCTCATTTTAGCCTTACTTCGAGATTTTACGAATAAAAAATGGAGGAGCTCCCTCTATGGTTAGCAGAATGTTATACTCTTGTTGACTTTTCAGGTATGAGGGGTTTTCCCCACGATTATATATATGGGTCGGAAGACTAACTCATATTCTATGGATATGGGGATTCAGTTGTGAAACATATTTCTGCATTTATCAGATACTACAAGAAAAATGACTTCTTTCATGAGGATTTCACGATGAAATATTTCTCGATGAGTTTGAGAGAGTTTGCATAGATTTGGTATGAAAGTCGTGGCAAAGGCATGTTTGCATCTTTTGTAGAATTTTTGAAAGTGTTACCCACCCTTTTGTTGGTGAACTGCTTGAGATTTTGATGAAACCTATGATCGCTATAACAAAGATGATTACGGAACTGTGCATAGGATGACCTTATGCCACGAGACTGATCAAGGTATTCAAGAAAATTGTATCTCTAATTTATCTAAGTAAGTGTGTCTTTGTTCGGTTGTGTGGTGCTGCTTAGCCTCATCTCAGCACATAAAAAAGGGGGTAGTTTCCACACCAATTTCAAGTTTTGAGCATGGCTTCCTTGTTGAAAATTTAGGCAAAAAAACAGTGAGAATTTTGCGCTATTCCATTACCTTCAACTTGGGAAAGATAATTCCAATATAAATGTTAGACTGGAGGTAACTCTTTGTCAGCGTAGGCTTGTCAAGCAGCTGGAAGGTATCATGGTATTTGATGAAACTCATAGATTCTGGAACATAGTCCATCATTCAAAACAATATAAGCAATCTTTTGCAATTTGACATCAGAGCCATGACATCTCTCAAAAGATTTTGGAGTAAGCTAGCTGGAGGAATCGATGTAGTGAAGGAGGTTTGTAGCATGAGGGACTATGGCAACACGGTAAATAAATCTACTCTTCCCAAACGTCCAAAAGAACATGCAACCCTGGGTGCTAACACAACACATGACTGTGAGTAGGAAATTGGTTTGTGGATTTATAACAGTGATAACAACCTCTGGAAGTGAGCTCTAAGTGTGAACACAATTGTAGGTTGTACTCCTGATCTTATCCTCATAAAAGTGCCTTCTTGTTGTTGATTTAAATCTAGAAACCTTCAGCAATAAATCAATGCTTGAGCAAACCTTGGCAAAGAGACGATCTAGCAAACGAGTTCAACAACACGTAGGTGATTGCCACTAGTCAAAATATGGATCAGCTATTGAAGTGATCCTGAGGGTTTAAACCCTAGGAAATCCTAAACAGAGAAATTGGTCTGAAAATCCTAGATATGCAACCCTTGGGGCAATGCTTCTAGCCAAAAATCTTCATATCAGTTATGCTACAACAAAATCTAGCACCCACAGAAGTGTAAAGTCCCAAGCACCAAGGGGCTAGTCTTGTGCAACTCAAGAAGGCTACCCACTATCACCATAGTAGTTCTTCATTTCTCTTTTGGTTGGATTTTCTCTAACTCAAGGGGGCTTCCCTAAGGATAGGATTATCAAGGCTATGCAGTGGGTGCTCAAGGTAAAAAATGAAGAGTAAACCTTGATAAAACAAAGTGGTTGTAGTAATGATATGTGGTAGTGGAAATGGAAATGGGAGTGTGGAAAGGAAATAAAAGGGAAACGGGGGGGAAGAAGGAAATGGGATGGTGTAAGACTAGTGCCTATCAATCTAAGGGCTAATGGAGTCATGAAACATTGAATGAATGAAATAACTAGTGTGTTACAATCAACTACTTTGAGGTAGGCTATAAGGTTTACAAAGGTTAGTTTACCACATTCAACCTCTTGGATGAAAGAACTTATTTGATGCATTCATCACTTAGGCGTGTACTTAAGGTAAAATGAATTATTGTAATGTAATTTATGCCAAAATGTTTACTGAAAATAAACTATAGAATCAAGTCTTGGAGGGCTAAGGGTGCCACTCATCAATACAAATGTGAAAGAGCTGCTTTATGTATGAAATGTACTTCCAAATCTGCAACTTAATTGATAGATGAAAGGAGAACAAGTGCAGAAATAAAACAACAAATAAACAAAAGGGAGAACCTCCTCACATTGCTTATTCCTAAATGAATATTGAATTCATTAAAAAGCCTTCACATAAGTATGATAACAAGAAAATTCTATAACATATAAACAACAATTGAATAGCATAACATAACCATACAACGAAGAAGATCAATAGCTCAATGCTTCATTAATCTTCAAAGGTTTAATACATAAGGGAAGCTTTACATTATATCCAAGCTCCTACAATTTTCTTCATTTCTTTCACTTCTTCACAATCCTCTAATTGCTAAATCCCTTTGAAATGTAGAGAAACTCCTCTTTAAATAGAGTGAGTTAAGTCTCTCATACAATAAAATATATTATCTTTCTAACTAAATCCATGACAAATCAACAAATTATAAAATATTGGACTAGTTAGATCCATGGTTGACAATATCAAGACCTGTTGACGATAGCCTCCTCAAGAGAGGTCACCCTCATCCAAAAATGAGCAATAATATGCAACAAAAACCTCCAAGAGAGGATGCTCCATCTAGAAATAGGTATTGTACCAAGTCAAATGCTAAATGGGTCCACATAGAATTCACCCTCCAAGAATGAATGCATGCAAAATATAATAAAATACTCTTCAATCTAGGAGGATGTGCTCAAGGGTCCACCTAGAAGAGCTCACAAAGTGCGCCCTCCAAGGTCCATGAGAGATATAACAATAAAATATTCCTCCTAGGAGAATGCTCCATAACCAACCTCAAAAATATTAAGTGGTCCACAAGATGCATGCAACAAATCCACATCTGCAAATCCCAAGACAATCAACTCAATGGATGAATGTACAAGATGAAGTAGTCAAACCCCAAAATAGTAAGTGGACCATCTCCACAAGACATATCCGAGGAGATAAGGGCAAATTAGGGTTTTGACCATGCCCAAATTGTTGGGTATGTGTTATATTCTTTGCATGACCAACCCCACGTGCTGCGTTGTGTTGGGCGCAGCCCAGGGGGGGGGTTGTATGGGGGCAAAGCCCCCAATTTTCCTTTTGGCGGTTTTTTGCGTCTGTTTTTAGTGATTTTCAACACAGTTTTTGCTTTTGATGGTTTTTTTGGGCATGAGCTGATTTGTGCCTCAATCCATGGTTTTCTTATTCCGGTTAAGGAATTAGGGTTGCAGTCTAATCCAGGTCAATGGATTAGGGGTTTTGGATGTCGTGGGATCCTATATATATTGTATTGTAAACAATGAAGTTTGAAGATGATGAGTAAGAATTAAAGGTGTGGCTCTAAACAAGTTGTTGGTTTTTCTTCTTTGGGTTTCCAGGGTAAAATCTTTGTGTAATGTGTGTGATTGCAATTGTGTTCTTTTTTGTTTTTAGGGATCTATGTGTGCATTGCATTGCTGTAAAATGTTTAAAACGTACACAAACTCCATGAAATAATGAAATATATATCTCCAAGAATAGTAAGAAGTGTCTCCACAAGTGTGCCCTCCAAGGATATGCTAAAAAATAGTAATAGGACCCCAAGTAAATGCATGCAAAAGCCACACATGTGGCCCTCCAAGTATGCCACACACCCCTCCATAACAACATCCAATAAACTAATATATATATGCCAAGTTAAAGAGGTGAGGGGTGCTGTCCAATGAAAATCAAATGATAAGTGTAGCTGAAATATCCATGCAATAAAGATGAGAGAGCACCTAGGAGAGGTGCACCCTATAAAAGTGTGCCATGTAGCTACCTCAACCACCCACAAATAATAAACTATTCTCCAATGAAGTGTACCCTAGTAGAATGTGCCAAGAGTGGTCAGACCTCAATAATAAAATATTACTCCATATGCCTTGTCATAAAGATGTCTAACCAAACCAAGAGCGTATGCCCTAGAGAAGTGTGCCAACCTCTCCAAGAAAAAATAAAATAATGCATACCTTGGTAACTGTGTGTTGGAGCATGTTATTTTGGGACAAGTTTTGGGAATCGCGTAGGAGCAAACTGCGCGACAAGTCGACTAAGGAGTAGTGAGCATAGAGGAAAGGAAGATAGATAGCGTGTTTTCAGGGGTCAGCGTGCACGAGAGACAACAATTAATTAGAAGTAGTTAGACCTTTTGGTCCATTTTGTAACGGGCTAAGCCCTAGTATTAATGTATAAATATGTATGGGTTTTGAGTAGAAGGTAGTTGATGAAGTTTGGGAGATGAAATCAAGTAATAGGTGTAAGGAGTGAGGTAGAATGAGCTAAGTGTGCACTGTATGCATGAACGGATAGGGCATTTTGGGTAGATTTGATGTATCTTATGTAAGCGCAGTGCGCAGATGTTGTAAGGATTGAATATGAATGAATAATATAAGCCAACCATTAAAGGCTATGTCGGTGCAAGAACAATTTGAAACTGTAGAGCGTACAACAGAGGCAACTATCAGAGCACAAGATGAAGTTAGAGCAACTGAAGCAGTAGAGTCAACAAGAAGAGGAACAATGCTCCTAGCTGAGGCATAAAGGGTTATGAAATGATGAGACAAACCTCTTTTCTTCAAGCTTTAAAACCTCCAAGGATTGTCCCAGTTGAGACAGACACTCATGCAACTGATCCAAATACTATTGAAGCAACTCCACCAGAGAGGATCATCACTCAGGACGACCCAAGTTCGCTACAAACCCAAGTGGAGCAACCTACAATAGCTAGAACGCCACAAAGATTGTCAAGGACACCAGCCAGAACAGGTGTACCCTCGGTCCTTATCGATTTAATAACCATATATGATGATGATGAAGGTTCATAAACATCTTACACAGCCCCAGTGCCTATCACTTATGAGGAAGCGTCGAGAGAAATGTCTGCCCCGACCTTAGAAGGACTATTACAGAATCCAGAAAGAAGGGACATAGCAATTGAAATCATCCATGATAGTGTGACTTCTCCACATCTGGAAACTCAGCCTTTAGATGAGGCAAGATCACCTCGTAATGATGGGGATACTAGTAATGAACAACCTAATGCAAAAAATACATTGAGAGAAGAAAAGGGTGATGGGAGCATTGAAAAGGGTGACAATGAAGAAGAACAAGGAGGGGGGTATGAACAACTAGAAAGCAATGTCCTATCAATAGAAAATATAGTGACTGCAGGCTTGCCATCCGTTTTCCCACCTCAGACAGTAACACCACCACCTGGAATTGACCAACAAAGAGTCTGATCACCAAAACTCACAGAGGACATTCCCTCTGATGAATTGAAAGAGACAACCAACAATACAGAACAATCAGCTATAACTTCGACACAAGAGTAGACATTAACAAAAGAGGGTAGCAATCAAGTACCTACCATGGAAAAAGGGAAGGAACCTGTTATGGAACATTTCTATACTTCAGGGAGCTTGGAAAATACCCTATCTTGGGAAGTTCAACAGATTCCTGAACCTGTTGATGAGGTTGCTAATGTGCAAGATATATCTTATGACGAGAAAAGAAAGGCGATAATGAAAAGAACTGTCAAAAGAAGGAGGTTCACTTTAGATAGTACTCTGTTTGTAACCACAGAAGAAACTTTATTTGATACAGAAAATACCAAGGTGAGCGAGCTGCTTGGAGTTGGGATGGCTATAACTGATGCCACCCTGGATAGAGCGAAAAGGGATGAACGAGAAGCTACTGCTGTGAGAAAAGAGTTAGAACATCTTCGGCATCAACCAGAGTTTTATCAAGACTCCACTCAGGCCATAATACTTCTAAGAGGTGATTTCATGGACTCAAATCGACTCAAATTAGAAAGATATCTTTTCATGGTCTGGATAGCAGATTACCAGGAAGACACTCTTATGGGACTAGTGACCTACAAAGATATGCGACGATGGTTTGAAAAGGCATATCAGGCTTTGCAACAGATTGAGTACATCAGAGAAGTACAGACATGTCGAGACATGAAAGAACATGGTATTCGAGTACTCACAGATTATAGTATCACCAGAATACACAGGGCAGCTGAGCACTAGACGCAAATGGTACAAGAACCTCATCAGAAAATGCAAGAAAGATGGGAAGAATGTGTGAAGAGATGGGAGAAAAGAAATAAGGAAATGAGAGATATCCATCTACCAGAGTTCGACCAACCTGAGGACTTCACAGACTTGCGTGACATACTTAGGCAACACAGTGAAAAAGACCAAGCGTGTGAAGCAGAAATTTCACAGATTTCGACCCTTGTCATTGGGTAGATGAAGAAGTTCATAAAGCCCCTGATTAGAACATCGACAATTTTGCAGCGGCTAAGTGCCAATTTGGATAAATACAAGAAACGGGTGGTGGAGATGAAAGAGATCCTTAGAGCACCAATGGACCTATTATCACACAATTTGTACTTTGATCAAAGGAAAGGTAAATGGAAAGAAAATTGGACTAACTTGAGGTTATCCTATCACTGTCACCTCAATAGGATTCCTCTTTCTATTTAGGGTTGAAGGCCCAGGGGAGACGTTCCCGGTGACCTGGGGGTTTGAGAAGGCAAGGTCAAGATATCTATTAAAAGGTCCCCTCTCACAAGTCATCATTGATCATAAAGTCCTGGGGTTTTAACCAATGAAGTAGTGAAATATCAAGATGTACCTGCCTGGAACAAAGCAACAAGAAAATGTCTTTTGCAAGTACAACTTGCTATTAGCACTTCATAAAACCACGAACTTTTTCAATAAAAGCAATTGGCTGATATAATGATGAAGTAGACATAAATTTATAGCATTAATATTTATAAGACTATACTTCACAATAAGTGCCTTAAAATAGCTTCAAAATGACAAAGAATAATCAATCATTAACATCATAACACTAGCATTTATCAGAAGCAAGTAAGGCAATGAATTAATCAACTTTTTCAATTGCTTGTAGATGCTTTTAGTGCTGCAAAGTATGGCTGTAGCTTACTTTAGTAACAGCAGCAACAAAGTTAGTAGGTTAGGTTATTCTAATGTTAGAAGTAGTTAGTAGAAGGCTAAGGTATAGGTTTTGATGGTTTTTTTGGTCAATCACTCAATAAGAAGTTTTAGATTAGTGCCTTTAGGGTAAATGGAGTCTATTAGGTGGCAACAAATGTTGAAGGAAGAGATGATAGTAGGAAAGTCAAAGACAAGAGAGATTAATAGTTGAAGTGTCGGTAACCCAAGGCTTCAACTACCAAACCCTACGGGGAAAATAGTTACTAAGGTGTAGGTAACCCTAGGCCTTACTAATTTTCCTCCTTTACTCAAAGATGAAGCAAATGATGGCTGATATGAAGCAATAAGTTCTAGGGTGTTGCAATGGCAAGGCCCTAGCAAAAGCTTCAAGAAAATCGGTTTCTTGGCAAAATCTAGTAGGTGAAGGTTTTTAAAGCAAGGACAATAACATGTGCTTAGCTTCCTAGGGTTTCAAGCAAGCAATTTTATAATCTTAATGCAAATACAAGATAAACATAACCATAACCATTCAATTAAGAAGAATTGCAGAAATCTTAATTACATTCATCAAGAATCATCAAGCATAAACCCTAGTTGAACACTTCCACCAAGAAAATTGCCAAAATAGTCCAAAATTAGCCTCCTCCAACAAGTGCGCACTAAATTTCAGTCAAGTAACCCTAATTAGGGCGCAAATTTCAGACCTCACTAAGTGTGAGTGAAAGATGATGAAAAATACAAGGGCTAAAACCCTTATTTATTCAATATCAATGACCAGAATTAAGTCAAAAAGGCCAACATGGCTAGTTACATGTAATATCTAGTTTTTACATTAAATGACATAATAAAACCCTAAATCAAGCAGAAAAGGTGACGTCAATCCCTTTTTGGGTGATGTTAGGCCTTTTTAGGGCAACGTTGGCTTCCGGGAGCAAAATGTTAGGCCTCCTTGGGCCTCTGGATCAAACCACACGTGCCACTTGGCACACAACTGCCTCCAAAGTGTCCAAAACACTGGGTGACGTCATGGGCGTTCCAAGGCCTACATCATGGTGAGAAGGGCAAGACCCCCTTGGGTCCAGGCCTGCCAGGCTGTCTTTGGTGGAACGTCCTCCTCTCTCTCCGATGCAAACCTCTGATTTGTCTCTGTCCGTGGCTGGGGTCTCAACATCCATCTGGTGGGATTTTAGCCCTATGGAGGTCTGAACTAATCATCTCCCCATGTGTTCTTGTCCGTCGGGTGTGGCCCTACAACAACAACAAGTACGCCCTCCATGGGCTCATAAGTCACATGGATCATAGCAATGTCAATCACATCTAATAATCAAGTTATTTAAACATGTGCATTAAATCCCCTTTCCCAGACAAGTGTTCAAAGACATTATGCTATTCTACAAGCCAGGTTTGGAGGGGACGCTAGGATGTCCTATTGGGCTAGTGCTCATTGGATGTGGGATGTTTCCAGGTGAAGACAAATCCAGGCCATGTAAGTGGGTGAGGTGGTAAGGGATGTCTGAGTAATGGGTGCAGTGATGACAGGGGAATGTATGGCTTACCTGTGGGTGCCTCTGAAGAGGGTGAGCTGCACCTTGTCATGGATGCAAATGTTTCCAAGCCCATTCATACCTTTTATCTTTTTATCTTATTGTTTTTTCTTTCAAGAGACTAGTTAGGGGACACTGCCCTGGCGTGGTGACCAGTGGTGACAATGTTACCCACAAACATTTCACGGAAATGAGAAGGTTGGCTCGTGATGAGACCCCCTTTCTCTTGGCTATGCCACCAAGAGCCACTACCCTGGCGTGGTGATCAGCTGAGTGCTAGTGTCATACCGCTACATGCCCATGGACCTAATAGGATGGCTCGTGATAAGACCCCCTATCCTCCAACTAGGTCTTGGTACTATTATTTTTACGAGTCCCTTTGTTTCTTGCTGAGAAGCCTTTTATTGCTTTTTCAGGGATCCCTGGGCGAAGCATCTGAAGGTTTCATTCTTTTGGATTTTATCTTTTGCCAACTACTTTTACCCTCTGGACCTTTCGCCCCTTCTTCCCACAAGATAAGGTACAACCCTTTGCTAGCTTAGCAAACCCAATGCCAGGACCAATGTATGGGATGGATGAGGGGGAAAAAAATGAAAAGTGGTAAGTATGGTGGGAACGGATGATGACCTTTCATGAACCCCCTAGTGGCAACTCAAACCCTATGGGAACCAACTTACTAGGGCATCCTGTCATTCCCCCTAGGTGTGGACAAGCGAAAAGGCATAAGGTCCAAACACATGTTAGAAGTAAAAAGAATTAAATGCACATATTCAAATGTTTTGAGAATTAGAGTGACACATACCATGATACTCGGACTCATTACCTCATGGAGCAAGACCCACTGCTGCTGAAGGACCAGGCCGATGGGATGGATGTTGTTGCTGCTAACAAGGTGGAGGTGCTGAAGAAGAAGAAGGATGGGCCCTCCCGGCCCAGGCTCAAGCCGATCTGGCTCTCGGTACTCCATATCTAGGACCCGTGGGCCTTGAGACATAATCTCCTTAGTTATCCCTAGGTTAGGGGATAACATCTAGCTCCAACTCGGGGACATGTGCTCACCGTAGAGCGCATGAGAACCTGAGCATCTTTGGCATAACCTGTGACCTGCTTGATCTCAATAGAAGATTATTAGTAATCATTTGGGGTGGTGATATCACTCCCGACTCATATATAGTACAAAAAATGAAAGCAATCATATATACAAATGGAAATACAACTACTCTAGAATGAAATGCAGATGGTATATACAATGAATGCAAATGCCTACCTACTTACCGCTACTTACTGCTACTTACCTGTGGGTTGAATGCTAGGTGTAGTCAAATAGCCAGTGAAACCATCCTAGCAATGTCTCCCCATACCTACCTTTGTGCTTCATCATAAACCAAAGCAGTGATAAGTTAAGCACAAAAATAACACGAGTTAGAAAATGTATTGTACCATTGGAAATTGTAAGGTCTAGCTCATGGAGGCGGGTGGGAGGGAAAAGGTGGTGCCAAGTCATACTCTCAGGAAAGTGCTCAATCCATCTCAGAAAAGGATCGTGAAAAGTCAAGGTTTGAAGAGACCGACTCAAAGAGTCTGAATGCTGGCTACCTCAGACGTCTTCACAACTTGAGGCCTGGGAAGGGATTAGCAAGAACTGAAAGGCTGACCGACAATTTCTTAAGGGGAAGCTGGAAAACTATGATAATAAGCTTCTTCTTGAGGTATTCAACCTTCCCCTAAAATCCAAAAGGAGGTTTTGTCCTACAAAAGACTTGGGATAAGGGATATGTTTCCAAACCATACCTTTAGTGACATAGCGAGGTAAAGTAATCAAAGGGAGGTGGAAAATCTTATCACAAGCATTTTGCTTCGGGCAAGGAACTTCCTCACTTTTATCAAGATTTGAGCACAACGATGGTTGATAATTTTCTTCATAGGATAAATCCAAGTGCTTAGAGGAACAATCATCAAAGTCCTCAAGGTATGACCGAAATTTATTAGGAGAGCATGGCATCAAGTCATCCTTGGGAGTCCAAATAAAATTGGTAATCATGTCATGTTCTTGTTGCCAAATGTCAAACTCATTAGTAACTTCATGTGATAACGGTAAAGGCAACTTTTGGACATGACCCTCAATGTCATAGATGGGATCCTCATCATATCCAATAATATCCCAATTACGCTTCCCGACATGTATGAACTCTTCAATATTATCAACAAAATCATTGTAGTATGAAGGGGTAAAATTATCCAACACTTGTTCTCTTTCCAAATCATAAAACAAAGCATCATCAAAATCTTGGAAAGGAAGGTAACTCACCGTGTTTATTTCTTCTTGTGTAGGAGCTTCGAGGACTTGGAGGACTTCATTAAATGAAACAACATGCATCATTGTTTCGTCCTCATGACTTGCCCCTACATCTTCAATTGTACAACAAGGAGGATCTACCTTGCCCGAGGATTTCATTTCTTCTTCACTCTTTGAATCATAGAATAAGGTATTATCAAAATCCTGAAAAGGAAAGTGACTAACCTCATCCTCTTCTTCTTGTGTAGGAAAAATAGGATTTTGGATGGCTTCATTAGAAAGAGAAGAACACATCAATGCTTCATCATCGTTTTGGATATTTTCAGGTTCTCGCTCTTCAACCACGTCTTCATCCTCCTCGGAAGAAGAATGAGTAATCTCATGTTCCTCCCCAAGGGATTGGAAGACTTCACTAGGACCCCTTTCCTCAACCTCTTGTTGACTGATGTCTTGTTCTAAATCTTCCGGGGTTTCTTCAACATATGTCTTGAGGGAGGGTACTCCCTTGGGAATATCTAGGGTATCTTTAGGCTCACAAGCCTTGACTTCTGGAACAAAGGATTGTTCTTCTTTGGATGAGGATTTTTTGGCTTCTACTTCTGTGGCTATGTCAAAAGATTCTTGGATTGTCTTTGGCTTTGTTATCGCATAGTTTGTGGTTTAGATCATAGGCTAAAGGATAGAGATCAAATTGGCGTAATAGGAACCTTCCCCACCCAATGTCACCTCGATGGGGAGGTTCTTTCTGTTTAGGGAGGTTAGCCCAGGGGAGACGTCCTCGACAACCTGGGGTTTGAAGAGGCAGAAAGTATAAGGTCAAGTTTTAGAGTTCCCTCCTCACAGGTTACCACCAATAAATGAAGTGTATTCCCTATTGAAAATACTTGCCCGGAACAAAACAACAGCAACACAATATATATATGCAGGCTATAGCTCAAAGGGTTAATACTTCATTGACTATCTGATATTATTAATAAGCAATGTACTGCAATAGATGTAAAATGAATTCAACGTTTTGTCAATTAGCTATGAAAGACCATCAATTCATCAATATCTAAGGAGATGACTAAGCCAACAATATGTCCAATCAACAATTTACTCAATAAATGCTTCAAATCATCATTTAATTGCTTATATTACACTTTTGCTGCATCAAGATGAGATATCCAACTGTGATGTCAGCCCTAAATTAGGTTAGTTTGGTTAGTTAGGGTTTCAAAATTTAGTTTTGAAAGTAGTTTTACACACTAAAGCTTCAACGCTGGAGGTTAGATATCAGTGCCTTAGGGTATATGGAGTCCAATAAAAAAAGGGCACAAGATTTTGAAAGGACGAAGACTTAAAGACTAGAAGGTAAGGTTCTATGGTGTTGCAAAGGTAGGGCCCTAGAATCAAAACCCTAGGGGAAAGAGGCTCACTTCGGTGTTGCTTAAGCAAGGCCTCGTGCTCTTTCCTCCTTCTCTAAATCAACTTGGCAAAATGGCTAGCCTAAAGAATAAGTCTAAGGGAGAAAGTGTTGTAA
>ML777429.1:711760-736381 GCA_009831015.1 Picea engelmannii | reverse complement strand
TGATCAAACATGACACATACCATGATACCTGGACCAATTACCTCATGGAGCAAGAGTCTTCTCCGATGCAAGTCCAAGCCGAAGGTGATGGATGCTGCTGCTGCTGATAGGACAAGTGTGATGAAGAAGAAGAAAGATGGGCCGTCCAGGGCCATGCTCAGGTCAATCCTGCTCTCGGTACTCCATGTCTAGGACCTGTGGGCCTCAAGACATGATCTCCTAGTTATCCCATGAAATCAGGGATAACATATCCAAACCACCTCATCAAAATAAACAAGTGCTCAAAGATCCTATGCAATTTGCCTAGTTTAGGTATGGGAGGGTTGACAAAGCGACCTATTGGGTGAGTCGTAACTTGAATTGGGTGAGTCGTACCTCAAGTTTAGGAGTGTTTCCCAAGTGGACCTTTCTCTAAGTCATGTGGATGAAGTGACATGGATGGGGGAAAGACTCTTGGGCATGGGGTTCATGACATACAAGGGACTGTAGTGTCTCATTTATGGTGGCCTTTGTAGAGGGTGTGTTGCACCTCGTTTTTAATGCAACCTTTTTCCAAGCCCATTTATTTCCTTTTATTCTTTTAAGATGTTTCCAGGTTGAAGCCAAGGTGGGGCTTCTACCTAAGCATGAAAAACAATGCCCACCCTGACTCTACCGTGGTCACATCATGCTTCCCCAAGTTGAAAATATGTGTGGGGCTTCTACCTAAGCATTAAAAACAATGCCATACATGCTCCTCCTTGGTTGGAATTTGTATTAGTTATTTTTCATGGGTCCCAGCAGTTTCTTATTAGAGACATTTCATTGTCCTCGGGATCCCTGGGCGAGCATCTAGAAGGTTAATGATTGGCTTTTATCTTTTTCTAGCTACAAGCCTTTGGGTCTTCAGCCCCTTCCCATGAAATGAGGGACAACCCCTTCTTGGGTTAGTACACCCGAAAATCCCCAAAGGGGGAAGAATTAGAAGGAAAATTTCACAGCTTGGCAGAGGCTGTTCAGGGAGCGCACACCACCTGAGTGGCTCGGGAGGAGCCACATGTTAGTGTTGGGGGCCTGTTGGGCGCAGGCCTATTTTGAGGAAAGACCTATTTTTGGAAAGGAAGACCTAATTTTGGATCTCTTGCAACAACTGGCAAGAAAGAAGCATGCAGAAAAAAAAAGAAAATAAACATGCAAGAGGAAAAGCCAAGTGGCGATGTAATACCCATGTTTCCCCCAGTTTGTAAATATATCTATAACTGGCCAAGGGACTATGGCATATTAGATATGTGTGAATTTTGGATTTGATGAACCTTTTTATTATAAGAAGGTCAATGTATGTATTTTCTGTTATTAATAGAAAATGGATAAGTGTTGCATAACATGTTGAAAAGGGGGTTTGCCAAGATAGACCATGGATTCTATGAGAGAGATGGTGAGGGGAACCATAAATGGTTGAGATGACCCCCCACCATAACAGTACCTTACTGGAATTAATGGCTCAGACCCAGAACAATTCTCTGACCCAGAAACGAATTACTAGTCAGAGTGGTAGCTGGAAGAGTCCTCCTCAAGAGTTAATGAGGAGATGGGGCAGAGTACCCATCTGCAAGTATAGAGGGACAACCCCTTGTTGGGTTAGTACACCCGAAAATCCCAAAAGGTAAGGAGATGAGGGGATGAAGTGTAGAAAGTGACAAGTATGGTCATGAATGACATGATGACTCATCAAGAGGACCTCCCAGTAGCAAACCTATCCCCAAGGGCGACCCACTTATTAGGCGCAATGTCAACCACCAAAGTGAAACAGGGAAAAGAGCATAATGTCCAAGCAAACGTTACATAATCAAAAACAATAATAGATGTAACAAACTTAAATGCTTCAAATATTGAAATGACACTCACTATAATACCTGACTTGTACCTTATGGAGCAAGACCCAATGTCTTCCGGAAACCAGCTGATGTGGTGGATACCATCATGATGAACCTGGAACTGTGGTGGCGAGGTGGGTCTCTATCTGTGCAAGTGGACACAGTTGGTTAGGCTGTCTCTCAGTACTCCATGTTTGCAACCTGAGGGCCTCGAGACATCATCTCCTTAGTTATCCCTAGGAGTTTGGGATAACATCTCGGTCCTACTTGGGGACATGAGCTCGCCGTAGAGTGCATGAGAATCACAACATCTCCTGGTGGACCTATGCCTACACTGAAACATAAAACCATAAAATCCAGGGTGGTTCTATCACCCTTTGTCCATATATATCAAAACCAAAAATGACAACTAATCTAGAAAAGAAAATTTTAGCAATTTTTTCAAAAATTCTAAACTAAACATGAAATCAATATGCTAGTAGAGCAAAATGAAATATGAAATGCATCTAAACTATCATGAGCAATCAACATGCAAATGCAGGAAATCAAATGACCTACCTATTTACCTGGGGCTCGGGCCTTGAAGAAGTCAAGTGCCCTGAATGTAGGATCGGAGAAGAAACCCATCCACTGGTAATGGCATCTTTCTCCCGTCCAAAGCTTTCAAATAGTACTTCTCTATCTCAGACTTCTTCTTGACGATGTAAGGGCCAAGCGAAGTGCTGCCATTCTTCTGGCTATATTTATGCTTTCCCTTCTTCTTGTCCCACATGAACGCAAGAATTCCTTCATTGTAGTTGATGTAAGGTATATTCTCGATGTAAGGATAGGAAGGAGGTCCTGTGTTGACTGCATTTTTGATGGCTTCTTCACGCTCTTTGTCCTTATTATCTTCTTTCTTCAATATCTGGATGGACCCTGGCTCTTTCCCTTGGAACTTTTCAATCTTTTCTTTGTATTCATTTGTCCTTGGGAGTAGCGTATCTATTCAGTACTCTTGCATGAAAGGTAAGTCTCGTGGATCATACTCAATGGTGTTTGGAACCTCATCAAACTCATCCTCACTTGTATAATCAAGACCATTGGAGTCCATCACATGCTTGTCGGCCTGCTCTTGACTATATAATACCTCAAAGGTGCCATCCCCCATGGGAATATGTGCATGCGTAAGTTCCATGCAAGGAAACCTCCAAGGGCGGTAGACCAACTCCTCGATAAGAGCATCCCCCAAGTGTCCGGGACATCAATCACCACTATGTTCATAAGGAGGTTGAGATGCAGAAAATCAATCAGGAAAACCTCAACGTTCTCACATAGTCCATAAACCTTGAACCTCTTAGAATCAATGCCACACATTTCCATATGGTCGGGTTTTCTTCAAGCCAAGTTATTCCATCACTTTCAAAGACATGACATTTGCTGAGGCCCCAAAATCTAGCATACAATTGTTTAGGCGGAGGCCATTCATTCTCGAGGAAAGATAGAGAGGAGGGGTGTTGTCCCTTTGCCGATCAAGATACATGGTGCTCAAAATGATTGGAGGATCCTCCTTCTCGGTTGGTACCTGTAATAACTTCAAGATTTCCCTCCTCACAAAAGGAATTTGGCACATCTATGTTACAGGGACCGTCATATTCAACTTCCCAAACATGGTTGCAACGTTTATGTTCAACTAAATCTCATCTGTTGGAGTTGGCTTTGGAAGCAATTGATGTACTGGAGGTGGGAGTGGTGGGACCACCTTCTTTATAAATGGAAGAGGAGTGGTTGCTTGTGGCTCAAGGGGAGCGGAAGGTTGTGATGGAGGAACTGGAGCTTTATTTCTTCTAGTGTATGCCAAAAATTCCCTCTTAGTTCCTTTCTTTGATCATTTGTCAACTGGTTTAATACCCGAAGTCTTCTCTCTCTTTCCCCTTGTCTTCTGGCCTTGTCAATCTGTTCTTGTGTGACCTCTTCCTCTTGGAAGTTACAGATCATATCCATGAAGTTCATACTGTAGGGAGAATCTTCGTCTTGTCGGGAACATTCATCCTCTTGGTGAGGTTCTTGACATGGAGAACACCATGGTGTCTTCTCTGTGCTGAGCATTCCAACTGGGTTCAACGTATCAGAGGCCTTTGCCTCTTGTTGAGGCCTTGGTTTCCAACCTGTGGCATCTCTCTGTTGTTTAGCAAACTGAGGTCTGGAGGTAGATTGATTTCTTTCCAAAGTGGTTAGTTGGCCCATGATTTGATTCTGCGCTTGGACAAACTGAGTACTCATTTGATCTATCTTTTGTGTCATGAGGGAAATTGGATCTATCTTTTGATTCTGCGCCTTAGTCTTTGTCTCTGCCTTGGCACGAGGATACTGAAAAGGATCAACTTTTGAGTCAAGGAGGTTCTCTTCAATCTCTGGACTATACTCTTTGGCTCGTGCCAAGGTGGTGGGCTTCTTGTCTTTTAGAATGAAACAAAATTGCCCATCGAAAGCATTCATGTAGAGGAGACGAACAACTGCACCTGTAGGGCGTAGGTCTGTCGGGATTTGACTGTATAACTTGTCAAACCTGTTGTCAAATTCACTCACTGTTTCATTCTCCTTCTCCTTTATTTGATTGAACTATGATACAAGCATTCCGTTGTCTTTCTTCATTGACCATCTGTTCTTGAATAACTTAGCGAAGTCTTCATAAGATGCGATGTGATTATTAGGAATCCCTCTGAACCATCTCTGAGCATCTTCAGTCAATGATGAGGCTAGTAGCTTCATTGCTACATCCTCATGTTCCACTTTTGCATTTTCCATGTCTCAGCCTATGGCGTAGAGATGATTGTCAACAATGATCACATTGTTTCCTGGAAACTTTGGCAACCATTTGTGAGACTCTTTCGGCATTGTGTTGGGGTATCTAGGGATGGTGGTCATGTTCAGGGGTTTATAAAGGTCTTTTGCCCAAGAGTGAGCCATTGGAGCAAAAGGGGAAGGGTATCGTGGAAAAGGGTTTTGACAATGGGAGACTTGAGAGGAGGCCTTCTTTGGTAGACCTTAGAAGGTTTGAATCTCCCTGGGGGAAAAGTCTTAATGGAAGACGGATTCTGGGAAGGTGGAGTGGCCAGATGAGCTTCAAGAATAGCTCATCAAGGGTGGAAGGGGAATGTCCTTCAAGTGGAGTTGCCAGGCAAGCTAGGGGTGAAGGCTTTGGGATGGTAGCTTGCCAAAGTGTCGTTAGGGCACGAAAGAGGATTCAAAATCCTCCCCGACAACGACGCCAAAATGTTATCGCGCAAGTTGTAGGTTGGGAAAAACCCGACCCAAACCACAAGATGGCGACAACTAGGAGAATACCTACCCACTATCACCTTAGATAGGTACTCCCGTCACTTTAGATGTGAAGTGATCACCTCAAGGGGGGAATCTCAGGTGACCCTAGGGGGAAATGAGATGGAAAATGATACTTATGAATGGATGCCCCTAGTGGTCAAGTTGCTAAATGGAAAGAAGGGTAGAGAATGAGTCTCGGTTGTGGTCAAAGGTTGCCAAGAAGTTTGAGGATCTGCGAATGATGATAGTGCCTGCCCGAGACACAAGAAAAACCAAGTATACAAGGTATATGTCAAGTGGACAAGCAAGTTAAGCTTGCTATTCCTATTTGCAGCAGTCAGCAAATATATATATATATCAACAAGTAAATAGTTGTTAGAGCTGCTAAACAAATGCTAAGAGTCTACCAAATGATGCAAGAGATAGGCTAGCTAAAGACTAGTATAACTCTAGTATAAAAGCACAAGACTTTAGCAATGAAACAAGGCTGTAAGAAACAAGTGATGCAAAGATATTATTCATCCTTATGGCTGTAGAAAACAATTTGTTACAACAGAAAAATCAGCCACCAAAACTTGCCAAAAATCCACCCAAAAGATGCGCTAGGACTAGAAGATTATGCTGACAAATTATTAGCAATTTTTGACGGTTGAAATGTGAGTTATAAGTAAGCAAAAGAAAGATTTGCTGCAGCCCTAATGGCTGTAGATTTTAATGAGCTATAGCTCCAAGAAGACCAAGCCAATCAAGACACCCTAGTGGCCTTGACAAGCTCTTAACATGCATAAAAGTTTCCCACTTGAACAAGATCAATATCCCACTAAATTACATTTACCAAGGAAAACAATTTATTTCTCCAATGCAAACTTCAGATTAGTGCCTTTAAGATATGGGTGATAGCGGTGTGAGTTAAACCAACAAAATCCCTAGGGGTGTAAATTCTCTTACTCTCTAGGGCATGCCAATTAAACTAGGGTAAACCTACGAGGGTGTACATACTCGTACTTCTCCTAGCAACCCTTGCCAAAAATTATTTATAAACTTTAGCAAATAAGATGAAGCTTAATGGAGGGTGTATACAACATACTCCTAGGGTTTCAATCAACAATGACCAAGAATAAGCAAGAAAGAACTAACAAATGCAGATTTTCCTTACCAATTCCAAGAAAGAGAGAGATTAAACCCTAGTTCACCAAGCAAATTACCATCCAAGAGAAAGACCATAAGCTTTCAAAAGGGGCACACCACTTTAGCTCAAGTATTCACTGAGAAATATCACCAAGAAGCATTTGCATAAGAGAAAGATACCAAAAATGCCTAAGAGGGCGCAAATGTCAGCCAATATGTCTTCTCACAATGTGAGAACTATGTTGAAAATGAAGTAGAGATGATCTCTATTTACACAAATCCTCTAAAACAAAGTTTGTCCACATTCAAATGGTAAACCACAAGATAAGGGGACAACAAGCCTTACTCTTTCCCCTTTGCCAAAATAACATTTATTTATTCATAATTTGCACATAGAATAAAACCTAGTAACATGATGTCACCCTCTTGGGGCATCGTTTTGGTATCTTTAGGTCAAGTCGTTGGGTTGGAGATGAGTGCGCCAGGCCTCCAAAGGCCAAATGTCTTCAAGGTAAGCCTCTCCTCCATGATCCAAGGGCTCCCTCCCTCAAAACGTGCTAAGTATCTTCAATCACCATCAAACCCTAGTCCTAGGGTGACATCAAGCCCTTAAAGGTGATATTTTAGCCTCTAAAGGCAAGTCGTTTGGCTTGTAGGGGCTAGGTGAGATCCTCCTAGGTGTCATCTAGGCCTCCAAAGGCATGTCATCTTTATCTAGTGTGTGGGCCCTCGCATCCAACATGTGGGCTTCAATCCCCAAGGAAGCGCAAGCTAGGCTTGTCCTTCCAAAACTGTCCATCAGCTAGGTCCTGCAAAGACAATGAATACGCCCTCCAGGCATGAATATGCAGGGCATGGTCATGCAGGCGGTACAAGAAAGTGTAGAAAAATTGAAGACCCATATTACTATAGAGACGACCGAGGGAATTGTGCAGCAAGAAACACAAGCAAGGGAAAAGATCACAACTGCAAGGAAAACATTTCAGAAGTTCATGGAGACCTGGAAGAAAGCTTGAAGTGGCTCGAGACGAGCTACAGGTGAGTGTTGGGGGCCTGTTGGAGCAGGTCATTTTGGGACAAGTTTTGGGAATCACGTAGGAGCAAACCGCACGACAAGTCAGCTAAGGAGCAGTGCGCTCAGAGGAAAGGAAGACAAATAGCGTGCTTTCAGGGGTTAGCGCATGCGGAAGACGAAAATTAGTTAGAAGTAGTTAGACCTTTTGGTCCATTTTGTAATGGGCTAAGCTCGAGTATCAATGTATAAATATGTATGGGTTTTGGGTAGAAGGTAGTTGTTAAAGTTTTGGAGATGAAATCAAGTAATAGTTGTAAGGACTGAGGCAGAATGAGCTAAGTGTGCACTGTATGCGCGAACGACTAGGGCATTTTGGGTAGAACTGATGTATCTTATGTGAGTGCAATGCGCACTTGTTGTAAGGATTGAATATGAATGAATAATATAAGAAGCCAACCGTTGTGAGCGTAGCCCGGTTGGGGTGAACCATGCTAAATTCCTGAGTTCTGATGTGTTTGCTTCCATGATGTGTTGGTTTACTCTGTTTATTGCGCACATGTATTAGATGCTTATGGGTTAAAATGGATATGTATCTGATGGTTCCACGCACATGTTGAATGATTAAGTAAGATGAATCTGCCATACGTTATTACGCTATTATGATTTCGCACACAAGGTATATTGCATGTTGAATGAATGTTAGAACAGTCTCCATTCCCCGGGTCTTCCGCACGCCAACACTATGTGCAAGAAGGGGAGTGGACCACTAGAAAGCCTCAACCAAACTCCAACCAACACTTCAAGTGTGAAAAGGAAGTCAATGAAGTAGGGCGCCCTAGATATTAACCTTAATTTGGATAAATTAGATTAATTTAACCATTGAACACTTAAATCAACCTCAACATGTGTACACAAAGGTTAATGTTGAAATAAAACCATAGTCCCCCTTCAATTATTCACCAATTGATTAAATCACCATGAACATGTGTGCCAATGAAGGGTGCACTTTAATAAAGTGTTGTACCATGTAAATAAAAGATGTTCTCCCTAGCTAAACCCCACCATGATAACAAAAAAACGTAAAGCCCAACCTAAGGTGCACCACCACCAAGGGATTATTACATCAAAATTCATCATCCAACCTTAGGAAAATGTTAGATCACCATTAAATCATATGTAGTACCCCCCTTTCTAACTCAAACTTAGGAAATAACATATCAGTGAGGGTACTAACAACATGACATGCATCCCTCCCTAGGTGATGTCTAACAAATGTTACATCATAAAGTTAAATCACCTAGGAAAATCCCACCAAGGCAACATGAATCATCCTACCATAGCAACATAATAAGAGAGGGGACATAAAAAAATTCTAACCCCATCCAATCATCATGTGTGTTCCCCATCACACATCCAATGTATGGGGACCATGTAGAACACCCCATCCTGATTCCTAGTGACACTAGCATCATACATCAACACACCAAGTCACTAGGAAACATCAACAACAATATGAAACATCTACCTCCTAACATCATCATCCAAACCCTTTAGGGGCTAGAACCATCATCCATATCCAAGATAAGCTTATATACCAAACCACCATAATGAGATAGTATGCTTCACATCCATCAAAAGAGCAACCAAGGGGTGATCAACAAGGGAAGCACATGTGAGAAGACCACCAAGCAGCAAGCACAATCATCCAGCCAAGGAGAAGTGAGACTCCCCTAAACCAAAGATCTCTATCAAATGATCCAAGGTCATGAAGAAAAGGGGCTCCATGAAGATGAAACCCCCCAAGTCGGTCCAAAATATCCAAGATGGAACCAACAACAAATCTCCACAAATGTGATGAAAAATCATAATATAGAACCTCATACAATGTGAGGTGTAACAAGCTGCAAAGAAGGATTTAAACCCTAGGAAAAGCATAGGAAAAAGATCTGTCCTTAAAGGAGGGTTTATACCCAAGGAAAAATCTAGGAAACGTTATGAAGACGATGCTGAATTGAGTGAGGGAAGTTCAAACCTGCCCTGATAGCATGTTGAGGTCCACCTTGGGTATCTATAAATAGTAATGTTTTTATTAGATGCATTCGACATTTCCCTTATTTTCTGTTGACATTCAAACATTGCTTTATGAGTTACCAAATTTAGAATATTATACATAGTAATGATGTTGTTGTTATTAGATACATTTGACATTTGCCATATTTTCTCTTGATATTTGAACACTGCCCCATTGATGATTGTGATTCGTCTCTCCCTACTTTTCATACTTTTGATTAATTCTTCCATGTCTTTTTAGGGTTCAACTAAGGTGTCTTATGTTTTCTATTCCATTTGGCTCAATAGTGCTCTTAAGTTCACAAGGGCTTGGTGTACCTCTTATTTGAGTTATATCATTAGGTGTTAGTCTTTAGTTCTCTGTTTCATTCATGCCCAATGTAGACACCATCTCCTTCATCAACCATCCTTTGATAACAAGCTTTGCCTCCTGCAAAGGTACAAATACAATTGTGGTTATGTTGTGTTTCTCAATTTCTTCCATGGTAAGCAATCTTGTTCTTCTCATTGCTCTCGTTCCTTGAGGCCCACCCCTTATTGACCTCTATTCTATATTCTATCCTTGTGAAAATACCCCCTTATACCTCCATCTTTTTCTTTTTGTGGGTTTTTAGTGGCCTTGCTTGTGGTATTTGTCCTTTTGTTTAGATCAATTTGATTAGGTATGAGATTGAACAAGGTTTATATTCACCACCATTTCTCAAAGGTGGAATCACCATAAATGTTGTTAGATGGTACTTCCCCATGCTACCATTGGGACATATTGATATCCACAAGAAAGAGAGAGGATCAAATGGAACCAACTAGTAAAACCCTAAATCTGCATAAATAGAAGATCAAACAACACCATTGTGCAAGATAAAAGAGCACACGTGTGCTAGAGAGAGAAAGAGAAAGAGAGAGAGAGAGTGCCATAGCTATAAAAGAGAGCCTGACACTTGATATAGTGCCTGTAGGATAAAGAAAAAAATACTTGTATAAGAGATCAAAATGAATGAATATGACATCACAAATGAGTGTTGTGTATGTATTTATACACAACTTAAGAGGAGGGCACCATCCCCAGGATGGGTTATGGGCCCACTATGACTAGGTTGGCCTTAACCACCTAGAAATAAATAATAAATGAGGGCTGACCAGGTTGGCTTAACCAAACCTAGTAAATACAATATAATAATAATAATTACAATAACATCAGTTGTGGTTGGAAGTGAAGCTTACACCATTCTCAACTTTCCAACTGTATATAATGAAACACGGAAAAACATGTTAATCAAAGATCAACTAGAGGCACTCCATGAGTATTTACAACTTTCTTTGATCACTTTTCACTTGTTGGCCAACGTGTGATCCTGTAACTGTAATTCTAGTGGGTAATCCTAATGTAGGTGGCCCTCTCAGAGTATTGTTTGTGGGAGCCTCAACTGTAGTTCCAGGGAGTAAGTCCTAGTGTAGGTTTTAGTTGTACTCTGTAGGGAGCCTCATCACCAATTTAACTATAGTTCCTTGGGTCTCATCACAATTTAACTTTAATTAGCAGTGAACTCATAACTATGAAGATTAACTCCCCTCCTTTGCCACTTTCTTGTGCTATATGAATGCGAAGGTAAGCAATAACCGACCCTTCTAGCTCATCTAACCTGAATGAGCTACAAGGTATGTGATAACCAACCCTTCTAGCTTAGGTGAGTGATAACCTGACCTGACCAGGTTGGAAGGTAAGTGATAACCCTGGGCTCAATGAAAGGTCTTGGTATTGCACGCCTTAGCTAGAAGGTATGGTCATGTACTCGAATGCAGGGAGCATCACTTATCTAGGAATAGCAAAGTCGAGGTCAAGAAAGGTCTTTGTCTGAGCTCTATGAAGGTATAGTATAACTTTACCTTCTAATGAAGCTAAGTGCTAACCTTACCTTTGCTATGCTCAGGAGGTTACATGGCCATTTGTTACTACCTTTTTGTGGGCAAACATTTGCACCATAACGTTTACTTGATTTATATTATTTAGTGTTGTCAAGATGATTCTTATCTAAGGATTTCAACCAAGTGGTAAAAATGGGAAATCATTGTTGGTTGCCTATACTACTAAAATGTTCATTGCTTCCATGCGTTTTGACCGAGGATGAATTTAGATAGATTACGTTGTTATTCATATATTTTTTGGTTACCTTTTAAGCTTGACTCTGCATTTTTGTGGAAAATGGTACATCATTTGTCAAGGGTTTTAGATCACCATAGCTTTTGTTTAATGTTTTTCAAACTGAAGTTTAAATGCAAAATCTTCAGTTTGGTAATGAAGATTTTTCATACAATAATGTGGAATTGTTGGAGTATACTCGACTACTTTATTCATTTGGAGAGTTTTGACAAAAAAGTTTGGCCTTGAATTTTTTGTTATTGAACAAATATCTTATTCATTTCATTTGCTTCTGTGAAATTTAATCATAGTGTGTGATGTCCTTCACAGTTGCTAGTGATGAAGAAAAACTTCTTGAAGGAGAAACACTCACAGAGTTTGATATAATAGTTAATATACTAGAAAGAAATTCCAAGGATGAATGTGGGACTAGCCCGACAACTCCAATGACTGTTACCAATATGTACAAAGATGCACCAGCAATTAAAAGAATAAGGCTTCTGCCATCGGATGAAGAGAAGGCAGGGTGAATTGGCTTTCATACTAATGGTGAAATTCGTTAAAGTTCGAGCAGTTATTCTATTTGTTATGGAGTTGGAGTGCATATTGGCTAGATGAATATGGCCATTTTGAAAGCTGAGCCTCTTACTCACCTTGTCCAGGAAGATTACAATTTCTTTTTGGGTTGATGTGATGGTAGTTTAGTTGGACAACGATTTTTATCCTATGAACTGCAGGCTGAGAAGCTGTCTCTAATTTTTGCGAGAGATCATGGTGTAGAAATCAATGGTCTATATCTAAATTAGAAAAACAAGTGTAATTATAAATCAGGGTGATTATGAAAGTAATGACATTGCTTGATTATAGGAATCCTAATTTTGCATGATTGGATATTAACATACTCAGATATTAATATTGTATATAACTGGAAAGACTTACAGCTCTAATCAATGCCATTATTAGACAATCTGGACTAGATAAGTAAAAAACTAAAAATTGTATTTTAAAAAGGAAATGTCAACTGGTGTATAGATAAAATTATAGATTCCAATTGAGGGCACAATTGTAAGAGACTTATCCATGAAATAATTCGACACATACAAATGCAAGCAGGCAATGGACATGTGAGATTTCGTCAGGTGGAGATTAATAGGTGATCGTTTAGTATGTGAGCATTGAATAAGGACAATGTTTTTTTTTTTTTTAAATTATTTTCACATTTGTGATTCATTTTTGGTTTAGGAATCATTGAAAATTTGACAAGTGAGTTTGAATTGATTTTTCTAAGTTTATTTAGCTCTACAGTTTATGATGCAACTTTTACTTGGACCAAGGAAATTGACACGACAGCAAATATTGACGTGTGTAGTTTTTCTGTTCGACTTGGATCACGACATTTAATAATTCAAGGATAAATGTTAGGAGCCCAGTTTTTTTTCTGTAATAACTTGAGCTCAAATATGTTGATCTGCTAGACCTGACCTTCACAGAGCCATGCATATTAATAATTATTTGAAAGCAGAAAGAAGACAGATATATAATTTGAACACGGTGCTTGAATCACTTCTTCGCAAGAAATAAAATCATCCCATGACCATTGGCAAGTAGGGTATTCAAGAACACATATAAAGGGAACACAGTCAGACATCGATTAAATTTTCCGTTGTATTAGCAATTAGTATATCTCATTGTTAACATGCCTCAATTTTGTTGCAGTCGTTATCACGATGTGAATTTATTATGTTGTCATTAAGCATAAAAAGGGAGAGCTTAGTTCTTCTATTTAGGTCATTATACTTTGCTTACTAAAAGTATTTTATTAATGTTGATTTAAACCAATTTGGCTTGTTGGACGTGGTAAGCCTCTTTGATGATGGAAGGAAACCAACTAGAAGAAGTTAAACACCTTCCTTTACGTGCACACACCTTCAACAGGGATATATGAATTGATTTACATCAATTTGTGTGTTCTTTCTATTAGTCTCAATAGACTTTGGCAAATAGTGTGTGTTTATTTTTATTCATTCAACAATGGCCTAAGTTTAACTTTGCACAATTTTGTTGAGTGATCCATGAACCAATATGATGCTTTTCCATCTTATAAGTATTGTATATATATATTTTTGTCATATTTGATATGTAACAATACATTTGTACTATATTTCTTAGTGCGATTTATGAAGCTTTTTGATGAGTATTACTAGCTCTAACACGTGCTATTGCAGTGGCTAACATATAATCATTGTAGCATTAAAATCCATTGTAGTCGCCATTCATTTCCATTGAACATAATCTATTGGGAAGAGGATCTCAATTGCACACATGAACATTTCCATTAAGGCTACGTGTTGAAGCTTTGACACTAATAAGGTTCAAGGAAAACTAATTTAAGCATATACTAAATATGAGCCACTATCTATGCAATCTACATTAATATTAGCATTTAAATAATCTATAGTCACGATCCACACTTGCGGCTCCATCTTAGCAGAATCCATTCCTGGTTCTTTGTCGCTAGACTATTATAAAGCTATAACTTCCCTCCCTAACACTTGGTCATGTTGCAGTGGGGGTGTGGGGTGTGACAATGCACTGACCAAAATAACCTTTTGCAATCTCAAGCCACATCTCGAGTTGCATCCTAGCATATTTAATCATAAATGGTACTAAGCTAGAGTTAATTGGCCCAAATTGCAAAGAGGCTATCTTTGAACCAAATTCTTGATGGTGTACAAGGATGTCTTTTTTTTTTTTTAGTTTCAAAGAGGTCATGCATAAGAGGTGCAATTCCAAACTTAAGCTTCTTAGTATTTCCTGTCATTATCATTGAGGCTATCTTTGAACCAAATTCTTGATGGTGTACAAGGATGTCTTTTTTTTTTTTTTAAAGTTTCAAAGAGGTCATGCATAAGAGGTGCAATTCCAAACTTAAGCTTCTTAGTATTTCCTGTCATTATCATTTCCATTCTTTGTGAAATCTTTTTAAATTACGTTGGTAGTGGTAGGTGTACATTCTTTTCAATAGGCTTAACATTCTTAAAAACACAGTTGTACTATGTGTTGCAATATGTGTTAAACTTTTAAATAGTTTACTAATGTGTATTTCGTGGCATGCGACATTGAAAGAAAAAATCCATTGAAAGCACAACACAAACACCTTTTATGATGTTTTTTGAGTATTTTTTTTAAATAAAAATAATATTTTGTGGTTAACTACTTCATTTTCTTGCATACCCCAGAAAAATTATGGATTCTCAGGACTTGGTAATGGTCTAAGAATTCAAATCTTTTCATCAGTCTTTAAGCTCTATTTACTAACCTGCTCAACTGAATATCTTGCGGGGTTGTTTGATAATGCATATAGTGTATTGTCACCATAGCATCCCCGACCATCAAGAGCTACTTAATCCCTTTGCTTAATAGTCATCAACCCTTGAAACAATGCCAATGTTTCTGTTTGATTATTGGTAGTCTCATCTAATCCCCCAATAAGGGAAATTTCTTGTTTTCCTTTGGGATCAAGAACAATCTCCTTGTGCCTACCATCCCTAATGTTTTTTATTTTTCATTTGAATGTGTTTCTATGTAATTTTGCTTTTATTCCAAAATGGAACAAATAAATAGAACCCAAAAGCATTTACATAAGGTAATGACAATAAAATAAGAGGAATGAAAGAAACAAAACCTTCCACTATTAAATGAAAGTGACGGCCTTTTGCAGGAACAACCAATAGCAAGAAAAGAAAGGAACTAGGAGCAATGGAAGATAAAATACATTGATTGTTTCCTTGACAAATGGTTAAATAGGAAACCACTAGCTATAATGAGATTTTGTTGACTTAGAAAGAGGCAATGCAACATCACAATAGGATAATCACTATGTTTGTGTAGAGAGATAATTGTCACATTTGGTGTATAGTGGCAACAACTCATGACATAGTCAAGTAGTGAGACGAGCATTGCACCAAAAAAAACACAAAAATGCAGTTTTGGGTAAGAATCATGAATGAGGATGAAGGAAATCGCTAGCACTGAGTTGGCTCAATGCACCACCAAATAAGGAGTTGCGGCCCATCTAAGGATTTCTATAAAAGAGAATGGGCACAACGACTAGAACTAGAGGGGGGAAAGCTCAACTCTTTGGGGAGCAACCCCTTTGTGGGACCATGGAACATCTAAAGCATAGGATGGTCACAACCATGAGAGAATAAAAGTGTGGTCACTCTATTAGAGATGATAAAGGAAACAACAAAAAAAAGAAGCTACAATCAATCTCTGTGATCTCCAGTGCAACGAGAAGAAGCATTTGTTAATACGGTGAAAGGTTTTTTTGTTTGAGTATGCCATGATCTTTGCCCTTGGCATGGAATAACATATTCAACCACACGTTGTAAAATACATTTGTTCTATTCATTGTAAGACTCCAAAAGACTCTATTTGAAGACAATTTAAAGTAAGAGAAAATGTTTTTTTATGGACATAAATACAAATTAGGGGAAATTTTAAGAATCCATATTATTTCAAAGTGTAGAAGTTTGGTTAATCTTACTAATTTTCAAAATGCCAACTAGAAATCTTTGAGTAGCTTTTTGTAAAATTTCAAAATTTTAATAATTTTATATGTATTTTAAGAAAATTTTGACAGCCATATAATAAAATATATTTAACTTATAAAAATTGGGTGATTTATTTTTTGTTAAAAAAGGAAAGTCAACAAATTGATTTTTGAAAAAAATGAAAAAATAATTAAATTTGTCCGTAGTACAAACATCATGTTTTTTTTATTATATAAACTTCATTAGGGGATTTACACTTCGAGGGAGGCAACAACACAAAATGTAAGAAATGGTTGGTATGAAGGATGGTTGACAACAAACTTATTGAACTTGTAGGGTGAGATGGTGGACGAATGGACTCACTATGTTAAATTATAAACACACGGTGCCATTAAGCCCTTAGATGAAGAGGATCAAATCAAATAGTCTCAAAATAATGGTACAAAAGAATATGTTGCTAACCTAGGGTACTCAACAAAAAGAGAAGAGGAACATGAGGGTGAAAGGGTATGGTGGTATAGGGTGATATGGAAATTGGATGGCTCAATGAAAACAAAAAAAAATCTTTGACTGGCTATGGTTAACAAAATTCTTACATGGGACAACAAGCAAAAGAGAAACTGACATGGCCTAGGAAGATGTATTTTATGCAAAACAAATGAGGAATTAGTGGACCACTTCTTTGTGACATGCCCCCTTACTTGATTAATTTGGAATGATGTATTGCAAGGTATCTTGGAAGAAACAAATGGGATAAGTCAACTTTGGCTGATTGTCTGTGCAATTGAATTGAATAACATACAAATATGTTAGGGTACAAAAGGCTTTGCCTTGTTATGTTATTTATGGGATTTGGATTTCTATGAATCAAATGATCTTTCAAGATTATGAGTTGTCATATACTCAAGTTGCACATAAAACAAGGGATCGTTTGAAGGATATTTGAAACCCCTTAAGGAGAAACAACACATAATTATGAAGGAACCCAGCATAGACCATGAAAAGGCATGGGGTTTCTTTGATGGAGCTTGCATATATAGTTCCATTTCAAATCTAATCAACTATCTAAAGAAGTTGTCTTGCTAGAGGAGGAGACCTTAATTGAAACTGAGTTCAAAGGTGGGACTCTCCAATCAACTTTTGAAAGATCATTATACTATTTGACAGATGAAGATTGAGCTAGATGGGTGGGCTTCAAGGCCTTTCTTAATGTTTATTTATATCTTGATTAGAAGTCGTAGGGATTTCAAATCATGTTTTGGTAAGTGAATTGAAAATGTTTCCTTGTGAAACCTAAGAAGATTGCACTTATGTAGTCACAAGATGTGTTAGAAACTGTGTAGAGTTAGAATGGTTGCATACTACTTGGAGTTTGAAAAAGATAGTTTTGATATATATTTTGATTTCAATCTTTGAAAATATCAAACATAGAGTTTTCTTTTTTGATAAAAAAACTTCCTTTGAATTTGTGTATTAGAGAGAATTATTATTATTATTACTATGACGGATGAATCCACAATGACAAAAATGGTGGAATGAATTAAACAAATTGAAGGAGGATGACATCAAATCATGAACTATACAAATTGGAGGAAAACACCAAATCCAATGCTTTTGTCACCAGGGCATCACATGTTAAGCAAGTTATCGTCCCATGATGAGCTATGCATAACATTAGAGAAACATTTTGCCATTGTTGGCGTTCCCTAAGATATTACACAAATACCAAACATTGTCACTACAATCATTTATTGTTGTTGAAATTCATTGTTGTTCCAATTGTCATTTTGTTCTTCTCATGTGCAGGGCCATACAATGATTCTCCTTGGTGGCATACATAAAAACTAATATATTGCACACCATATAAAGAATGCAGGCACAATAAATTTTAATATATAAATTCAAATAATTTGTCTCTATTCCATATAGGCATTGTATATTAGGGATCAAGACACATGCAAGGCTTCTACAACGGATCTATTGCTTGTTCCACTTAGACTCAACCTAACATAAAAGGTAGTGACTAGCAACTACATGGATTTATTCTTATACACTATATTTCTAACATGGATAAATATACACCAATGGAGGAAATACACTAAGAATCGACCTACACGAATGTCTTAGAATGAAATATTTTAATAGGATTTGTTTACATTGGACTAGGGCATTGTGACCTGAATTATTACAAGACATATTAATCATGACTTAAAGTTTGTTTTTTAGGTTTTGAATTAATACCAAACTTGAAGGAACACTTAAATGTAAATGCGTTTTCTTTTCTTTCTCCCCTTGACTACTTAAATGTATATGTGTTTTCTTTTCCTCCCCCTACTTTTTATTTACTTAATGCAAATATATTTTTAACTTTCTTTCCCTCCCCAACTACTTAAATGTATATATATTTTATGTTTCCTCCCCCTCTTTCGATATACTTAACATTGATAAATTGTTAACTTTCTTTCTCCCTTTAACCACTTAAATGTATATATGTTTTTTTTTTTCCCCCTCTTTTTATTTACTTAATGTTGATAAATTGTTTAATATCCATTAGAACTTGTTACCTATATGATGAGAAACAATGAATTGATATCCTTTCCCCTCTTTTTATTTACTTAATATTGATAGATTCTTTAGTCTCAACTAGAACTTGTTACACATATGATAATAAACAATGGATTGATATTCTTGGAACATAAATACTCATGACCACCCTTTATATTAAAATACACATAAATTTACCTACTTGACCTTAAACCAAAACATAAATGAAAATATTGTACTATGCACATTAGGATTATAATTGAAATTTTCGATTTTACACAAGGTTTGTGTAATATGGCTAAGTATATTACAAATACTATAATGATAAATATAAAAACAATGTAATATAATATTTAAATGTAAAATAGCTTAAATAATGATAAGTGGATCTCTTTGTCTAAAATAATGTATTACAGTTCGTCTTTTTGATGTGTATTTATACATGCACTTTTGTATTTGTATATCATATATTTATTTTTATTTATAAATTTTTATTTTGAATATACCTATTTGTGCTTAGTGTGTATTATTCATTGTGTCAGGTATATGTCAATTCTATAGAGCTATAAAAAAGTGTTGATAGAGCAATATATTGAGTCAACATTTTGTTGTGCAATACCATTGTATTACCATTATCACATGTGAAGAATGTCATGAACATAAAAATAAAAATATATAAATGAATAATCAATAAATTAGTAATTATTAATTATTAATGAATAAACAACTCATAATGAAGGGTCATATCTCTCCACGAAAGAACAACCCTGCATGGATATACATAGACGTACTCATTCGCATTGTAAATATCTCATTCATTCTTATACATTTACTTACATTTATTCAATATATTATTATTTCATCCTAAATATTCTAGATATTTTGGATAATTTATGTGTGAACGAACATTGTTTATCTCATTTGGTATCAAAGTGAAATTTGATCCTAGCCTTTGGGCACTAGAATTTTAGTCAACTATCGTTGCTCTTGGCAACACAACATTGGTTTTTAGCCATATTAACTTTTAGAGTTTCAAAATCCTTTGAAGAATTGGTCCTTGACCAGAAATCGACACTTGGCCACTTACATTTTGGAATTTACCAATCCATTGGCAATTCAAAAAGAATAATACAAATTTGTGAGGAAGACTACTCCGTTGCCAAAATAAAATTGAAGAAACAAATCTGGTACTGCCCAATAATTTCTCATCCAAAAAGATTCGGTTACAAGTTGGAGAAAAACCAGAGATAATAATAATAATAATAATTATGCAATCCGTACATTAAATTAAATTAACATCTAGAGAGTCATACATTTGAACTGAAGGCAAATCTGTATGAATTTTGCAAAAAAATGCTTGTTGTACCATCCGTCATACAACATACCTCTAGTTGTACAAGCTGCATCCGTCATACAAACTCTACTCATTGTATAATTGTACAATAATTCTGTTGTTTCGTACATTTATGTATCGTCCACCGTACATCCACCAATTTTGTCTGTCGTACTCCATACATCCGCTTGCATCAATACAATTGCATCATTAATTTTCGTACGATTGAACATTTGAATTTGTTTGTATGGTTTAAATTGTACATATACAATATTTGTCATGCATTCAACTAAATTGTTGTAGTGTTCGTGCATAAAGTCGTGTCCATACAATTACCATTTGGAGTCAGTCGTACAAATCAATAGTTAATTTTTAATTAATCAATTTTTCTTACGATTCCTCTAAGTATGTACGCATCAAAGTATGTACGCATCAGTTCGTACGATCTCTGCATTTTTAGTACACTACCCTAGATCTAAACCAACCACTGTGCATAGAGTATCCATAAAAAAATTATATTTACTTGGTTCATTTCATTTGGTCAAATATTATTAATAAGAAATAATTAGCAAAGAATAAGAAAAGGGAAAAAAATAATTACTTCTACCTTACATATTTTAAAAAGTAATGAAAAACGATGAAAGTCTAAAAAAGGTGACACACATTTTTATAAAGTCAAAAGGATTATATATATATATATATGATTTATAAGAAAAAATAAATCATAAACCCAAATCATATATATATATATATATATATATATATATATAACTTTTGAAGATTTAAAGTGTATAAGGAAGTTTTTTTGAGGTAACATAAATTATCAACAAAAGTAAATGGAGTTCAATAATGAGGAAGACAAATGAGGAAGACAAAAGATTTCCTAAAACTTAAAAAAAAATTGTGTCAGTGTTACTTAGAATCAAAGGGGCACCTGCAGGAAAATATGTCACTATTTCTATTGATCCAATTGCGAATGATAATTATGTTAGTATTGAATGTGCTAACCAATTATTGATTCCTAAGTCAAATATAATTGAAGAGATATATTTGTGGAATGAGAAACAATACTTCATAACCAATTTACAATTGACCATTGAAGATTATACCTTTGTATCACATTTCATGGTTAGATCCTTATTCTATTATGACAATGACATAATTCTGGGTTCACTCTGGATGGAAACATATCAAACACAAAGAAGAATTTTTTGACATTTTCCTACAAGAAGAAGAAGATAATGTTACAGGACGTTAAATTGGATTCAGATCAAGTAACATTAGAAGACCTTAAAGATATCTCGAAGGTGATCCTTTAAGACAATTAGAAGTCAATATCAAAGATGCAAAAAGAATTTGACGAAGTTATCAAGGAAAAACAAAGAAATTTCTCACTTAAAAGACCACAGTTAAAAACTACATACACAGGTCAAGAAGTTTAGAAAACAATGCGTTTAGAAGTCGAAACAAAAGAATCAAGATCTCTAGAAGAACCTATCAGAAAAAAAATGAAGAAATTCTTGTTTTAAGAACCTTAATCTAGGGCTACTAAGACAAATCAGAAATTTGAAAGAAGATAAACTTGAAAATCCAAACATTAAAGATATCGACAAATCAGATAATGAAGAAAATTTGCATCTAAAAAATCATAATCAAAACCTGCTGATGCAAATTAAGAAGCTTAAGAATGATAAGAGGTTGTTGGAAAACAAGTTAGAACAAAACCAGAAGGAAACATTAAAGTCTTCAGTAGTAAAAATCCAAGTTGTGGAAAAAGAAACAAATACAGATCCAATCCACATCACATCTCAAGAAGATGTCAATCCAGTTGAAGAAAAAATGTATAGGGATGTTAGAGTACAAACGATGGGAACTCCAAGTGTACATACTAAAATAAGTTCATCAATTAACCAAGCAACAACAATGCATGAATAAAATCATATATTAAAATTAAACCAAGAAAATGTTGTTTTTTCAATAGTCAAGGCTTAAGCATGAAGTTCATTCCATTTTAGCATTTTACTTAAACCATAAACAACTTGTTGCAACAACCAATATCATAAGAAGAAACACCATGCACAAGTACACACGAAGTATCTTGGTAAACACTTCTCAACAAGGGAAAAAAACCCAGCCAATCGTTTGCTATATTCTTCAAGAGAAAGACCTCCACCACCATAAAACCTAGCACACAAAAGGGTGCTCACAAACCCTAGAAGACTAGCACCCAAGAGAGGTGCACACTTTTCCCTAGAAGAAGTACTTGCTGGAATTTCCAAACTCACACTTGAGATATGATTCCTCAATGGGGAATTTACCTTTATTTATATTAGACTTAACCTGTCAACAAAAGTGTCTATTGGCACAACAGGGCCGACCTCAATAACTCACAATATAATTAATAATTACCATATTAATTATCTTTTACATTAAGGTGGGGTCGACCTATACCCTTTACATTACAATTAGGGTTACATGTAAGTCTGACTCTTGAACAATATAGCAAGGGATCTCATACACCCACTAGTGCTCAACCACTAGGAGCACATCCACATGGATGTCCACATCTTTATCTCACTACGTCTCACAGGAGAACCACACTCACTAGTGCTCAACCACTAGGATCACGTTCACCTGTGCTCATCCACATACACATCCAACTCAACAAATCTTCTTTCCCACTGCATTACACATGAGAGCCATTTGGAGTTCATCATCTCAACTCTCTGCTTAAAGGAGGCTAATACATCGCTTCATCTCTGTCTCAGAACGATGCACCCAACTCATGGGAATTCACACATTCACCTGTGCTCAGCCACATGTACGTCTAACTCAACAAATCTTCTTTATCACTGCGTTACACAGGAGAATTATATGGAGTTCATCTCAACTCTCTGTAAGGAGGAGGCCGACACAACATTCCAGTTCTGTCTCAGATAGGAACCACACACCCGTCTTAGGGGATCTCTCTCAGGTATGTGTCCTGGAGGATGACTCACGCAGCTGTAATCATCAACACTCCCTCTCATCTAGGGAAGAATTCTCCACCAGGCCATGTCTCTCACGAAAATACTCAAACTTCGTCTTGGCAAGCGGTTTGGTGAAGATATCTGTAGTCTTCTCATGGGTAGGAAGATATTGCACGTGTATTGTCTTCCTCTGCACCATGTCTCTAATATAGTGATATTTTATCTCGATGTGTTTCGATCTGTCATGAAACACAAGGTTCTCAGAGAGCATCACACGACTCTGGTTATCACAATGGATAGTAGTAGGATCCATCTCATGATCGAATAAATCAGTCATAAGTTTGTGAAGCCACACTGCTTCGCAGACTTCTACACTCAATGCAATGTACTCTGCCTTTGCAGTGCTCAATGCCACAAAAATCTGTTTTCTGCTACACTAGGAAACCATGGCAGACCCCAAAGTGAAGCAACAACCGGAGGTGCTTTTCCTATCTACTGCGCTCCCTTCCCAATCTTCATCGGCATATCCCTGGAGGCTCAAGTCTACACTAGAGGCATATATTAGATCATAACCAACTGTGCCTCGGAGGTATCTTAATACATGTTTTTCTGCTATCCAGTGAGTCTATCTCGGTTGGATCATAAACTAGCTAAGCACATTCACTGCATAGCATATATCCGGTCTGGTGTTAACCACATACATCAATGATCCAATCAACTACTTGTACAAGTGTGGATCAATCTCTCCTGAATCAGTATCACTCATCTTCTTTGATCCGAATGGATCTCCGCACGTGAAAGAACTTCTTAATTTGCGCCATGTTGATTTCAAGGTGGCGACAAAAGTGTTTAAGTGGATTAAAATGATGTTTTCTTGAGTTTTATTTCTCATGCATTTAATTATGCATTTGTGGGAAAAATACTTCATGAATTTTTCATATTAGTTTGATTAATGCTTTATGAAGTGCTCATGCATTTAATTATGCATTTTATGATCTTTAATAACTCATACATTTATTCATTTGTAATTAAACGATTAATATTTGTGAGAGAAAATTTGTCTCACATATTATTCATTTATTAATTATGGAAATTGGTTTTCATGTGAGAAACCACCTCACACCAATTTGCCATTTTTTTTCTCAATTGTAGGTTGAGAGAATCAAGGGCATGGTTGGAAAGTCTTTGGGTGGTTTTGAGACTTTTCCATTTTTGAGCCTAAGATGGTTGAAGATCCTACCTTTAAGGATCTTGTTTTTTCTTCTTTGTAATCAGATCCTACAATTGTGGATCTTGTAATTAATGCTCTTAGTTGGAGAGTGAGTAAGGAAAAACTATATATATTCCTTATGTAAGCCATGTTGAGGGGAGGAGGAGAGAGTGCTTAGCTATTGAAAGCCATAGTGCTGAGCTAATGAAGAGCCATAGTCCTTGAATGTAAGAGAGTTTTGAGAGCTCACTTTGAAGAAGGAATATAGAAGATCTGCATTCCAGTTGGAGCAGGTCTAGAGACGTAGCCCCAAAGGTGGAGGGGTGAACTTCATTATCAACATCGACTGTCTCTCTCTTTTTTTCCTTCATGTGTTTTTCTCTATTCTATGTTCATTTACTTATGTTTATGTGTTTTAATGCATTATGATAAATGAACTAATATGCTCAATAAAACCTGTATAAGCCATAGTCAATTTAAAGATCCTCACATTGTAAACATTT
>ML777429.1:684302-698506 GCA_009831015.1 Picea engelmannii | reverse complement strand
CATACCATGATACCTTGGACCAATTACCTCATGGAGCAAGAGTCCTCTCTGATGCAAGTCCAGGCCGGTAGTGATGGAGGCTGGTACTGCTGACAGGACAAAGCTGGCTGAGAAGAAGAAAGATGGGCCCTCCAGGGCCATGCATAAGTAGCTCCTGCTCTCGGTACTCCATGTCTAGGACCATGTGGGCCTTGAGACATGATCTCCTAGTTATCCCTAGATATCGGGGATAACAGTTAATATGCTAAGTATGTAAAACTAGAAGACTATCAAATTAGCAAATGTCCCATGATGAATTTTTAGAAGAACCTATGATGATGAAGAAGGGGACACCTACACAAACCAGATCAATGGGAGAATATACACATCACTAGGAATTCTTGGTGACTTGAGTTTCCAATCTAGCAAATGAGTCATTGGTGAAATATGTATCGTAGGACTGAATATTCAATATATATGATGAACTTAAACTATGAAAACCAACAAATACAATTGAAATGACAACTAAAGACAAATTAAAAAAAAAGAAGATATTAATTCAAAGAAGAGTAAATCCCAGAATCTATAAACTAAAAAGAAGAAAGAACACAATATCATAAATGTGACAAGAAATGGACCTTAGGTCACAAATGTGAGAAACAATGGGATCAAGAATGGTAAAGACGTATATATTTCCATTATGGACTTGGATGAAGAAAACAAGGGTGAAGTTACTTACGAAAGAAAATCAAAGTATATATATATAAAACTAATGCTAAAGTATCACTAATATCCATAACATGCATTTTATAAAGTCAAACCTTAAATCCAAAAGGATATGAGAGAACGATTATGCCTAGAATATCCCTAGGAGCCATGATAGGAAGGTCACAACTAAAACCTTGAAACTAAGTAGACGAGCAAAAAATAGTTATGTTACCATACTTGTGGACTCTCTTAGTACTTGTAATTTTATCGAAATCCATATTGCAAATATGTTAAATCTCTTTGTATATCCCAACAAAGATTTTAGTGTTAAAGTAACCAATGAAAACAAAATTGATTGAAAGATATCATGAGGGATCCTTGTGAATACAAAGTTTCAAATTATAGATAGATTCTACCCGCTACAATTCAATGAAATAAACATTGCTTTAGGTGCCAAATAAACAACTATTTCACAAAATTTAGACACATCTCTAGTCAAACAATCCCCATTTTCATCTCACTAATTATGGATTATATTTCGTCAATTAATAATTAAGCAACAACTAATTACTTTTTTGAATATTCCATTAATTTTAAATGTAATATAAATATTTCATCTATTTTGGACTTTCTAAATTATGTTTATAGTAATATGAAATACAAAATTAATTTTTGAGTATTTAAAAACATACTTAAATTAATATTAGAATTTCTCATTACTTTACTTAATTCTTTCACTTTGTAAAATATTGATTAATTTATAAATATATGATTAATTTTAGTTAAACTATACATATTTATAAATAAAAATAAAATAGATGACTATCGATAAGTGTACATTTAGAATGAGAGATTAATAAAGTACATTTAGAATGAGAGATTAATAAAGAATATACATGGATCTATTAACGCAAAAATATTTAATTTAATATATCATACATTTTTGACAAAAGATTTCCTATTTGGTATGGCATATTTTCTTCTTCACTCATATCATTACATTTACCATCATAAATATTTAAATAAAGACTTTTTTAAATTATAGTTCACGTGTTGTAGTTTAAATCATAATAATGGATACACATTGCATTGTAATATTCAAACAACTTTGCAAACTTCTTCCCTAGAGCTAAGGCTATATTGGTTTGGTATACTTGTATATTTCACCTCGAGAGTTAAAATCAATTTCTGTTTTGCAACGAGACTAATTTCAAACGAACAAGGTTTCGTCACACTTCAATTAATTTCATTGTTCAATAAAAATGTTGTCCCTCCCATCACTGATTATATACCATCTGTGAATGATTGTAGAGACTTTAATTATGTCTTAAGCATATGGCCAAATGTAGTATGCCACCTCCCTAATAGTGCAATATGCATTACTACACTTTACATTTCAACCACCTTCATTGTTTCTATATGATACAAATAATAACTCATCCAAAACTAGAATTAGAATTAAAAGTTTCATCACTAGAGTAGGTGGATTACACATATTTGCAAATTTTATTTTGGTGGGGGATTTAGTAGAATACAAAATCAATGTACCATTAAGATGGTATAATGTTTGGAAATATAATTTATAGATTGTAGAGATATTCATTTTAGGACATTATAAATCTCATTATCAAACGACAATTTAATAACATCAAGTTTGATTAAAATTTAGTGGAGGGGGGATTTAGTAGAATACAGAATCAATGTACCATTAAGATGGTATAATGTATGTAAATATAATTTATAGATTGTAGAGATATTCATTTTAGGACATTATAAATCTCATTATCAAATGACAATTTAATAACATCAAGTTTGATTAAAATTTTGTGGAGGGGGGATTTAGTAGAATACATAATCAATGTACCATTAAGATGGTATAATGTATGGAAATATAATTTATAGATCATAGAGATATTCAATTTAGGACATTATAAATCTCATTATCAAACGACAATTTAAAAACATCAAGTTTGATTAACATTTTGTTTTATTTTAATTTTATTTTAATTAATTAATTTATATTTACCTTGAAATATAAATCTAGAGGAAACCTGTTAGGCATTTCTTCTTATTCTAAGGATGATACTATTATGCACCAAACAATCAAATAACATAAAATTAGAAAGAGAAGTAACTCCATGCCTTGAGAATGAGATAGAAGAATGAACGAGAAGCCTCTTCTAGGGGGGAACCTCCTTTTACAATATAATAAATGCACAAGATGAGATAATCTATAAAACTAGGTCTCCTTGGAATTTATAGGATACAAGGGTAAAATTACAATTAAAGGTTCTAGTTGACCATTAAAGGGTGTAACCAACCAATAAGGTAACACTAATATAAAAATAGAAATGCAATAACTCAATATTAGGGCTTAACATGTCCCTTCCCTTCAAACAAGTGTTTCCCTCAACACTTGATTAGTTGTGAATGTTTCTGTACAAAGAAATCATGTTCCCATGTCGCCTCTTCCACTAGAAGTTTATTCCACTTGATGAGGTACTTAGTAATTACTCGATTTCACAGTTGTTTGATTTGTGTTTCAAGGATTATTTCTAGTTCCAGTGTCATTTTCCCTTCATTAACTTCTAGTAAATAATATTAATTGGGATCTTGTAGTCGATTACCTTCTTTAAGCAAGAAATATGGAAAAATGAATGTACACGTGAAGATTTAGCTCTAGTTTGTAAGCCATGCTTCTAATCCTCTGCAACACCTTATAGGGACCATAATACTTTGGTGCTAATTTATTGTCCTTCTTTTGTTGATTGAGGGACATTTGTTTGTATGGTTGTAGCCTTAGAAATACCCAATTCCCCACTTCAAATTCCCTTTTGTTGCAATGTTGATATGCTTGTTGTTTCATCCTATTTTGTGCAATAGACAATTTGTCCTTGAATAGTTGGAGAACCTCTTCTTGGTGCTCTATGTGATCCTTGACTACTTGAACCTTCACTTTTCCTCTCAAGGGTGATGTGATGGATGGAGGATGATAGCCATAAAGTGCTATAAATGGGGACTTTTTTTTATAAATTATGAAAGGACGTGTTGTACCACCATTTTGCCGAGGGAAACCACTTGACCCATTGTGTCTTTTTATTAGATGCAAAGCAATGAAGATACCCTTCTAGACATTTATTCACAATCTCAGTTTTCCCATCAGATTGAGGATGGTAAGAGGAGATGTGAGCTAGTTGAGTACCCAAACAAGAAAATAATTCAATCCACAAATTATTGTTGAAAAATGGATCTCTATAAATTACAATAATCTTGAGGATTCCATATAGCTTCTGAATTGTTTCCATGAATGTTGTAGCTATTGTACTTGCTTTAAAAGGATAAGAAGGAGAGAAAAAATGGGCATATTTTGTGAGTCGATCCACCACTACCATTATGACATTATTTTCTTCAGACTTTGGTATGTTGGTACACTTACTTATACTAAGAGGTAGGCGAATCAATATAATCATGCCTTTTCTTTTCTTACAATATTTATCAATTCATTACATTACCAACCATAAGAAGTTAATAAGAAATATATATAGACATACAATGCACAATACACAATGATTTAATTTGGAAACCCAATTGGGGGAAAACTACAAATATTTTATTCAAATATTTTCACACACAACAACCTGCTACAAACACCAATATGTCACAATGTTTTACAGGCACCGACATGAAAGAGACACCAATATCTTTGTCTGAGCACCAACTCAGCAACACCTGTAGGCACCAACCTACAACTACAATATTTATTGGAACCAACCTGTTGGGGACACCAATCCCCTCAACTGAGCACCAACTCAACTACATCTGTACCATCAACCTACAACTGGAATATTTGCAGGAACCAACCTGTTGAATTCAATTCTTCTCAAATTGTCAATAGTACAAAAATTATCACTTTACTTCATGCCTTCACTTTGTTGTAATTTCCATGATACTCTCCACCTGTTTACAATCTGCAATACTTCAGATGTTCATTTTGACCTCACACCTCCCTTCCACCCTCAAACAGTTACACCCCACTTTATTTCATCTTCTCTCACCCGAGAACCTCAAAGCTTCACTTCCTCATCCACAACTCACATCCTCACAACTCAAAATGGATTAGAGCATCGTTATTATAGGCCTCACTGCGGGACAATTTATGGGTCAGCCCTAAGTTGACTAGAGACATGTCGACTCCATACATGAGCCCATACATCCAAGGCTTTGTCCACATATCAACATGCTCACATGGTCACCTCCAAATCCTTTGACTTCTTCCATAAGATTGAGCTACAAAAAATCCTTTGAAACCAGTCCCAATTTCCTTCCATTACATGCAATCATTCACTGGTCACAACATAGACCCTTAATGCTCAACAATTTTATGATGAGTCGGGAAGTAGATCTCGACGGTTGATATTGAAAGGTCAATCAGTTCACTGGGTTATTTGGACCATTGGAGTACACAACACAACCTCATCACCTGGACCATCATAGTACACAACACAACCTCATCACCCGGACCACTGGGTCACCGGACTACTGGTCGCATGAGCCTTCAACCATGTGCCTTTAAATTTTTACTCTAGTCTGGTATATCACCAAGCCATTGGCTGATCAACCCACTAGGCCCCTGGCCTTCTCCTTCCAAGCACATACTTACATCGTGAGTCCGATCTAATCTCATTCGTTGATCCTTCCCGATGATCAAGGATTAAGATTTAATCTGCTCCAGATCCATGATTCCTCCATGTGGTTTGATATCCACCATTGATATTATGTGTCCTGACCACTAGGTCACTATCCTACTGGGCCCTTGTATCTTCAAACTCATGTCTTAAACTAGTACTTTGATATGGTATATAGGCCCACCGGACATCGGGATCACCGAGTCACTAGCCCACTGCCCCCCCAGGACTTCAACACTGCAATGTTCCTCTCGTTCAGTAATTTGATATGAATCGTTGATCCCTCTAATCGACGCTCAGGATCCACCCATCCACCAAGTTCACAATTCTTCCTTAAAAACGTTGTTTAACTAGACCACTAGTCCTACTGAATCACCGAGCCTTCAACACTACACCTTCAACTGTTTGCCCCAATCTAGTATGGAACCTTGTCTATGCTTTGTGTTCTGACCACTAGGTCACTAGGTGATCAACCCACCTAGTCTACTAGGCCATCGACCCCTCGGAGACTCAACACAAAAATTCTCCTCCAACCTTCCAGTATCCTATATGACAATATACTATCCAAGATACGTGGCTCAATATTCTCATGAAATGTGGGATAATGGAAACACTACATGTGGAACTTATGTGGCATGAGACATGGAACTACACATGGAAGATGACATGGCATTGTTCATCGACAACCATTTTTCCTTTGTGTCTAGCGTGGCCTCTAAGTGTGCCAGATGACGTGGATATGACATCGTCATGTCCTCCATCCTCGTTCAGACACCATGATGACTTGGCACAAGTACATGGCCTGACATGTGGCATTGACATGGTTTCTTTGTGACATCGCCCACCGACGCATCAGGCCCTCGAAAACTTCAACTCTCACTTCGATATACTGGGCCACTAGGCGATTAGCCCACCAGGTGCATCACCTGACATCATCATGCTTCATTGTAACTTCATCATTTTTCCACATTTTCAGGGGGGTCATATAATGGTTTTGAAAACCATTCGAGGATGGGGGGGTGAAATTTATGCACCATTGTCATGTCGTTCTACTAAAAAACATGGTATATCATTTCGAGCCCCCCTTCCCTTTATTAAACATCATGCATACGAGGGGGAAGGGGGAAAAATCACATATAGACCGTTGATTTATTATAATCGCGCCTGATCTTGTTCAAAATTCAACGCCTGCTTAGAACTTCCTCTGCGCTCTAGGAATTCAACTCTTTGTCTAAATCCATTCTCCTCTAGCTCCCTCTGTCTTTGACATCAATGACAACAATTTTTCCAACAAACTCGGCCTTTGTCATTGATGGCAACCCTTAGTCAATTTTAATACTGCCCCTGTTTGCAACCATATATCTCACAATTTTTTCTTTCATCTAAGTTATTTGCTTCCTTCTTTCTGCAAGTCTCCCCCCTTACTCTTTACTGTCCCCCTTTGACATCAATGGAAATGATATTTTCACCCCCTTACTCTTTAATTTGTTTCTTCTCCATATCTGCAACCAACAACCTGCTTTTCTTTCTACAACTTCCCTTGAGCTAATGCTCCTCTTGAAGTGATTTAGTGGTTAGATGGCATAGGTGCCACTCCCAGTTTTTGTCTAAGATACTCGAATGTTTCTCTAGGAAGAGGCTTTGTAAAGATATCAATAATTTATTCCTTTGTACCAATATGTTCCAGCTTGAAATTTTGTTCTGTGACTTTCTCTCTTAAGAAATGATATTTGATTGGAATGTTCTTTGTGTTTGAATGCATAACATGATTCTTTGAAATATTTATTGCACTGACATTGTCACACAACATTGGTATTGACGGAGTATATTCTACCTTAATGTCTTGTAACATTTGTTTCATCCAGAGCACTTGTGTGCAACATGTTGTTGCTGCAATGTATTATGCTTCTGTTGTGGATAAAGAAATTGAGGATTGTTTCTTGCTGAACTAAGATACTAGACTTTTGCCCAGAAATAATGTTGCACCATTGGTGCTCTTTCTGTCATCTACACCACCTTTCCAATATGCATATGTGTATGTTGTCAATATAAAGTTTGTACTAGTGGGATACCATAAACCAAAATCCAATGTGCCTTTCAAATATCAAAATATTCTTTTTTCTACCTACACATGTGTTTCCTTTGGTGCAACTTGGAACCAACTAACCCTACTACCCGCATAATATCTGGACTTGAAGCTGTCACATATAGTAGGATTCCTATCATTGATCTTTATAGAGTTTTATTAGGTTCCTTTGATTCATCCTCTTTGCTTAATTTACAACCAATGACCATGGGTGTGATGATAGGTTTACAATCTTCCATTTCAAACTTCTTCAACATCTCCTTAATATATTTGGTCTAAGAAATGAATATGCCTTGGTTGGTTTGAGAAATCTACAACCCTAGGAAGAATGATTGTTCTACAATAATGGACATCTCCATTTTTCTTTGCATTTATTCAACAAAATTTTGGCCCATTTGATCAACATTACTTCCAAAGATGATATCATCCACATAAACCACAATGATTAACATATTTGCATTGTCTACTTTTATGTAAATATTTCTATCTGCAACTCCTCTTTTGAAACCTTGTTGATGTAAGTACTTGTCGAATCTTGAATACCATTCTCTGGGAGCTTGCTTTAATTCATAAAGTGTTTGATTCAATATACAAACATAATCTTCATTTTCTAATACCCTTCTTCCTTTAGATTTCCATTCAGAAATGATGACTTTACATCCATCTGATACACCTTAAAATGATTGAAGCTTGCAAATGCTAAAAACATTCTAATGGATTATAGTCTTGCAACATGAGAATTTTTTTCTTCAAAGTCAATACCTTCTATTTGAGCATACCCTTTACATACCAATCTTGCTTTATTTCTTACTACTTTACCATATTCATTTAACTTATTTATGAATACCCACTTTGTACCAATCACATTTTTGTCTTTAAGCCTTGGGAAAAGTTTATAGGTCTCATTCTTCTCAATCCGATTTAGTTATTCTTCCATGGAATTAATCCAATGTTTATTAGTACTGGCCTCTGCAAAAAAATTAATCTCTATTATGGACAACAAGGAGATATTTGCCCGTTCATAAATTCTTTCCAATTTTCTCATAGTTTGTGTTTCAACATTTTTATCACTAAGAATTAAGTTTTCTGGATGGTTCTTTTGCACAAACCTTGATGGGGCTTGTGTATCTTGGCGTCATGTTTCCTCTTCCTCTTCTTCTTCTACATTGTATTATATTACTTTTGTTGGAAGTTTGTTCTTATGAGGTCTTGCTTCATCTATTTTGACATATATACTTTCAATAATCATTTGTAGTCATTTGTTGTAACATCTATAGGCTTTTCTTTTTGATGAATAACCAAGGAAAATTCCTTCATCTTCTCTTGAGTCAAACTTTCCTAGATCCTTGTCATCTCTTTTGATATAACACTTTCTTCCAAATATTTTGAAATGTTTGATAGATGTCGATCTGCCTTTCCATAATTTGTAAGGCATCTTATCACTGTTAACTATGATTTGCCCTCTATTTAAAATGTAAATTGTAGTGTAAATTGCTTCTCTCCAAAAACCGTCAGATAATCTTGCTTCATTCAACATTGTTCTAGCGATATCTTGTACATGTATATTTTTCCTTTCAACCACTCCATTCTGTTGAGGAGTTCTTGCTGCTGAAAAATGTATTTTTATTCCATGAGTTTCACACAATTCTTCAAATTCATTGGATGTAAAATCACCTCCATTATCTGACCTTAAACATTTAATATTTAGGTCAATCTCGTTATCAACTAATGCTTTGAAGGATTTAAAATTTTCAAGTCCCTCAGATTTATTTTCGAGAAAGGAAACCCAAGTCATTCTAGTATAATCATCAATTAGTAACATAAAATAATTTTCTCGTTGGAAAATTTGTGTTCTTGTTGGGCTACAGAGATCGGTATGCACAAGTTCCAATGGCTTGGATGTTGCATATTCATTTGTCTTCAGGCTCACACTTGATTGTTTTCCATGCTAACACTACTTACAAACAATGTTTGAGCATTTTGTGATCTTTGGCATATCCCTTAATGCTTGTTTGGTGCTGATTTTTACCAGGTTGTTAAAGTTCATATGGCCCATTATTTTATGCCACAACCAAATTTCATCTGTCTTCCCCATGAAGCATTTTTCTCCATTAATCTTATTAATAATATAGACATTCCTTGGGATTCTGATTGATTTTAAAGATAACTTTCCTAAGTTTTCCTTTCTAATCTTACATTCTTGGTAGTCAAAATTAAGAGTGTGTCCTTGATTACACATCTGGCTAACACTGAGAGGATTATGCTTCAAGTATTCAATACACATAACCTTTTCTACCTTATCCCTTCCATTGTCAAGAATAAGAGTTCCTTTCCAACTATCTTTGAAGTTCCATTATCCCCAAAGGTAACACTGGCTTCATTCTTCTTCAAGGTGATAAAATTTATTTTATTTCTTGTCACGTGACTTGAGTACCCAGTGTCAATGTACCACTTATCCCTATTATTTTGTGCATGTAGTGCAACTTGTATGAACACATATTTTTATTTTTTTTGTTCCCTTTGTTCCTGATTTCTTTCCATGATTATTGGGTTTCTTCTTTCTTATATTTTATAAAAGTAGTTCTACAAAAATTTAGTATATGCCCATAATTATTGCAGTGATAACATATATTGTTATAATTCACCAAAGGGGAAAACAAGTTGTAATTTCTCCTTGATAATTCATATGAATCTTTGTTGTTGTTCCTCATGTAAATACCTTTTGTATTTATTCTATAATATACAACTTTATGACTAAAACCATTGCAAGAGTAACATTATCCAACAAAAGGATATTGGTACTTGATTGCATGATTACATCTTGATCGAATAGTATTCATGATTCTCTCTTCGTGAGGAATATTTGTTTCCCATGGAACACTCTATTCTTCCCTTCTATTGTCTTCAACCTTGATAGGATTTTTGAGCATACAATCATAAATCTTCATTTTTCTTTCACTCACCTATTTTGAAGAGGTTGGATCTTCTTTGGCAGTTTCCTTTTTCTCACTGTATCTAAGACTAGTCTTGTCAAATGGTGATCTTTGACAGTTTATGATTTTATCTAGAGATGGAGATATTTCTTCAAATTTTATGTTGATATTTGATCTTTCCAAATCCTTTCTTAGACAAACTATTTCATATTCTAGACTCCTGCATACATATTTCTTTTCTTTTAGTTGGGATTTTAGGACTTCTTAATTTTTTTTCCTCTTCTACTTGAGTTTTTAGGCCGATGATGATTTTTTTAGTTTCATCAAAACTTTCTTTTATACATAGTTTTATTTTATGTACTTCTTCAACTACTCCTTTTGTAGTCATTTATTTTTCCTTAGTCTCTCTATTTCATTTAGAGAACATATGAGTTCACCTTCAAGATCCACATCTACCTCAATCTCAGGATTGTCTTCTCTTAAATTTTTGCTTCTATTTTCCAGTTCATCAGTTTTTGTTTCTAGGGCCATGAAGAGAATTTATTATGTTTCGTTGTCATTGTCATCAGAAAATATGTTTTCCTCATTGGTATACAAATTCTTCCTTTGTCTGTAGAAATTTATTCTCTTTTCCATCTTTCCCTTGTAGTTTTTGAAGATGGAATCTTCTTCTTCATTGCTATTTCTATTTTTTACATAAGGAAATTTAGCAACAAAGTTTCCTACTTATCCACAATTAAAACATTTAAAGGGAAACTTACCTTTCTATTTGTCTGATCCCGTCTTAAGTTTTTTAAAAAACTTTTCTTCTTTTGCATGTGATTCACAATCTGAGTTGTCACTTGTTTTGTATGCTTTGGTATTTGTCTTCTTTGATGCCTTGATGACTACTTCCTTCCTTGATGGATTTTATAGCTTATCATTTTCTGTCCTCATTTCATATGCAATGAGGATTCCATGTAACTGATCCATTGTTGGAATGTCTAGGTCCTTCATTTATTCAACGACAGATACCTTGGGATAAAATCTTGAGGGAAGTGACCTAAGTACTTTTTGCATAAGGATGGTTTCTTTAACCTCTTCACCCAATCCTCTGATGGTGTTGACAAGCTCATCTACACGAACAAAATAGGATATAATGCTCTCTTCTTCATTCATCTTAGGTTTTAAATTATCCTCTATGGGTTTGTAATTTTTCCTTCTTGACCTTGTCATCCCCTTCATATATATTATGTAAGTTGTCCCACATCGTTTTTTTTGAAACATAATGCATGACTTTGACAAATTTTGAATCTTATAAAGAACACATAATTGCATTCATGACTTTAGCATTATTGTCACTAAGCCTCTTTCCATTTGTATCTACAAGTGGACTTGTTGGTGCTATGTAACAATTCTTAACTGCAGTACAAATGGAAAAACCAAGTGTTGGTATATTCAGGGATACTGAGAGGGGGGGGGGTGAAGAAATATAAATAATTTATCACTTATAATTGCATTCAATATATTGTTACATTCAAGATATCATAAAAAAATAACAACAGATACACATTACACAATAATTTTACATGGAAACCAAATGGGAGAAAACCACATAATGATTTTTAATGTATTAGAAGATTACATTCACCAGAAGCACCACCTTCCAAGATTATCTAGAACCAACTAGAAGGAGGAATCAACCCCCTGAATTTTCTAGTACCAACTAGAAGGAGACACCAAACCCCTTGTGAGAACCAACTTACACTTGTCAGGCACCAACTTGCAAACTGAAGACACCAATATTCCCGTGCACGACCCAATCACCCTTGATTCAAAAATTATTCTCAAAAAAAAGATTTAAAAGAGTTACCATAGAACACCCTTAATCACACTTTGCAAGGTGAATCCCTTTCCTTGTCAGCTACAAAATATAGACTGTATTACCCTTGATCTATATCCTTCATATGTTTCCTTCTTACCTTTCCTGGATCATCTTCTTAACATCTTCACTGGTTCATCCTCTTATTTCCAAAAATAAATCATGGCCAAACAAGATATTCAATCTGATCCATTGCTAAATTATATGACTGCTTCTATGACTTTCCAAAACCTTATTTTAATCTTAATAGATTTGCACGTAAATAAATTGGAATCCAAGCTTGGGATTCACACTAAGGATGCTTCAAACTTGGCCATAATAGGAATAAATAATTATTGTAACTTGGCTGCTATAGGTATGAAACTTAGCATTATTGCATGCTCAAATATACCTCATATTTGGCCCAAATATCTCATAAAAAAAGATTAAACTTACCTTAGATATTCACTGCATATTCACTCTTGGATCTGCATCAAACAACCTCAAATCCCCCTCTGTCAGAACCTTAGATTCACCTTGCAGCCTCATATATTCCCTCTGTCACATCCTCAAATTCACCTTACAGCCTCATATATTCCCTCTATCAAAACATTAGATTCTCCCTCATATATTCACTTATCCTTGCAACATATTCACCATAAAAGTTGCTTCAGATTCATCACAAAAAATGCCACAAAAATTGCCTTGATGCTCTGGAATTTTCTCCCAAATACTCCTTATTTTCCTCAGTTCATAACTAATTAAGTTGATGATTAGAATGAGGCATTTGACGACTATTTATACTAGCTTAATTCATCCTTTAGGGCTGACTTCACCAATCACATCATTAATTTTATTTTAATAAAATATTTCATCATTTAGGGCCAACTTTACACATTAAAATTTAATTTAATTTTCAAGGGTAATTCTAAATAGGACTGAATTTATCATGGTAATCTAATTTGGTTATCAATATTGTATTCCACTTGGGGCCGGATTTAGGGATTCTTGACCATACCTTACATGATCATCTTTAAGAAGGCATTGTTGAAATAATGTAACTGCAAAGTGTATTATGATTATTATTTGATTTATTATTCATTGGATCAATTCCCATTGTGGATTGATCATGTCGGCTATTGTAAAAGACCAAATCCCCTTTTGTGGATTGGTCATAATGTAATTTTAATAGGCAAAAGAAGAACTCGCCCCCATAATATAATAAAGGTGGTTATAACCACCTAGAAGAAGAAGAAGTTGTCCCTGCCAGTGAAAGGACACTTCCACACGTGCCAAATTTGTATAAATAAGGAGGCTAGCACCTCACTTAGGTACACACTCACTTGTTCATTGAGAGACAAGTTTCAGAGCTGAAGTTGGAGAAGAGAGAGAGAGAGAGACACATCTTTGGGAGAGGACTTTCTGCATTTGTTTGAGTTATCTCTTGACATTGTTTCCTCTTCTTCTTTCTAGCATATGAAGCACCCCCATATTGACCATTCATAGAAGATATGATCGAAGGGTTAAGTCGTGAGGGTGCCTTAGAGGAAAAGAATACTCACTCTCTCCGAAGACATACCTAAACCTAACTCCTATGAGAAGAGACCTTTGACGATCCCGGTGCTGTGAGCCGAGCAATGACCATTGCCAATATTGATCCATTCCATCCGGATAAAGCGATACATCCTATTGGCTGGCAAGTTTCACTTCATGGATGATTTTAGGGGCTAGATTTTGGTCATGGGCTAATTTTCCAAGGTTTTTCCAAAAATGAGATTCTCTATTTTAAAAATGATTCGCCCAAATTCTATAGGATAAAATTATTTTACATTAAAAATCACCAAAATTTTATAAAAACTATATAAAATCCTTAGAAATTTGAATATTTTTACAAAAATATTGCCAAACATTTATAGTTGGCATATGAAGGATTAGTAAGATTCACCAAGGTTTCTACATTTTAAAATAAATTT
>ML777429.1:671493-684252 GCA_009831015.1 Picea engelmannii | reverse complement strand
TATAAAAACTATATAAAATCCTTAGAAATTTGAATATTTTTACAAAAATATTGCCAAACATTTATAGTTGGCATATGAAGGATTAGTAAGATTCACCAAGGTTTCTACATTTTAAAATAAATTTCCATCCTTAAAATCATCCCCGTTTCACTTGACTTATTTCCTTGGCCTTACTGTTCAGTTTGCCATATATTGGGTACATGCATCACCTAGATTTATCCCCCTCTCCCTTATGGTCGAGCGACTACGTTCCTCAATTCGCTAGCTAGAGTGACTACATTCCTCTCCCAAAATAAGGAATCGAGCGACTATGTTCGTCTCCCTTGGCTATCTATAATAAGGAAGTTTTGCTAGGTTTTCTTCCCCATGAGGGTTTCCTAGGATAAATGATGCATCTCTTGTGATTGTGTATTTCTCAAAGATTCTATCTTATGCTATATTTATCTATTGAAATGCAAATAACTATAATAATGGATTAAACATTAACATGGTTTCAGAGCTAAGCTGAAGAGAGCATCTTTCACAAGAGAAAAGTGAAAAACGTCACTGTTGTCGTACATGGAAATTAGGGATTTTTGTTGGTGAGGTATTTCATCCCTAAAACCATCTAGAAAAGTGCGCCCTCCCTCAAGGATCATTTTGGCACCTTCAATGCAACTTTTTAGTGGCTAGATCTCCCGGAAAGTGAAACCCTAGTTTCACAAAGTATGAGAAGTACCAGAAAACCAGAGTACCAGAAGTACCAGAAGTACCAGAGTACCAGAGGTACCAGAAAACCAGAAGAACCAGTCCAAAAATACGCAGATCAAGTTTAGAGAAGTAAAAGTTGGATTTTCTCAGATCCAAGCACACCAGGCTACTCACCTCAGCCAAGCGCACCTCGTGGTAAGTTCATAATTTGATTTTGAACACTTTCATTTTTTGGACATTTTCCTAGATTTAGGTAAAAGATGTCTGCAAGCATTAAGCTTGTTGACAAACTAGAAGGTGTGGAAAAATTCCGTGCCTGGAAGTAGAGGATTGGTCTCATTCTTGAAGAGAATGACCTAGCAAGATTCGTCAAATAAGAAGTGCCAGAGTCTAATGATGCTATAGAAAAAGAAAAGTACCAAAAGGACACAATCAAGGCCAAAAGAATCATTGTAGATTCAATCAAAGATCACTTGATTCCTTATGTATCATCAAAGAAGACTCCAAAAGAAATGTTTGATTCCCTAAACAGACTATATGAAGGAAATAACATAAACTGAAAGATGAATCTTAGAACTTAGCTCAAGAATACAAGAATGCAGAAGGGAGAATCAATCCAAGAATATTTCTCCAGAATATCTCAATTCAAAGAAAAACTAGAAGAAATCAGAGATACTATAGATGAAGAAGAACTTACAATGACGACCCTAAATGGTCTCACAAGACCTTGGGATGCATTCATCCAAATGATTTGTGAAAGAACGGAGAAACTAAAGTTTGATGGTCTATGGGAAGAATGCATTCAAGAAGAAACAAGAGTAGCTAACTGAGAGGCCTTACTAGCAAGAGATGAATATCGAGCCCTAGCTACTCACACTAAAGGAGGAAGGAAGAAGTCCTACTTCCAGAAAGAGACTTATAAAGAGTCTCAACCCCCAAACAAATTCAATCATAAAGAATCTCATCCAAGGATATTTCAGAAGAAAGGACAACGAAAGGAAAGAGATTACTCATCTATACAATGCTACCATTGTGACAAGATGGGACACATTGCAAATTTTTGTCCAGTAAGACGATAATAATACAAGAGGAAAAATAAGAGGCACCATGCCCATGCAGTCGAAGATGAAGAGCCACCCGCAAAGATGATAAGAGAGTAGATCAAAGACTATGTATTAATCTCGACCCTCTCAGGATTGATAAAACCTGGAGAGGACACTTGGCTCATTGATAGTGGTGCATCAAAGAACATGCCAAGTCAAAGAGACATTCTCTCTTGTATTTCAGAAAATAAGTTTTCTTAGAAAGTGACACTTGGAGACGATTACCAATATCCCATCAAGGGAGTGGGAGAATCAAACTACAAGCTTAAATCAGGAAATTATATGAAGATGAAGGACGTACTCTATGTACCAGGTTTGATAAAGAACCTACTCTCCATTTCATCTTTATAAAAGAAAGGCTTCAGAGTTGCCTTTATAGATGGAGAAGTTCTTAGGTGGGCTAAAGGAGAAACCACAAAAAAAGAAATCATCATTGGAAAAGAAGTGAATGGTTTGTATAAGCTAAAGGGTCACTCAGAAGTTGCCATGACCCATGCCACTGAGAATCCATGTGAACTTTGGCATAGAATATTATCTCACATTAACTACAAGGCGCTACCATACATATGCAAAGCGGTCACAGGTTCACCAGAACTCAAGGTTGACCATGAAGGCGCATGCAATGGATGTGTGCAAGGGAAGAACATAAAGAACTTTTTTCCGAAGAGAGACAACAAAGAAGAAGGAGTCGTAGAACTCATTCATTCAGATGTGTGTGTCCCAATGCCATTGTCCTCCATTATTCGGTATGCATACTATGTATCATTTATTGATGATTATTCTCGTAAAACCCGGGTGAATTTTTTGAAATCTAAAGATGAAGTGTTCAACAAGTTCAAGGAATTCAAGGCCTTAATAGAGAATCTTTCTGAAAGAAAGATCAAGATACTTAGGTGAGATGATGGAGGAGAATACACCTCAAAAGAGTTCATGAACTTCTGCAAAGATGTTGGGATCAAGAGGGAACTCACTACTCCCTATAATCCCCAACAAAACAGTGTAGCTGAAAAGAAGAACATAACGATAATGGAAGCCGTGAAGACCATGATCCACGATCAAGATCTTCCTATGTGATTATGGGCAGAAGCAAAAATGACAGCCGTATATGTGAAAAACCTATTGTCCCATAGTTCACTTGGGTTCAAGACCCCGGAAGAGATGTTCACCGAAAATAAACCAGAGGTAAGCCATATCAAAATATTTGGCTGCCTAGTTTTTATACATATTCCGAAAGAGAAGAGAAACAAGCTAGAACCTTTAGGAAAGAAGGGAATATTTGTGGGATACTGTGAGGTATCCAAGGTCTTTAGAATTTATATACCAGGGCACCATCACATTGATATCAGCAGGGATGTGACCTTTGATGAAGATGCACCGCTCAAAAAATTGAGAAGATGCCAACTTGAAGAAGTATATGAAGAGGAACCCGTAATCCCCAGAATTGCAGAATCAGTGAGGGAGGTTCCCAGAGATGCAGAACTAGTGAGGGAAGTCGTAACTTCCCTTGATCAAGAAATTATAGAATATCATGACATAGTAGAATTTCAAGAACCTCCTCAAATGAAGATCTTCCATAAGAGAAAGCCTGCTTGGGAAAGAGATCTTATTCAAGATGGAGAGAAGTATGGTGTTCCTGAAGGAACCAAGAGACAGGTAAAGGAACCAAAGCCATTCTCTAGCTATATGGCTTTGATGTGTGATCTTGTAGAGAAGGATCCTACTTTCTTTGAAGAAGCCATTCAGAAGAAAGAATGGGCAAATGCCATGACATAGGAATACCAATCCATAATAAAGAATGATGTATGGGAAATAGTTCCCAGACCTAAAACTAAGGACGTGGTATCTTCCAAATGGCTCTTCAAAATAAAACATGCTGCTGATGGAAGTATTGAGAAGTATAAAGCAAGATTTGTCACTCGTGGCTTTTCCCAAAAAGAAGGCATTGTCTATGAAGAGATATTCACTCCTATAGCTAGATAGACTTCGATCAAGACCATCATAGCCCTTGCAGCTAAGATGAAGTGGAAGTTACACCATATGGACGTAAAGACAACTTTTCTAAATGGTGTCATCGAAGGAAGTGTATATAGATCAACCTCAAGGATTTGAAGTTGAAGACAAGAAGTATCATGTTTGCAAGTTTAAGAAAGCCTTATATGGATTGAAGCAAGCTCCTAGAGCTTGGTATGGTCGGATAAACAATTTCCTGACGAGATTGGGCTTTACCAAGAGTAAAGAAGGTTCTGACCTCTACTTCAAGGTTATGAACGATGAGCCAATGATATTATTGATGTATGTGGATGACTTATTCTTAACCGGAGAAGAAAAGATCATCACTGAATGTAAGAAGAGACTCGCCTCAGAATTTGAGATGAAAGAACTTGGCCTAATGCATTATTTCTTAGGTCTTGAGGTATGGCAGAGTCCAGAAAGAATCTTCCTTAACCAAGGGAAGTATGCAGTTGAAATCCTAAAGAGATTCGACATGTTAGAGTGCAAGTCCATGAATACACCCATGGAAACGAAGCTGAAGCTGTTGGTCGAAACTTCGTCAGAATTGATTGATGCCACGTTGTATAGACAAATTATTGGATCGCTAATGTACTTGACGAATACCAGACCAGATTTTTTTTTTTTCCGTGAACACCTTGAGTTAGTTTTTGGTAGAACCCAAACATGTTCACCTAGTGGCTGCAAAACATGTGATGAGGTACCTTAAGGGTACATTAGATTGTGGTTTGAGTTATGATGGAGATCATGATTTCACATTGAGTGGGTACACTGATTCAGATTGGGCAAGAAGTGTCTCAGATAGGAAGAGCAATTCAAGATGTTGTTTCAGTTTGCGACAAGCCACGATCTCATGGAAGAGTAGAAAGCAATCTATCATTGCTCTCAGCACAGTGGAAGCCGAATACATTGCTGCGTGTTCTGCCATCTGCGAAGCTATATGGCTTCAAAAGTTGCTGGCCGGTCTATTTGACCTAGATATGGAAGCAACCACGATCCTATATGACAACCAGAGCTGCATAAAGATGACATAGAATCCTGTATTCCATGAAAGGTCAAAGCACATAGAGATCCGATATCATTACATCCGTGACATGGTGTAGAGAGGAGCCATAAAGATACAATACATTAGCACGGATGAACAGGTTGTTGATGTGTTGACCAAGCCTCTATCTTGTGTAAAGTTTGAGCACTTTCGAGATAAGCTTGGTATAGTCCGAAAGGACCTTCCTCGAAAGGGTGAGTAGTGATGAGGTGATACTAGAACTGTGATTCTGGCTTGATAACTGTGATGTAAAGCCAATCTAGTATCTTTCTTCCAGCTTGATTGTTGTGACGTAAAGAAAGATGATGAGATGAAACTAGTACTATGCTTCCGGCTTGACAACTGTGACATAAAGCCAGTCTAGTATCTTAATTCCATCTTGATTACTGTGACGTAAAGCAAGACGATGAGATGAGACTAGTACTGTGCTTCTAGCTTGATAGCTGTGACGTAAAGCCAGTCTAGTATCTTGTTTCTAGCTTGATGATTGTTGTGATGTAAAGCAAGACGATGAGATGAGACTAGTACTGTGCTTCCAGATTGATAGTTGTGACGTAAAGCCAGCCTATTATCTTACTTCCAACTTGATAGATGTGACGTAAAGAAAGACAAGCACTGTGCTTCCAGCCTTACAACTGTGACATAAAGCCTGCCCAATATTATGATGATGAGCCAGCCTCGTGCTGCGATGATGATGTATTAGTTTTATACTAATCCATATTGATGCAAATGATGATTGCATTCATTTGAGAATGACGATGCTTCCGATGAAGAAAAATTTCGATGATTTATAGATACTCCAGTCAGTGTTCCAAGATGATATTAATGATGTTGTCCTCCTGATGCTGTTGATGATAAAGGCATCTCTCTCACCTGATGTTGTTGAAGAATACCCTTCTTGTTAAGGGGGAGTGTTGAAATAATGTAACTAAAAAGTGTATTTTGATTATTATTTGATATATTATTGATTGGATCAATCCCCATTGTGGATTGATAAAGGCCAAATCCCCTTTTGCGGATTGGTCATAATGTAATTGTAATAGGCAAAATAAGAAGTCGGCCCCAGAATATATCAAAGAGGCCCCAAAATATAATAAAGGTGGTTATAACCACCCAAAAGAAGAAGTCGGCCCTGCCAGTGAAAGGACACTTTCACATGTGCCAGATTTGTATAAATAAGGAGGCTAGCACCTCACTTAGACACACACTCACTTGCTCATTGAGAGACAAGTTTCAGAGCCGCAGTTGGAGAAGAGAGAGAGAGAGAGAGAGAGAGAGAGAGAGAGAGAGAGAGGCACATCTTTGGGAGAGGAATTTATGTATTTGTTTGAGTTATCTCTTGGCATTGTATTGTCTATCTATAATAAGGAAGTTTTGCTRAGTTTTCTTCCCCATGAGGGTTTCCTAGGATAAATGATGTGTCTCTTGTGATTGTGTATTTCTCAGTGATTCTATCTTATGCTATTGTTATCTATTGAAATGAAAAGAACTATAATAATGGCTTAAAAATTAACATGCATCTCTCCTCAACCATGAGGAACCACGTGGCATGCCACCTACCATTGGAAATGACTTGATGAGGACTATAAATCCATGGAGTTTTTGCATGCATTTGCGATGTCCTTCATACTCTATTTCTTCAATAAAATTTGGGGATTTTTGACCACACCTCTGGGGCTTCTGAACTTGCTTCGGGACTTCGCTTCTTCTGGGGTTGATATCAATGAAAACCAATTTTCCTAAAATATCCCCCTTTGGAATTGATGGAAACACTCTTACTTCCCCTGTGACCATTTCTCCCCTTGTCTTCATGCTTCTGATCTTTCTCTCCCCCTTTGACATCAATGGAAAATGGTAACTCCCCTTGACAATATTTCTTCTTTTGAAAATTTCTCTCAAAGGTATCCCTAGGGAGAGGCTTTGTGAAAGTGTTTGCAATCTGTTATTTTGTTCCAATGTACTCCAAATTGATATTGTTTTATGTGAATTGTTCCCACAGAAAGTGGAAATTAATAAGAATATGTTTGGTCTTTGAATGCATCATTGGATTCTTTGAGATGATTACAACACTTGTATTGTCACAAAATATCAAAATAGGCTCATCATATTCTACTTGTATGTCTTGTAGGGTTTTCTTCATCCATAGGACCCAAGTACAACATGTTGTTGTTGCAATATATTATGCTTCTACTGTGGACTAGGATGCTAAATACTGTTTCTTGCTCAACCAGGACACTAGATAATCACCCAATTAGAATCTTTCTCCATTCATAATTCTTCTATCATCAATGCTTCCTTCCCAACCTGCATCTGTGTAGACGACCATAGTCAGCTCATTCCCTTTCAGATACCATAGTCTAGACTCTGTGGATCCTTTGAGATATTTGAAGATCCTTTTTACTGGCATAACATGGGTTTCCTTCGGTGTTGCTTGAAATCTTGCAACATGTCCAATTGCTTGCATCACATCTGGTCTTGAGGTTGTCACATAGAGTAGACTTCCAATCATCGATCTATAAAGTCTTTGATCCACTTCTTCAGATTCATCATCCTTTCTCAACTTGCAACCAATCACCATATGAGTGCTTATTGGTTTGCAATCTTCCATTTTAAACTTCTTCAACATTTCCTTGAGGTACCTAGTTTGGGAAATTAATATTCCTTCATCTAACTAAGATATCTTAAGTCCCAAGAAGAAATTCAACTCCGTGTTATTCCCATTTTGTGGGATAACTAAGGAGCTTATGTCTCGAGGCTCTCAGGTGGCAGATCTGGAGTGACAAAAGACTACATGACTAGAAATATCCTTTTGCACATATGGAAACCATTCTCACCACAACAAAGGTCATAGATTTTTAGATGGTATCCAATACACTAGCTGGCTTCCAATAGGAAACGAGCCTTTCTCCATGAGGTGCAAGTCAGGTATTATGGTAAGTGTCATTTCAATATTTGAGGAATTTGAGTATGTTGTATCTTAGATTGCTTTATATTTCATCATATGTGCTTGGAAATTATTCCTTTTTACCTTCTTCACCTTGGTGGTTGACATTGTGCCCTAATAAGTGGTCTTCGTTGGGTATGGGTTTTATACTAGGAACTCCCTTGGAGATCCATTGTACCGTTCTTGACCATACTTACCGCTTTCCATCATTGTTTCTCCCCATTTCATTATCTCTTCGGATTTTAGGGTGTATTGACCCAAGAAGGGGTTGTCTCTCTTTCTATGGGAACAAGGGAATGAAGGCCCAAAGGGATTGTTGTTGGGTAAAAGATAAAATCCTATGTATAAACCCTCCAGATTCTTCTCCCAGGGATCCCCAAAGAAAACAATGAAGCACTTATTTGTAAGAAAAGGTGGACCCATAAGAATAATGATTGAGAATGATTAAAGGGTTAGTTGGAGGATAGGAGGTCTCACCACGAGCCTCCCTATCATGATCATGGAAATTTAGTGGTATGACATTACCATCATCTGGTCACCAAGCTAGGGTAATGGCTCTCAATTGAATGGATGAGAGAAAGGGGGTCTCATCATGAGCCAACCTTCTAATTTCCACTAGGTGTTTGTGAGTGACACTACCATTATCTAGATACCACACTAGGGAAGTGACCTTCAACTTGTCCCAAAATTTTGAAAGAAACAAAGAATGGAAAAATGATGGGATTGGAAAAAATTCATTGCAAACGAAGATGCCACACACCCTCTACAAAGGCACCCATGAATGAGACAATACAACCCCTTGTATTTCATGAACCCCATTCCCATTGAGTCTTGACCCTTAACCATTTCATCCACTTTACATGGATTAAAGAGGGATCTCTTGGAAAAAATCCTTGACCTAGGGAAAGATCTACCCAATAGGACACCTCGTCAACCCTCCCATATCCAAGCTTGGAAAGTCACATAATGTATTTGAGCACTTAATTATTTGACAGGGTAATATTTGATGCACATGCTTAGGTGGCTCATTTATTGACTTGATTTTATTATCATGATATTTTGACTTGAGATCCTTGGAGGGCATGCTTAGCTTCCTTTGCAGGACCTAGTTGGTGGAAATTTTTGGAGGAACAAGCCTAGCTTGGGATTCCATGGGGCTTGAAGCCCACAGGTGGATGCCAAGGGCCCGCATGTCGAAAGAGAGAGATGGAAATTTGGAGGCCTAGAAGATGATTTGGACGACATGACCTAGCCCCTACTTTCCAAACGTTTTTCCAAGAAGAGGAAACATGTCATCTTAAGGAGGATGACATCACCTATGAGGGCTAGGGTTTGGTGGTGAGCTTACCACTCATTGGCACATGGAAATTTTGAGGAGAATTAGGCTTTGACCATGATGAAAGTGGATTGTATGCTTGACATGTGTATTTGGGAAGCCTAACTACACTCATCCAACATCAACGACTTGCTCCTAGTGTGAAACTGTCCCCTAAAGGGGTGACATCACTCTAAATTAGGGTTTATTTTTGTGTAAAAGTAAATTTTAAGTGAATTGTTTAATATTATTTTTTAAAGGGGGAAATATTAGGGTTGTTGACCGCTATTCTTGTGGTTTACCTTGATATCATGTGGACAAACTATTTTGGAGACATTTTGAATAAATAAGAGATCATAAGATTTCATTTTAACATAACTCTCCCATTGTGAGACGTACATGGCTGGAATTTTCGCTACCCTTGGTGATTTTGGTGTTTCTCTCTTGTGGAATGTATTATGGTGATTATATATTAGTGATTGTATGAGGAGGAGTGATGCACACCCCCCTAAAGGCTTTCTCTCTTGAATCTTGGATGAATGTTTCATGGTGACTAGGGTTTGTTCTCTCATTTCTTGGATTAGGTAAGGAAAAATATGCATATGCTATTATTTTCTTGATTACTTTGGTTATTGTTGGTGGAAATCCTAGGGAGGATTATGCTAGATACACCCTCCATCATTGCTTCATCTCTTTGTTAAAGGTTTTAAGTATTTCTTTTTTGCAAGGGTTGCTAGGAGGAAAACGAGTTTGTATACCCTCCTAGATTTACCCTAAATTTGGTTGGAATACCCTTGGGAGTAAGAGGGTTTACACCCATAGGGTTGTTTTTGATCTAGATTGTGATTTAAAGAATCCATCACACAAATTTAAAGGAAATAATATGAAGTATTCTTTCATTGGAGAAACAAAATATTTCATTGGGAAACATTATTTCTTGTCATATTAAATTTTTACAACTTGGGTTGTGTTCCTTGTGCTTAGAGCACCTCTCAGCCTCTAGGGAATACCCATAAAAGGGGTAGTTCTTGATGATGTTACAAGTTTTCATCTTCATACATTAGGGTTGCAGAAACCCAAATCTAATTGCTTGAATAAGTCTCAAATCAATCGCTAAAAATTGTCCAAAGTTTGCACACTTACACTACTTGGTCTAGTGCACTTTTTGGCAAAGTTTGGAGGAGTTTTAGCGGCTGATTTTCTTGATATAATAAGTTTATTGTTACAGCCATAAGGATGATATATATTGATGCAGAAATTGTTTACAACAACGCTATCTTTTCATGCTAGTATCTTGGTCTTTAATCTTGAGTTTTGCTTGTGTTTAGCTAGTCTATCTCTTGTATCTTTCACTTGATTTCTAGCACTTATTTAAAATCTTATTGTGCCTTTTCATTCCTGAAATATATTGTTACTAACAACTGCTATTAGGGAAAAAAATATTCAATTGCTTGTCCAATTGGTTATATTGTATTATATGCTTATTTTTCTTGTGTCGGGAAGGTACTTCACTATCTCCAGGTCACTTCACACACTTGGAAACCCTTGAACCTTCTCAAGACTCTTTTCCAAGACCTTCATACCACTTAGAATTGACATTTATGGACATACTTTAATCTTCATCGTTTTCCATATCATTTTCCCCGAAGGTCACTGGGATTCCCCCCTTGAGGTGACTACCTCACCTCTAAAGTGAAGGGTACACCTGCCTAAGGTGACGGTGGGTAGGTTCCCTCCTAGTTATCACCAATTGGTCTCTGGGTCTGGATTTTCCCAACCTACAACTTGTGTGATAAAATTTTGGTTCCACTGCCAGGGAGTATTTTGAATCCTCTTTGGAACCCTAAGGACACTTTGGAAAGCTATCCCAAAGTATCTCTCCTAGATTTCCTGGCGACGCCACCCAAGGGGAATTCCCTTTCCACCCTTGATGATATCTTCTTGAAGCTCATCTGGTGACTCCACCTTCCAAGAACCCACCTTATCCTTTTTCATCCTTTGATGAGCCTTGAGCTCATATGGCGACTCCATTGAGGTATTAACCTAAGTGATTGAAACATGGCTCTGTGGTGCTTTCATGAAGCATACAAGGCCTTGGATATTGTATCTATTGACAGATATCCAAACAAGTGCTCGATAAACCTGTTAGCACATATAATGTATTGGGGTAAAGTCACTTGTACTAGTCCTTGTCTGGTCTAATGTCGTGTCAATTCTAGTTTACTGAGTCATGTCACCTCTCCAACATCCCAAGTCATTAAAGGTATGATATTCCACCTTGTAGCACTTCTGCCATATGTCATATGAAAGAAATTAGAGTACATAGAAACCCTAGTTTTGCAATCTGGTCAGGGTTTGATGTATCCACATTTTGGAAGAAAGCACATGGGTTATTTTTGTTTGATGACCTGCATATATCTTAGAGTCCCTTAATAAACCTATCAACATGACCTATATTTGTTGGAGTTACTTCACACACACCTAGGATTTCTTTTTCCTAAGGTTTTCCCTTATTTATTAGTCATAATTAGTCATTATCCAATATCCTATATTTTAGGGGAGAATATTCTCTTTCAATTGACACTTCAGTTTGACTAGTTGAGTTGAGTTTAGATGTTGCATTGGGATCATAACCATGCAACATTGAGATCATCACTTGCTAATGCGTACTTTCCTTGGGATCATCACTAGACTAACACATTACCCTTGATTTCCTGAGTTAACTCCTCACTACTCTATGTTCAGTGAGTTGACTGAAAACTAGTTGACTAGTTAACTCAACTAGGTGGCAGTTCACTCCTGTAACTGCTTGAGAGACTAGACTAGGTGGCAGTTCACTCCCGTAATTGTTGGTGTGTGTCCATATTACTCTATACCACCACTATGGCTCATTAGTTACTCATGTATCCTATATCTATTTTAAATTATTCACTCTTTGTGTGTGGAATACAGTTAATGAGAATTCTTTCATTCTTCCTATCCTTCCTCTTCTTTCTCCAATTCTCTATGAAAATGTGTGTATAATTGTTTAGCTAGATCTATTATGTGTAGGTTCAACACATTTACATGGTATCAAAGCCGACAGACTGCTAAGCAAAATCTACAACAAATTATTTTTGCAGGCACTGAAGATTAAAGAACGCAAAAAAGATGGAATATATGTTTTACTCACCAATAATACTTCTCACGCCTTATAACTATTTGGATTGGAAGCCAAATATTCTACTTTTTCTCATAAGTAGAGGCTTATACCAAATAACCATGGAAATGGAAGTAGATCCTGATTCCGCTGATGAGAAAAATGACTTTCTCAATAGACAAGATATGGCCATAGGATTTATCTGCTTGTCTATTTCTTCAGAAATTCTCCACCAAGTATGTGATGTCACACAAGAATTCGCTCCAAATGAATTATGGACCAGATTGGAGGTTCTATTTGGGAATAAATAAGACTGTGAATATTGCATGCAGGGGATTGGAAAGATAGAGCCAGAAGAGAAACTGTCAGAAGATCAAGCCTCTTATTCTGAAGAGTCTTCAACACAAGTATTTGCATAAATTTGTATTCCAATAATTGAAGATGATGTCTATTCCATTTCAGATATATATATATATATATATATATATATATATATATATATATATATATATT
>ML777429.1:615754-671452 GCA_009831015.1 Picea engelmannii | reverse complement strand
TTTTTTTTTTTTTTTTCTGAAATTCATGTGGAAGATATATGGCATGCATCTCACGAGTCACATGTAGACACTTTTGCATGCGCCATGCATGCATCTCAGGAGACAAAAAGGGAGCCGCACACATTAGACTCAATTATGATATTTTATGATCAAACTTTGTAGAAAAAAATTGGATATTTGAATTCCTCTCGTGAAAATATCCAATTTCAAAAAAACAATCGTCTGAAATGGAGTCCAGAAAGTGAAGTTATGATCATTTTAAAATCAACAAAATTTCAACATTTTTTTGGAAACGGCCGCACGGTTTTCAAAGTTTCATCCAAAATTTATTTGGATATTATTCATTACAAGAAGAGAAAGTGGATATGTGTGGACAACTCAATGGGGCATATACTTCATCATATCCATTCATACATCTACATCGTCAATAAAATCTTCAATGAGCACAAACTTGCATAGTTGCGAGGTCTTCTTGGAGTGAAGGACAAGGTTGCTTAGCAATTGCTTTTTGTTCCTTCTCATTTTTTTTTATGCATTTTAATTTGAGGGGGGGGGGGTTCCAATGAGGTTTTCCCTCTTTCCTCATTTATTTCAGTGTATATTTTGTATTTGGGTACCTAACATGGCCTTATAGCCGGGACCCATTCTTTATTTTCACCATAGTGATGTTCAGGGGGGGTGTTGGAGTTACTTCACACACACCTAGGATTTATTTTTCCTAAGTTTTTTCTTTATTTATTAGTCATAATTAGTCATTATCCAGTATCCTATATTTTAGGGGAGAATATTCTCTTTCAGTTGACACTTTAGTTTGACTAGTTGTGATCCACGTGGATATCGGTGGCCACCCACCTTTTTCGACTGGCTCAAAACAGTTTTCTGGTAATTTTGGCAATTTACTATTTTTAGCAGGTTTTAACTTCTGGGGCCATTTTGAGGGCCTAAATGAAGGTTTTCCGAGATAGAGGTTCTCAATGATAGTTGAAGGCATGATTGAGCCCCCAAAATGAATCTCCTCGACGATACCTTTCCAACGAGCTATCATACACCTAAAACGAAGATCCTATGCAAAAGTTACGACCCCGAGAAGTTGATGTACTAACTTACCCAAACGGGGCCCACATGAATTTTGGCGCTTCATCTCCTAGGGTTAGGTTTTTGGATGTCTAGGACTTTTGGCATTCCTGTTTATTGTAAAAGGGCCTTCAGAGCCTCATTGTAACGATCTTCTTGCGAATGCGAGTAGCCGTCACATCTCTTCTCAGAGATAAGCTGCCACCATTCTAGCAAGTCTTTCACTCTGTATTTTACAGTCTCTGTATATTTCTTTCATTAATAGAAATCGTGTATTACTGTATATCTGTGTTTATGGTTTCATATCTGATACATTTCTGTTATATTATTGAATATATGCGATATCTCTGTGCATTTCTTTATTATATCTCCGCTCTCATTTCGTGCCGAAAATAATCTGGATCAGTGGTATCAGAGAAGGCTGCTCTTGATCGTTTTTTCAGTGCATGTCCCCGATGAGGTCCGAGTATAGCAAGTTGGGTCTTGATCTTGTCTCTCTTGAAGACAATCACTCTCTCACACCCAAGAAACCCTCAATGGCGGAAGAAAATAAAAACGACGGAGCAAACGATCCTATCAATCTGTTGCTTGAGCAAGCTCTCACGCGACAGAGGGATGAAATGATGGAGAATTTTTCCCACATCCTTCAACGCCTACCGATAACATCAGGCGCATATTCATCAAGTGGCCACTTTGGAGGCACCTCGACTTTCAAGGTACAAGTTAATTTTGATATTCCTGTATTTGAAGGACAGATAGATGCAGAAGCCCTAGAAAAATGGTTAACTCTGCTAGAAGGTTATTTCTCCGTTCACAATTTTTTCGAAAAAGAAAAGATCACCTTCGCACTCCTTAAAGATCTCCCTCATGTCAAACATTGGTGGGAAACTTTCTGGGAGAAAAGTTCCACAGAGGAGTCTGGAATATATGGGGCCGATCCCACTTGGGATTTTTTTGTGGATGCGGTAAAAGAATAGTATCACCCTATTGGCAACTATGAGGACCAATACATGAGATGGACCACACTGCGACAAGAGAGGGGCCAAGCAGTTCCAGAGTTCACCAATACCTTCCATACCTTGCGCACCAAGATAGGTATCAAAGACTCCGAGTGACATTTGGTTCTGAAATACCGTGGGGCTCTACACAGATACATCCAAACTGAAATGGATTTTCTGGACATCTCATCACTCGATGTTTCTTATTGATATGCTGTTAAAATTGAGCAGAAATTTAAGCACCAGAACAAACGGGAATTCGGGTCTGTAAATCCGCAACAACCAAAGTATGACAAAGACGGCCCGAACAAACAGTCTCCCGAAAACCCGTCCAAGACACAGGAAAAGAAGGGTCACGGGAAGACAAAGAAGGACACCGGAAAATGGTGCGAGTTCCACAAAATCCCTTGGCACAACACCGATGAATTTCGCTCAAAACAATCATTGGTGGCCGAGATCAAAGACAAGGAGCCGAACCTTGATTCATAATTTGATTCTGAAAATGCTGGTAAAGGACATATCATTGACGCAGACCCCACTGCTATTGTCGTGACTGCAGCAATTCAACCAGAATAACCAACAGATCCTGAAGAGGGGGAGCACCTTTTTCATTCACAGATGTGGGTGAAGGGGACCCCGCTGCATTTTATTGTTGATAGCGGAAGCTAGAAGAACCTCATCTCAACAGAGGTCATCAAACAGTTGGGATTGTCGACAACACCACACCCGAAACCATACAACATCGGGTGGCTTCGCCAAGGATGAGATCTTCGTGTCAGCCAGCAATGTCGATTGTCATACAACATCCAGCCCTTCAGGGACGAGGTATTATGTGATGTTGCCCCACTGGATGTCTGTGATGTTCTCTTGGGCCAACCATATATGTGTAAGCACCATGATGTTTATGAGTCTCGACCCCGTAGTGTCATTGTTACTTTGGGGGGTCATCTCTACATAATACCAGAGGTAGTTCCAACTATTGTTCCACCTAAAAAGTGCCGCAAGGTAGTATCTCATACTGCAAAATTCAGCTTCTTCACAATCTGTTCGAAAGGGGAACAAAAGGACATTGCAACCACTACAGTTTCGCCCCCTGCACCTTCTATCCAACAGAAGCAGGTCGACAAGGTTGCAATAAAGCACAAAAATTCCTTCTGCACACCTTCCTCTCATGTAGCTCGACTTGTTGAACAACCTCAACTTCAATAGGTTCATGACAGACTTCCACAAACTAAGCAGTGCGACGTCTCCAACAATACAAGCAACTCACCCAGATACAGATCCAACAAACGATTTTCCCTCTCCCCCAGGATCTCAACGCAATTGAGACCATTTATTCCTAAGGAGGGAGGATTGTTCCAGGTGGATATCGGTGGCCACCCACCTTTTCCGACTGGCTCAAAACAGTTTTCTGGCAATTTACTATTTTTAGCAGGTTTTAACTTCCGGGGCAATTTTGAGGGCCTAAATGAAGGTTTTTCGAGATTGAGGTTCTCAATGATACCTTAAGGCATGATTAATCCCCCAAAATGAATCTCCTCGACGATACCTTTCCAACGAGCTATCATACACCTAAAACGGAGATCCTATGCAAAAGTTACGACCCCGGGAAGTTGATGTACTAACTTACCCAAATGGGGCCCACATGACTTTTGGCGCTTCATCTCCTAGGGTTAGGTTTTTGGATGTCTAGGACTTTTGGGATTCCCGTTTATTGTAAAAGGGCCTTCATAGCCTCATTGTAACGATCTTCTTGCGAATGCGAGTAGCCATCACATCTCTTCTCAGAGATAAGCTGCCACCATTCTAGCGAGTCTTTCACTCTGTATTTTACAGTCTCTGTACATTTCTTTCATTAATAGAAATTGTGTATTACTGTATATCTGTGTTTATGGTTGCATATATGATACATTTCTGTTATATTATTGAATATATGCGATATCTCTGTTCATTTCTTTATTATATCTCCGCTCTCATTTCGTGCCGAAAATAATCCGGATCAAGTTGAGTTGAGTTTAGATGTTGCATTGGGATCATCACCATGTAACATTGAGATCATCACCATCTAATGCACACTTTCCTTGGGATCATCACCAGACTGATGCATTACCCTTGATTTCCTGAGTTAACTCCTCACTACTCTATGTTCAGTTAGTTAACTGAAGACTAGTTGACTAGTTAACTCAACTAGGTGGTAGTTCACTCCTGTAACTGCCTGAGAGACTAGACTAGGTGGCAGTTCACTCCCGTAACTGCTGGTGTGTGTCCAGATTACTCTAGACCACCACTATGTCTCATTAATTACTCATGTATCCTATATCTATTGTAAATTATTCACTCTTTGTGTGTGGAATACAGTTAATGAGAATTCTTTCATTCTTTCTATCCTTCTTCTTCTTTCTCCAATTCTCTCTAAAAATGTGTGTATAATTGTTTAGCTAGATCTATTCTGTGCAGGTTCAACAAATTTACAATATTCAGCTATGTATAAGAAGGAAAACATGCAAACCCTAATATACAAGTATCAATTTTGGGTGTTGTGAAATGTTGCATGGGGATTGTTTTTGAAGCTATGATTAGGTGCATTCCAAGGTGTTTCGACTTTCAACAGACTTGGGACATCACATTTCAACCATCAAATTTTTTTTTTTATGCGGGTTTCATGGAAACAAGGGAAAAAAAAACTTGCGTAGTGATCACACGCTACACAAGTGCTTTAGTTTCCAGTTGCGTAGCGAGCTCGTTGTGCAAGTGTATTTTTATCATAACTATTAAATCGTGCACCTATTTTCCATGAAATTTTTATAGGAGATGCATGAAGGTAATATGAATAAGCTCACTTTATTTTAGGTCAACATGCTTCACTATTTTTGAGAAATGAGCCATCGTTATCTACAACCATTTTTTAATTTTCTCGCGATCCGTGAAATTAAGTTTTTACCAAATTTCTCCAGTAGAAGAATCATGATGATATTAAGTTGCTGACAAAAAATCATCTCGAACCCGTTTACCGTTTGAGAGAAAATAAAAAATATCAACTACATAAATTTCAATGTGCAAACACGCTACGCAAGTGTTGTAGCTCACAATTGCATAGTGAGTTGCGTTGGCACGCTACGCAAGTGTTGTAGGTTAAAATTGATGTATAAAATGGGACTTCATTATAATAAATTCATCTTGGGTGTTCAGGATAGTCTGAAACAAACACAGTGGCTTCATCAAATATATATTTATGCAGGCTATACACATGGGGTTAAATTTAAAGTTTTGTGGCTCTAAATTAGTTTTGAGTTTTTGAAGATTGGAGTAAAGGGTAATGTTTGGAATGGAGGTTTATGTTTATACATCTCATAAATATCATTTGGAATGTTATAAAAATGAGTTCCAACCTCTAGATAGCTTGTAGTGATCAACCATATGAAGAAAACTCAAAAAGAAACCTCGTTGTGCAACCTCGCTACGCAAAGTCTGCAGGGCACACTGTTTTTGCAGTCAACTTCAAGATCGTGTTTCGAAAAACTGGAGATGTTTTTTTTTTAAAAAAAGGTCTTTTTTCAATAATTGACCCAGTAACAAAAACCTCTCTCATATTTTTCACATATGTCATATTTTTGGAGATTCAAAGGGATCTTTTAAGCCTATTTTTCATATTTTTCATATTTAATGATTTCCTGTTTTAGTTATTGTCTTTGGGCATGGATCTCGAGAATATGGAGAAGAATTTTAAAAAACTGAAAGAGGTATTTCTCAAGATAGGTTCATATCCAAAAACCTCTCCCAATTTTGTAACAAATATCATTATTTGAGAGATATGATGTTATCGTTGACCCCTATTTTCTAGCAAATTGATTCCTATTTCTTAGTAGGCAATTTTGAGTTTGTTCGTATTTTGATGTAACTAGATCCAAAAATGAAGGAAAACAGTTGAATTCGACCTCCTCAGCTTGGGGAAGAATTCTTCCTATATATTTTTGTAATTTTGATTAGCAATGGGGACTGGAGAAAAGGAAATTCTTTTGTATTGGATTTTNTTTTTTTTTTTTTTTTTTTTTTTTAATTTATGATCTTAATAAGATATCAGTACAGAAGTACAGAGTGTTTTCATAACAAAGATTCATGTCGATCATGTTTTACAGTATGTGTTTTATTATGTGATATTGTTTCTCCGTTTATCATTTCTATATAAGTCTTCTGGTATTTAAACTGATATATGCTTGGAATTCATCCTTGTTAGATGCTCCATCTCATGTGCAGTTAAATACTTATTCATTTTGCTTAGATTGTATGTTCATAATTCATATTTACTTTGGTGCTATGTTCATGAAAATTTTCCATTGTCTATTATTCCTCTAAAGTTATATCAAGAATTCATCCATAGATAGATGCTCTTGATATAATGGGCTGTTGATTTCTTCATTTATGATACCATGCTATAACTTATATATTCACTGTAGAACATTGTCTACCTTGCCTTTGTTCCCTGGATAATCATCAACCAATCACTGATATTTATCATTTGTATTATTTGGACTCCATTCCAAATGGATTTCCTTTTTCTTTGGCTAAAAAATTCATAAATTTTCTCTTTTACTAAAGACCTAGCCTCTAATTTCATTGAAAATTTGCGAGAGAGCCCTCCCTGGGTTGGAAGGGCTAGATTCCATCCTGCAAGATGGTTTGTGGTTACCTCCGGGTTTCTTTGATACAACCTAAAAAAATTATAGAGTGATAACAAAACCAATTCAATGTCCTCCCAAAGTTCGATGGTAATCCATTGTCTGTTGTAGCACACATTGCTGAGTTTATCAGATGCATCTACCATGAAAATGTACTACATGAAGATGTATTCCTACGGTTGTTCTTGCTATCCTTGGGATATGAACTAAGGGATTGGATCAAGCATTCTTGCAAGCCAAAAAGTACATCTTCTTTGACAATCCTCATCAGAGATTTCCTTAAACATTGGGGACCAGAAGCTCAAAGTCTTGAAGATACAATTTAGGACCTGGAGGATGATTTTTCAAGAGAAGGTTTTGAACTTGATCCTATTGAAGGCTTGGGAGAAACTCTTCTTTCAGAGTTTGTTGAAAAACAAATTGAAAGACAAGAAGTTGACAAGAGAAATGAGGAAATGTTTGAGTGCCTCAAGAAAAGCACAGAAGAATATTATGAGTTTTGTAAACAAATGATATAACTTTGTCCTGGAAAGGACTTTTTGGTTAAGTTTTCTCAGTAGAGAGAAGAAGAGTATAGTTCCATCCTCTAAAATTATGAGGAAAGGCCTACCCTAAAATCAACCTAGGAAGTGGCCATTGCATATTTTGGAACAAATTCATTATATGATGTTGTGAGTGAGAAGTATGGGTACCAAGAAAACTCCCAAATGACAATGAACCTCTCTCCATGCTTGAGGAAGTATACAAAATCATTAGAGATCAAGATCAGAATGGTGAATCCTCTAATCCTATTTACGAAGAAGAATAGATCAATGGAGAAAGTTTCCAAGAAAAAGAAGACCTTGATGAGCAGAAGGATACATTGAATTCCATGCTACTATCTGGAGAAGAAGATGTCCTTCTACATTGTTTTCCTCTTGCACGTGAAGTTTAAACTACTAGCCTCAATGATGAAGAATTTGAAGATCTTTTTGAACATGGTTCTCCTAGACATCAAGAAGAGAAAATGATGAGTTATAATCCTTTTAAAAACTTTGATGATGATTTGTTCCATGACTTCGAAAATGAAGAAAACTACCAAAAGGATCTTGATGAAGTTTCTCTTGCAGAAGGCTTGAACGAGACATTGATATCTATTTTCCCTTTTGAAGATAATGAAGTCCTCCAGTCTTGTGAAGAAGTAATAAACTCCTGTGATGCAAATGAATTCATGGAACAACCCTCAGATATAGTTGATAACCACATTGTTGATTTCATATAGGTTGGGAGACGTATATGGGATGTGGGTTGATTCATTATTGATATAGATCTCATTTATGACATTGAGGGTAGCTCTCAGGAAGAAGGGGTTGAAGTGTCATCTTCAAAGGAATGGTCTCCATGCATGTGTGATTCAATTGTTTGGCATCCCGGTGATGATATGGTTACATATTTGTTCTGCCTCATTGAGGATGACTTGTCGCAACATAATCAGGGAGATCTATAGTCATCCATTGATACATACCCTTTTGAAGATGCAGATTTGTTCTCAGATTTTGATAAACACCAGTTCGTGGCCAGCCCAAAGAAATCCAAGGTCCACACTACCAAACATAAGAAATTTCATATTGAGACTTTGGGCATGGATTTGTAGACAAAAAAGAGACATTTGCCAAGTCCGATGGAGGATTTTTTCTCTAAGGTTGTGCCTTACCTTGTTTCGTCTTGTTTGGGAAATCATAGGGTTTTCTTGGGATCTCTTGTACTTTCTCAGTGTTCAAGGAGAAGTTATTTGCCGAGTGAAGATGAATACGATCCATCGTCTACATATGGTATCCCTCTTCAAAGATGGATTGATCAGTCTTGTGGCTACACTTTCAAGAAAAATGATCAAGATGATGGTTTCTCTCTCCAACAGGATTTCCTCCCTCCCACCCATCTCCATGAGATTTGTTTCATGATCAATTATATATCCATTTATGCTCATAATCATTTTGTGTTGGAATTATCTTTGTTGTTTCACATGATCAAACATAGGGGGAGATACTTTGATGAGATGATCAATTGGTTGCACTGGTTGTATGACTTCACCTGATATCATCTAACACATGATCTTTAGGGCCCCAAGGCCCTAGGTAAGTAGGTATGTCATATTGATTTCCTGCATTTACATATTGATTGCTCATATTAGTTTATATGCATTACATATTTCATTATTCTCTACCTGCATATCGATTTCATGCTTAGTTTAGAATTTTTTGAAAAAATGTCAAAAATTTTCTTTTCTAGATTAACTTTTCTTTTGGATTATATATATATATGGATAAAGGGTGATAGCACCACCCTAGATGATACGATCCATTTTTCATGAGTTTTGGTAGGCACAAGTCTACTGGGAGATGTTGGGGTTCTCATTCACTCTACAACGAGAACATGTCCCCAAGTAGGAGCCAGATGTTATCCCCATTTTGTGGGATAACTAAAGAGATTATGTCTCGAGGCCCTCAGGTTGTAGATATGGAGTGTCGAGAGACTACATGACTAGAAGTATCTTTTTTCACAGATGGATACCCTTCTCACCACCATAGGGGTCGTAGATTTTTAGATGTTATCCACCACACCAACTAGCTTTCGAGAGGCAATGGGCCTTGCTCCATGAGGTACAATTCAAGTATTATGATAAGTTTCATTTCAATATTTGAGGCATTTGAGTATGTTGTATCTTAGACTGCTTCATATTTCATGATATATGTTTGGACATTATGCCTTTTTCCCTGCTTCACCTTGGTGGTTGACATTGTGCCCTAGTAAGTGGTCTTCCTTGGGGATGGGTTTTCTACTAGGAACTCCCTTGAAGATCCATCGCATTGTTCATGACCATACTTACCACTTTCCATCACTATTTCCCCCCATTTCCTTATCTCTTGGGATTTTAGGGTGTATTGACCCAAGAAGGGGTTGTCCCTCATTCTATGGGAAGAAGGGGCTGAAGGCCCAAAGGGATTGTTCTTGGGTAAAATATAAAATACTACGTATAAAACTTCCAGATGCTTCACCCAAGGATCCCCCAAGAAAGCAATGAAACACTTATCTATAAGAAAAGGGGGACCCACAAAAATAATGATTGATAATGATTAAAGGGCTAGTTGGAAGATAGGAGGTCTCATCACAAGATGACCTATAATGATCATGGAAATTTAGTGGTATGACACTACCATCATTTGGTCACCAAGCCAGGATAATGACTCTCAGTTGCATGGCCGAGAGAAAGGGGTCTCGTCACGATCCAACCTTCTCATTTCCACTAGGTGTTTTTAAGTGAAACTATCATTATGCAGATACCACCCCAGGGCAATGCCCTTCAACTTGTCCCTAAATTTTGAAATAAACAAAGAATGGAAAAATGATGGTCTTGGGAAAATTCCATTGCAAACGAAGGTGCCACACACCCTGTACAAAGGTACCCATGAATGAGACACTGCAACCCCTTGTATGTCATGAACCCCATTCTCATTGAGTCTTTACCCTTAACCACTTCATCCACTTTACATGGATTAGAGAGGGATATCTTGGAAACACTCCTCGACCTAGGGCAATATCTACCCAATAGGACACCTTCTTAACCCTCCCATTATCCATATCTAAGCTTGGCAAGTTGCATAATGTATTTGAGAAATTAATTGTTTGACAAGGTAATATTTGATGCACATGCTTAGGTGGCTCATTTATTGACTTGATTTAATTATCATGATATTTTGACTTGATATCCTTGGAGGGAATGCTTATTTTTCTTTGCAGGACCTAGTTGGTGGAAAATTTTGGAGGAACAAGCGTAGCTTGGGCTTCCATGGGGCTTGAAGCCCATAGGTGGATGCCAAGGGATCACATACCAGATGAGAGAGATGAAATTTTAGAGGCCTATAAGATGACTTGGATGACATGACCTAGCCCCTACTTGCCAAACATTTTTCCTAGGAGAGGCAAAACGTCATCTTTAGGAGCATGACATCATCTATGGGGGCTAGGGTTTGGTGGTGAGCTTACCACTCATTGGAACATGGACATTTTGAGGAGAATTGGGCTTTGACCATGAATAAATTTACTTGGATGCTTGACATGTGGCTTTGGTAAGCCTAGCTACACTCCTCCAACACCAATGACTTGCTCCTAGTGCCAAAACGTTTCCTAAAGGGGTGACGTCACTCTAAATTAGGGTATCTTTTGTGTAAAAGTAAAATTTAAGTGAAATGTTTAATATTATTTTGTAAAGGGGGAATGATTAGGTTTTTTGACCCCTATTCTTGTGGTTTACCCTAATATTATGTGGAAAAACTATTTTGGAGACATTTTGTATAAACAAGAGATCATAAGATCTCATTTTAACATAACTCTCCCATTGTGAGAAGTACATGGCTGAAATTTTCTCTACTCTTGGTGATTTTTGTGTTTCTCTCTTGTGGAATGTATTATGGTGAATTTCTTATGGTTATTGGATGAGGAGGAGTGATGAAAACCCCCCTAAAGGCCTGCTCTCTTGAATCTTGGATGAATGTTGCATGGTAACCAGGGTTTTTTTCTCTAATTTCTTGGATTAGGTAAGGAAAAATATGCATATGCTATTATTTTATTTCTTACTTTGGTTATTTTTGGTGGAAACCCTAGGGAGGAGTATTCTAGATACACCCTCCATCATTGCTTCATCTCTTTGTTAAAGGTTTTAGGTATTTCTTTTTTGCAAGGGTTGCTAGGAGGAACACATGCGTGTATACCCTCCCAGATTTACCCTAAGTTTGGTTGGCACACCCTAGGGAGTAAGAGGGTTTAAACCCCTAGGATTTTTTTTGATCTAGATTGTGATTTAAAGACTCCATCACCCAAATTTAAAGGCAATAATATGAATTATTCTTACATTGGAGAAATAAAATATTTCATCGGGAAACATGGTTTCTTGTCATATTAACTTTTTACAACTTGGGTTGTGTTCCTTGTGCTTAGAGAACTTCTCAACCACTAGGGAATCCCCATAAAAGGGGTAGTTCTTTCTTATGTTACACATTTTCATCTTCAACCATTAGGGCTACTTAAACCCTAATCTAATTGCTTGAATAACTCTCAAATCAACCACTGAAAATTTCCCAAAGTTTGGAGGATTTTTAGTGGCTGATTTTCTGTCTATAATCAGTGGATTGTTACAACCATAAGGATGATATATATTGATGCATAAATTGTTTACAACAGAATTATCTTTTCATGCTAGTATCTTGGTCTTTAATCTTGAGTTTTGCTAGTGTTTAGCTAGTTTATCTCTTGTATCTTTCACTTGATTTCTAGCACTTATTTAGCAACTTATTGTTCCTTTTCATTGCTGATATATATTTTTACTAACAACTGTTATTAGGGACATCAATCTTAACTTGATTTTCCAATTGGTTATATTGCATCATATGATTTTTTTTCTTGTGTCTCAGGAAGGTACTTCACCATCGACAGGTAACTTCACACACTTGGAAACCCTTGAACCTTCCCAAGACTCTTTCCCAAGACCTTAATAGCACTTATAATTGACCTTTAGGGTCATCCTCTTCATCTTCATATTTTTTTGTGTCATTTCCCCCTAGGGTCATTGATATTCCCCCCTTGAGGTGACTACCTCATCTCTAAAGTGACGGGGACACCTGCCTAAGGTGACAATGGGTGGGTTCCCTCGTAGTTGTCACCAATTGGTGGTTGGGTCAAGATTTTCCCAACCTACAACTTGTGCGATAACACTCCCCAAGTAGGGACATTTGAAACTCACTGTACATATCTTTGGAAAAATTCTGACTCAATTTGTCATCATCACATCTGAAGATGATGTCATCCACATATACTTCAATGATAGTCAAACTGTATTGATCCCATCAACTGTTGCACAATCCATCCATTAAGCTTAGGTCCTAAAGTCATGGGCACATATTTCCATGAAGTATTGGAATTCCAAAAAACTCAACGAAACATAATTATAAAATCGCTATGGGTTTTTGAAACAATGGATTTGGAACCTACAATAGAATCAGACCTTGATGTAAATAAAACCAACAATAAAGAATGTTTGAATGAGGAAAATTAAGAAGTCATTGGTTTCGTAAATGTTGAAGGTTAAGTCTGTGAGGCCTCATAAAAACTTGAGAGTGGTGAATATTATTGGGATGTAAAGGAGAACAAATATCAAGAGATTGAATGTAAGTTTGTATTGAAAGAAGCAAGTGAAATTAAATCTTAAATTATGGTCGAAGCAGAACTCCATCTCCAAGTCAACATATTCATGCAACGAAAAATACGAAGAAATGCCCAGAGAATTTTTTTGTCCAATTTCAAACAGATTCATGGCGGATCCAATTACAATTCCCGTGTCTAATTTCATATATGATCGAGATTTTTTTAAAGAATTGCACCACCCAGAAGATGTGCAGCCAAATATGATAATGGGAAAGGAAATGGAAGGAATTCATTGTGAGGTAGAATCGATTATAGTAGAGGATACATTGTCTCTTGTTCCTAAGAATTGACCAACTACAAAAGAATTTATTAAGACAGACGATGAACTATAATTCCTCAAGAAACAAACTAGACACATAGAGGATGTAGATGCAACCGCAATTTATCCATCTGGAAATCATAAGAATGGAAAGGTTGGTATCATTAGAATGCAAAGGAATGCCCAAAATTTTATTAATATGGGTGCCCGACCACAAAACCTTATCAAAAACAAATAATATGTAGTTTCTCAACCCACCATTGACTACTTAGTTGCAGGCCTTCAAAATTCATCAATACGCCTGAGAATTGGTTGTTGTCTCACGTTCACATAATCATTTCATAGGGTACGATGCGTCCATATGATTATGTACGACTCAAACTGTAGGGTTATGGGTGAGGATTATAAACCAAAAAAAAAAATCCCTTCGTCTTAGCTTAATAAAATAAAAATAAAAAAATTATTTTCATTATGCTTTGAGGAGAAAGTATTCGTTAAGAGGGAGGCAATGTAACAAACATAATAATATATAATTATATTATGAAAATATGTAAGGATGTGTCTTATCAAAGGGACATGACTCTTCATGTGAAATGGAACCTTGCCTACTATATAAGCATGACCCTCATTGTAACATGAGACACTAAAATTTATTCTCTCTCTCTCTCTCTCTCTCTCTCTCTCTATATATATATATATATATATATATATATATACATCTGTCTACAAGACATTTTGATACAAACATAGACTTTTGTCTATTACAATTTCCTTTCTGTTGATTTTGACAAGATTGTCAAAGTGCATATGGCCCATTCTTCTGTGCCAAAACCAACTTTCATCTTCCTTTCCCAAGAAACATATTTCACTTCCAATATCATTCAAGATGTATATGTTGTTTGGAGTCCTTACTATTGTTTTTTCCAATATGCCTGATCCTTCTTTTCTTATTTCATATTTCTTTGAGTTGAATAGGAGTGTGTGTCTCTAGTCACACCTTTGACTCACACTTAGAAAATTATGCTTCATATTTTCGACAAGTAGGACATTTTTTTCCATGGCATCTTTGCTTCCAATATTGACTGTGCCCTTTCCTATAATTTTGGATGAGTTATCATTGCCAAATGAAATTGATTTATTGTTTTCTTTCTTCAATGTTACAAATCTATCCTTGTCCCCTGTCATGTGCTTTGAAGAACCACTGCCAGTGTACCATTCACTTTTTCTTCTTTGGGATTGTAGAGAAATTACAAATTCTTCAATGTTCAGTTTATCCTGCTTCCTTTTCCATATCCTTGACTATTCTTTTACATGATTGTTGAAATCTTGTTTCAGTTCCCTTGGAGGAACAATCAATTTGCAATCTTTGGATATGTGTCCAAAATTGTTGCATTTGTAGCATTCTAATTCATTATTTAATGATCCAAAACTGTTATAGTTTCTGTTATAAGATTCATGATGCTTTTTGAGATAATTATTCCCAGAGTAGCCTCCAAAGTTGTTTCTATTATTAGCATAAGCTCTAAAATTTATAGTCTTGTGCCCAAAATTGTTGTAGGAATAACATAATCCAAGAAATATAGTTTGGTACTTGAGTGTGGGAGATCTTCTAGGTGGTGCATCTCTTATGTAATATTCTTCTTGATTCCTCTCCATTGCTGGTTGTTGATTCTATGTTCCTCTAATTGAATGATATTCCTCTTGGATGATATCCATTACCTGAATGTTCTCCTTTGAAGGATTGCATTCTTCCTTCTTAATGGGACCTTTGATGACTTCTGCATAACTCTTTTGTTCTACTTCTTTTTCTATCATCATGGATCTTGAACCCTTCCTAGTATGATTTTACTTGTATCCTAGTCCAGACTTGTCGTGGCATGTCCTTTTACTATTGGTGATTTCATCCAATATTTTGGTGCTATTGCCAAAGTTTTGTTGGATGTCCTTCTTCTGAATTCCTTCCTTAGTGAGACTATTTATGCTTCCATGCTCTCCTACATTTTCTCATTTTGTTCCAACTGGGATTTGAGTGTTTCTTCAATAATTTTGGCTTCTTCCAACTGGACCTTTAGATTTATGATAATCTACTGGACTTCTTCATAGTTTTTGTTGGGGTTTTGAGAAACCTCCTTTATCTTGATTAATTCTTCCTTGAGTGACTTGTTTTTCTTCTTTTCTATTCTTAGATCACTTAAGGAACTGATTAGTTCTGCCTCAATATCCACCTCACCTTCTTCTTCATAATTTTCTTTGTCATTTTCAAGAGTTTCTTCTTGAGTTTCCATTGCCATAAAGTGAACTCTTTCTAAGTCACTGCCACTATAATTATCCTCATCAGATGAGGAACTGTCTTCTCTTGAGTAGAGAATTTTCTTGAATAATTTTCTTTTATTTATTTTCTTGTCTCATTTCTGATATTTCTTTTCTTTCTTGGGAACTTCTTCTTCATCACTATCTAAACTCTTAGCATAAGGACATTTGGAAGAAAAATGACCAATTTTACCACAATTAAATAACTTTAAGGGAAGCTTACCTTTGTACTTTCCAGTTCCTTTCTTCAACCTCCTCACGAAGTTGGCTATATATTCATATTCATTTGAATCATCGCCACAACTGAAGCTTGGATTTGAATTTTTCTTATTCTTTCTCGTCTTATTGAATGCTTTGAAAGTTTCTTCCCTCCTAGATGGATTATCTTTTTTTGTTCTCATTTCATAAGCTATAAGTATCCCATTTAGCTCATCCATGTTCAACGTGGAAATATATGCTCTTTATTCTAGGGATCAAATCTTGGGATCAAATCTCATTGGAAGAGACCTTAGTATCTTTCGAACAATTACCGAACCTTTAATTTATTCTCCCAATCCTTTAATAAGGTTCACTATTTCATCAACTTCCAAAAAATAAACTACAATATATTCATCTTCCTTCATTTTCAGATCTTCAAATTGACCTCTATAAGTTTGAATCTTGGCCCCTCTAACTTTGTCATATCCTTCATAAAAATTTTGAAGTTTGTCCCAAATTTCCTTTGCAGAGTCACAATGCATAACCTTGACATATATCAAATCAACTAGGCCACTTAGAATATAATTCATAGCCTTCAAATTGTTTTCATAGAGTCTCTTTCTAGCTACATCTGTTGGGGAAGAGGACAATGTCTTGTATCTATTTATTATTGCTTTACATACATCAAATCACTGTGTATGCAAAAGAAAATTCATCCTTTTTCTCCAGAAAGAACAACTCTGACCATCAAACACTAGTGTTTCATTGTTAGTGCAATCCATGATATACCTTCCAGTGGTTAGACTGTTCCTGAAGGAACTTCTATGATACCAATTGTTGCTATATTCAGGGATACTGAGAGGGGGGATGAATCAATATAAATAATTTATCGCTTATATTTGCATTCAAATTATCATAAATAAATAACCGTATATGCACAGTACACAACAATTTTATGTGGAAACCCAAATGGGAGAAAACCACATAATGTTTTTTAATGTATCGAAATATTACATTCACTAGAAGCGCCAAATTCCAATATTCTCCAACATCAACTAGAAGGAGGAACCGACCCCCTGAAGTTTCTAGAACCAACTAGAACAAGGCATTGACTCCCTTGTGAGCAAAAATCACACTTCTCAAGCACAAACTTATAAACTGAAGACAAAAATATTCCCATGCACCAATGTTGGATGTATGGGATGACTCAAATTATACCTTAGTTCTCCAACAAAACCCTTATCACCATCAGCCCTTCAGGTAACCAGAAGGCTACACCACACACAGAGTGTGAAACACAGTCTCACCCAAGATGGTTTATGGGCGACTGCAGGACATAGGTGTCTAAAATCATGGAAGGGATTGGGGTTGTTCTTATTACTCTTATTTTTACTTAACCATGCATTCTATTATAATATTCCTCAAATCCATCCATTCATTCATTCATAACATTCGTTTTTCATATCTATTCTAGTGCACATTGCAAGTAAACACATTCATTCATTTATCTAACCATTCCATCATAAATGCAGAAATAGTAAAACATTTAGACACATTTCCATGGTTCACACCCCTTGGGGCTACGTCCACAGAGATCTTCTATTTATTTTCTTATTCATCAAAAGGAGCTGCACACATTACATCATAATAGAGAGTAGTGAGGCAGACCGTGATTTCACCAATCTACACATATTGCGACCTGACCCTCAACTACATATCTAGATGAAATCCATCTAATCTCCATAGCTCTCAAAACAAACTTCGACTCCAAAAAGATGCTCCAATTACTCAAAAGTCACACAAATATCTCACAAAGCATAGATGGGATACACAGATGCCTTATTCTACCTTAGAATTATTTTTTTTATATTACAAAAATGGGTTAAACCCTTACAATATGACTCCAAAACCCTAACCCTAACATGGCTAGTTTTTTACACATCTGCCCCATATTTCTGCAAATCCTGCCGCGTGTGCTGTTGTTCCTCAAAATATGGCGTGCTCTCCTTCTAGGTCCAATCTTTCTTGTTTGATGATTGTTCTCCCAAAAATGTCTGCTCCAACATTCCCCCAACACTAACATGTGTCTCGTCCTGAGCTACTCAGCCTTAGTTCACCTTCTGTAGTGCTACCTCCAGCGCACGAAACTTCTTTTCCAACTCTGTCGCTTTCTCCTTGGCCTGTGCACTGTTTCCTTCTAGCGTCTCCAAAACCTATGATGTCATGTGTTATGTTGACACTTCTCTGCTTTCTGCATGCACTTGTTCTAAGCTAGCTTTCTCTGCTTGTAGTTCTTCTATCATGCTTTCAGCCTATTGTTGAAATGGATCCAAATGAGATTGTCTTGCTTGTTTCTCCTCTTGTGTGGCCTTTACTTTTGTTTGAAAATTATTCATCTCCTGAACGACCTTCAATCTCAAGGATATGTCCATCATATTTTGCCTCTTCTTTAAGTCCTGAAATGCAACGTTCAACTTTTCCTCTCGTTGCTCCAGTTGCTGGATGTTCTCATCCTCTTCTAGGATGGTCCAAGTATGTGCAGTTCTATCATATAATTATTCCACTTATTTTATCTCCCAAGATATTCTATATACGTGTGCAATATCCTCCTTATCTCTCTATTCCTGTACTTCTGGAGGTGTGCTTAGAGTTATTTTTTCTATTAAGTCCGCTATCTCCTATTTATACTTTTCATTTGTATGCATAATATTTTGTATCTTCTCTTCTGATGTAATCTTCTGTGTCTGAATGTAGTCTGGGATGTTACTGTATACTTATGCAAGCTTCTTCTCTAAGTTATTTGTGCACTGGTTCTCCTCCTCCTCCTCCAGTGTGATCTGATCACAAGTCACTTACAAAATATCCGTTACCTCTCGGTCAAGTGCTATGTTGGTGGCATCCGACCGAGCTCTAGACTGAACCTCTTGCATCACACTTGCTTGTAACCCATATAATACATTCGTGGGTATGTTTTCCAGAACCAAATCCAGATGTTGTACATCCTTCACTAGTTTCTGCATTGTGTTCTCATCCATCTCCAACATTTCTTATGTGATCTTGAATCCTCCACTGCTCATGACTACTATCTGCACTGTCTCTCCTTGTTCTCTCTGCATTGGTGCCTCCTGCACTTTTTATTTCTACTGCACTGCTAAATGATGTGATGAATTTATCTACAACCTCTGTACAATGTCCTTGTATTGTCTGCTAGACTGCTTGTCTTATTTGATGTTCCTGCACCTGCTTGATCCTTAGGATTTGTTCCTTTCTTCTGTGTTCCTGGAAATTTGCACTGCGTAGGACAATCTTTCACGATCCATTCTACTTCCTTGCGCGATGTACAATACCCAATTTCCAACCACTTATTCTTTGGATCCCTTCTGGCTTGAATCGACAAATGGTGTCTTGAAGCTTTGAAGTTAGAAATCCCTTCATTTTCTTGAACTACTTCAATTGGGATCCTCCATACATTGGTTGTCTTCTGCTATATATATTCCAAGAAAATGGCGAATACTGCGTTGTTCACCTCTTGATTCTTAGGGTCCTTTGCTAGCCATAAGGTTTCATATTGATCTGTAGAACATTTCGCTTTTCTATCTAGAAAGGATGAATATTTGAGCTCTTTCCATCCTACCAAATCTATCAATATTAATAACCAGGAATAATGGAATTCGATCCCATTATCCTGTGCATCCCTGCAATGTATCATAAAATGATTTAGTAAATACGGTGCCCGACTAAATACTACACCCTTTACTCACTACACAACTATTGCTATGGCTCCTTCTGGGGCCTCTTCCTTTATGTACTTCCTCAAAAATTTGCAAGCCGTCATTGTTGTAGAATTTTTTTGTCATAGGTTCATTGATATCCTTTATTATTATACCCCTGGTGCCCCTATTTTTCCCAAATTGCGCTTTAACTTCTTCTGCAATTTATTTATCCCTTGCCTTGTTCTCCAAGTAGTCTTCTGGTTTTACACCATTAGTAGGCAATCCTATAATCTTGGCTATGAGATATACATCTACAGGGACCGTCATGTCCATCCACAGGATACCTCCATGTACCATGGCCAGTAATTGCTTCACACATAAGCCTACATTTTTACAAAGCCCTAAATGTGGTATGTCTAGCAAATTCATGATGCTCAAGTTGTATAACCCTATGATCCACTACACAGGCTCCAAAATGGGTTTCCCTAGGGGTCCTACCTCCCCCCTGTTCTCCAAGTAACTTTCCTGCGTAAGGTTAAGAAACTTAGTTGTATCTATTACATCATGATCTACATATTTTAGCTTCGACACCTTTCCAAGCATGTCTTCCACTACAACTACAACATCTGGGATATAAGGTAAAGTGATTTCTACTACACTTGGTGCTTTCCTCTTGTAGCCTACAACTGGGTTTTCCTCTGCAACTTCATTGATCCGGATTTAGGAGTGGAATGAAATGATTAGCAGACTGAATACAATAAAAACATATATAGGAAGAATAACACAAATATTCAATGAATAGTATCTTCTACTAAATAATGAAATAGGTTGAAACTATAAAACTACAGAACTGAAACTTGCTCGAATGGTGGTAGCTATCTCTGAGAAGAGATGTGTCTGTTACGCGCATCCGTTTGAGTAGAAAATGGATTAAAATGAGGCTCGAGAGGCCCTTTTCATATTACTCATGAATTCTAAAACCCTAGACATCCAAAAACCTAACCCTATAAGGTGAAACACCAAAAGTCATGTGGGTCCTATGGGTAAGTTGGTGTAATTTGGTACCTCAACTTCCTAGGGTCGTAACTTTTTCACATGACTTCCGTTTTGGGTGCATGATAGCCCGTTGGAAAGGTCTTTTAGAGATATACACATTCTTCCATCAGACTCTAACTCCTTCTATATTCTGACTGTGGTGAGTAAAAAAAACAACGTTTAGGCCCCCAAAATAGTCTTGGAAGTACATCAAGACGCGCTGACATGAAAACATACAAAATAAGTTAGTTGGATTAGGAGATAGGCCACCCGTATCCACCTGGAGAATGTGTGAGGATTAAAACAACCCCAAAAGTGTAGAACTCACAATTATAAAGCATTACAGAAAGACATGCTAAATCAAAAAAGGACACGAGGAGCCAGTTGGAATAGGTGGGTGGCCACAAATATCCACCTAGATCAATCCTCCCCCCTTATGAAGCGATGGTATCCATTGTGTTGAGTTCCCCCATTAGGAGAGGAAACTTTTGCTGGATTTGGCCCTGGGTGAACCACTTGCCTTGGTGTAGGAGTTTCCCTACCTTGACAACCCGATAAATATGGATCCATTGTTGGCGAGTGCCCTTGACCTGTGTGTCCACTATATGATCGATGTATGCTTGTTCCATGTAGTCAAGGTTGAGCTCTATTGGTGTCAGCAATTCGATGATCTCAGAGGTGTCCAATAATGGTGGAAAATATGGCCGAAGGTGATCCACATTGAATACTGGATGCATACCAAGAAAGGGTGAAGTGTTGAGCTCAAAATAATTTTTACCCACAACCTTGGTGATAGTGTAAGTCCCATAACGAAGTGGGAGAAGATTCCGATGGGGCCCGGTGAGAGGATCCTTTTGCAAATTTAACCAGAATTTGTTTCTTGTACTTAGAATTGGATTTATGCAAAATATCMTGGACCTGTTGGTGGATGTGTTGAATCCGCTCAATGAATCTAGTGGATTTTTTGATAGCAAATTGATCAGGGGAAGAGTCTGTCTGTGCGGTGGCAAGAGGAAGTGCATAATCAATGGGTCCCAAGGGTTGGAATCCCARACCCGCCTAAAATGAGCTATGGCCAGTGGAACTATGGAGAGCCCTGTTGTAACTATGTTGGACATATGGGAGATTCTCATCCCATGTACCGGGATGCTTAGAATTGTACATGCATAGGATGTGCACAATCATTCGATTGAGGACCTCGATTTGGCCATTAGTTTGGGGGTGGAAATAAATGGATTTTGTGAGCTTGGTGTCCAATAGAGACCATATACTTGACCAAAAGGTGTTGAGGAACCTGTTGTCTCGCTCAGAGATGATGGTCTGTGGTATCCCAAAGTGGACCCAAACTTGTTCGAAGAAGATCTTGACAATATTTGCTGCTGTGAAATTCTTTTTACAGGCTGTGAGGATGGCCATCTTAAAAAACCGATCAACGACCACAAACACACAATCATTTTTGTGCTTGGTGGATGAAAAACCAGACATGTAATCCATGGAGATGGATTCTCATGGCTTCTCGGGAATAGGAAGAGGGGTGTATAAGCCTTGTTTCTTGATGGATGGCTTGGAAATGGAGTAGGCAATGCAAGATCTAATATACTTTCTAACGTCCTATCGAAGTTTTGACCAATAAAAATGTTTATGAAGAACGACCACAATTTTCTCTACGCAAAAATTTCCTGCCACCTGACTGTAGCGGGCTTCCCAAATCAGCTTTGCACGCTCACTTGTAGGAACAAAGATATGGCCCATGTGGCATAAGAGTTCATCCTGAATGTGAAAATAAGTGACAATGGTTAATGTACCCAAGAGCTAATATGTTGTGGTGAATTCTGGATCGTGTTGGTAAATTTGGAGCCACTTCAATGTTTGATGTCCACAAGAATGGAGCACAGTGGTGAGTGCAGCCACAAGAGGATGACTGAGGTAGTTCAGAGACAGGATTGGAGATACTTGTCTTATACTTGATGTTGATATGGAACTGTTACAGGTAGGTTGACCACTTCTGATGGAGTTTGTTCTACAACTTCCCCTGTGTCTATATGAACTGCAGAGGCTTGTGATGAGTGTGTATGATCGTTTCTTTCCCCCAGAATGTAATGTTTCCAATGAAGACAAACTTATACAATGGAATATATCTCCTTGTCATAAGTGGGGTATTTCCAGACAATATCAGAGAGTGTCTCACTATGGTATGCCATCGAATGCCCATGCTGAGTGAGAACTGCACCAACAACATAGTCAGATGCATCAGTCTCAATCTTGAATGGTTGTTGCAGATCGAGAAAGGAGAGTACTGGAGATGAGAATAAACGATGTTTCATATCATTGAATGCTCGTTTTTTCTCCTTCACCCACACAAACTTGGACCTACCACCACCCTTGGTCACCTGGCTGAGGGCCCATGCAATATGGGAGAATTCCAACACGAACCGTCGGTAGAAATTGGCAAGTCCTAAGAAGCTCCGAAGCTCGATCAGTGTGGCCTGGGCTGACCAGTCACAGATGACTTGGATATTAGCTAGATCAACATGTACCCCATGCTCATTATCAATGTAGCCCATGTATTGGACCATGTTCATGCCAAAAGATAATTTTTCCAGTTGGAATAGAGCTTGTGCTGCCACAGAGTGCTCAAAACCTGTTGAATATGCCACATTTGCTCCTCCCAGGTTCTGTTGAAGATGAGGATTTCATCCAAATATACTACCACAAAGGAGTTAGTTAAGGGTCTCAATACATCATCCATCAACCTCATGAAAGTGGCTGGTGCATTTGTTAAGCCAAAGGGCATGACTAGCCATTCGTAGAGACCTTCTTTAGACTTGAAGGCTGTCTTCCAGACATCAGTTGGTTCGATGGGAACCTGGTGGTAGCCAAAATTCAAATCAATATTGTTGAATAAATTTTCCCCCTTGAGTTTTTCAAGAAGGTTATCAATCCTGGGAATGGGGTAGTAGTTCCTGACTATGATTTTGTTTAAGGCTTTGTAATTAATGCAGAGTCACCAAGTCTAGTCCTTCTTTTGCACTAGTACAATCAGGCTTTCGTAAGGGGAGGAGATGGGTCTGATATTCCCGTTTTGAAGAAGCTCTTGGATCTAATGCCTGATTTCGTCATTCTCCGTCATCGAGCACCAATAGACTAGTCCAATAGATAGAGGTGCGTCATGAGTCAGATCAATTGGATGCTTGACTTGGCAATGTGTCGATACCCCTGTAGGTGAGGCAAAGATATCTCTGTATTCTTCCACGATCTTGTCCACTTGATTCTATTGTAAGGAGAGGTGTTGTGTAGAGGCTACATATGTGGTGATGACCTTCTTCTTGCTATGAGCATGGATCACAAAGAAGACAAACTTCTCGGTCTGTGAAATGGACTTATTGCATTGCTTAGCATAGATTAAAGAAATAGTAGTAGGCGGTGCCACTTTTGGGATCCTGTACAATTGTCTACAGAAAGTAATAATAACACTGTGAGGTCTAGACTCATACAAAACATGAAGGTTCCACAAATATGGTTGTCCTAAAAGAAAATCACAAACTTCAAGAGGGGAAATATCACACAATACCTCATCTTTTAAAGGCTTGATGCCATAGGGAAAACGACACTATTGGATAACACAAATATCTCTTCCTTGACGAAGCCAACCGATGGTGTAGGATTGTGAGTGCAGTGTCGTTGGTAGGTTCATCCACTTGAAGACCTCTGCTGAAATCAGGTTCTTCTCACTACCGTTGATGACAATGAAATGAATCGGAGCCCCCTTGACCCACATCTACGAGTGAAAGAGGCGTTCCCCTTCCTCTGGTTCTTCTGGTTTTCTTGATCGGAATTTGGTGGTAGTAATCATGGAACTAGGTTCAACATTGATAATCCACTTCCCTCCTTCATGATTTGACTCAGAATCAGAATCATCCTTTGACTCAAAAGCCTTCAACTCGACCATGAGGGACTGCTTGGAGCGACATTCGTCGGTGTTGTGCCAAGTAATTTTATGGTACTCATACCATTTCCCTGTGTCCTTGTTTATGTTCTCGTTTCCCTTCTTGTTTTGTGTCTTGGAAGAATTTTCCTAAGGGTGATTGTCTTGACTTGGTCCCTTGCCATATGGGTTGGGGTTGTCTTTGTTGTGCTTTGGCTATGAGGGGTTTACAGATCCAAACTCTTTGAGTTTCTGATTAAATTTATACTCAATCTTGACAACGTATCTATAATCCATGCCCAATGAGGCGATGTCCAAGAACTCCATTTATGTTTTAATGTATCTATGCAAACAATCATGGTATTTGAGCAATACATGACGCTCATAATATTTGATACCCAATTTGGTGCGTAGGGTATGGAAAATATTGTTGAATTCTGGTACTGTCTGGTCCCTTTCTTGACGTAGGGTGGTCCATATGGTGTACTGGTCCTTGTAGCTTCCAACAAGGTAATACTATTCTTTAATGGCGTCTCAGAATGAATCCCATGTAGGGCCCACCAAAAAAATTACAGATTCCTCCATGACCCTTTGCTCATAGTAAGCGTCCCACTAGTATTTAACATGGTGAATGACCTTGAGGAGTGAAAAGTGATATTTTCCCTATTGAAAAAATTGTGGACCAAAAAATATCCTTCAAGTAGATTCAACCATTTATCTACATCATCCGCATCTATTAGTCCTTCAAATAATGGAATATCAAAATTTACTTGTACCTTGAAGGGGGTTTCATGGCCGCTTGATGAAGATGCTTCTCACATGGGAAACTGTCGAAGGATCTGTGTGAAGTTGTCCATCAAATTGTTCCTTTGTTGTGCTAGGGATTCCTTGAGAAATTTTTTAATATGATCTCCTACTCCATCATATTTATTTTCGTCTCCCATGGGTTGTTGTCGGGCTCGGTGTGATCAATCTGGCAATGGATCGATTGGTACGAGTCCCAACTTCTTGTACCCAGACCTTGTCGGGGACATGCACGAAGAAAAATAAATGAAGAGCAGACCGATCTGATACCACTGATCCAGATTTAGGAGCATAACGAACTGATTAGAAGACTGAATACAATAAACATAGAGATAGGAAGAATAACACAAATATTCAGTGAACAATATCTTCTATTAAATAATGATATAGGTTGAAACTGTAAAACTGCAAAACTGAAACTTGCTCAAATGGTGGTAGTTATCTTTGAGAAGAGATGTGTCTGCTACGTGCATCCATATGAGTAGAAAATGGATTACAATGAGGCTCCATAGGCCCTTTTCATATTACTCATGAATGCCAAAACCATAGACATCCAAAAACCTAACCCTGGAAGGTGAAACACCAAAAGTCATGTGGGCCTGGTAAGTTGGTGTAATTTGGTACCTCAACTTCCTAGGGTCGTAAAATTTTCATATGACCTCCGCTTTAGGTACGTGATAGCCAGTTGGAAAGGTTTTTCATATATCTACACATTTCACCATCAATATCTGATTCTATATACAATTTGACTGCTAAAAGTAAAAAAAAAACAACGTTTAGGGCCCCAAAACAGCCCTGGAAGTACAACAAGATGCGCTGACATGAAAACATACAAAATAAGCTAGTTGGATTAGGTGAGAGGCCACCCATATAAACCTGGAGAATGTGTGAGGCTTCCGAAATCCCCATAAGTGTATAACTCACAATTATAAAGAATTAGAGAAAGACATGATGAATACAAAATGGACATGAGGAGCCAGTTGGAATAGGTAGGTGGCCACAAATATCCACCTGGATCATTCGTCCTCATCATATTCTTCTTCTTCTCCCTTTATTTATTTTTGGCCTATGATATCTTAGACCAGTACTTCATCTGTGACGTATTTATGGATCTGTTTGTCCATTTCCTCTGCTTCTGCAGGGTTTTCATGATTAGGGTTTTCCATGCCGTTAGGGTTTTCCACGTTCTGACCCGCTTGCATATGTTATGTGGTTGATATTTATTCCTCTATCCTTGTGGGACTGATATACTTAGTTTCTGACATTGTAACGTATTCTAGCTCCATAAAACTCTTTGGCTTTGGCACTCTTTCCTTATTCCTCTCTCACTGTCGGGTCACTCTTACAAATCTTCCGGGAGCACCAACCTTCAGGGGTGCCATATTACTTTCCTTGCACATGAATTCCTATCTCTCTTGCTTAATCACCCTCTGTTCTCTCTCTCAATTTCTCTATTGCTAAAAAATTGCTAAGTGTCAAAATCTTCCTAGATTTCCCTTTTTATAGACCTTGTCATTAATGTTCTGATGCGTTCATTCTTTTCTGTTCACTTGTTTTTGGATTTTCCGGTTATTTCTTCATTCTGTCGCACGATGTCTAATTTTCCTGCGTGTATTCTTCTAAATTATGTCACACCAATTTCTGTCTATTGTGCACTGCCATCCTTAATTATCTGCACATCACTTATTCCTCCTAATTCCTTCTTTTTGGCTTGTTCTTCATTTTTTTGTTTTTATCTTTTTTTTTTTTTTTTTTTAACTCCTACTATTTACAATATGTACAAGTCTACTTTCTGCACTCCAACTACTGACAGTTGGTGGGTCGACTATCCCTATACATTTTCAGTCAACTTCCATTCAGTATTCCTTGAACTTCCTTTCCTACTAAGTCTTGTAGTTGTACAACACCTCCATCTGTGACTATCTTTATCTGATATGTCCCTAGCCAATGCATTCTGAGTTTCCAATAAGCCAACATCTTAAAGTGTTGTCCCAACACATAATGCTTGTATTTTTTCAAAGCATATGCCATAGCTAAACCTTCTCTTTCTGTAGTATTATAGTCCTGCTTTGAATCTGACATCTTCCTACTTGCAAAAGTAATAGGGTGATCTATATCACCTTCTTCTGGATGGGTTAATACTGCTCCTAATTCAATTGTAGATGCATCCACATTCACATGAAATTCCTTTAACCAATCCTAGAAAACCAAAATTGGTGTAGTGACCATATTTTCCTTTAAATTATCCAACTCTTTTGGCATTCATCATTCCATTGGTACTTAGTATCCTTCTTTAGTAGCTTCTCCATTGGAACAATAATCTGTGCATATCCTCTTATAAACTTCCTATAATATCTTGTATGGCCCAATGTACTTTTCAACTGGCGCACTAACTTTGGTGGTGGTAAGTTAACTATGACAACATTTTTAGTAGGATAAACCAACATACCCTGTTTACACACCACATTTCCTAAAAAAATCCCAAAAGGTGCACTGAAAATACATTTCTTAATGTTCAATGATATCTGAAATTGTCTGCATCTATCCAACATCATCCTTAATACTTCAACACGATCCTTCAACAAATTGAACATTGTCCAATCATCTAAGTAAAACTCCAAAAACTTATGAATAAAGTCCTTAAAATTTGCTACTACTACCCTTGAAAAAATGGTTGGTGCATTATTCAATCCAAATGGCATGACTGTATACTAAAATGAGCCCCACTTTGTAGAAAATGTAGTCTTATGCCTATCTTTTGGTGTTATCCTGATTTGATGATAACCCTAAAATCCATCTGTAAAAGAATAAGCTTCTTGACCCCCTACATTCTCCAAACCTTTGTTTGTAAATGGTGTAGGAAAATAATCATGTATGAAAGCATCATTCAATTTTCTCAAATCTACACAAATATTGATCCCTCCTTGCTTATTTTCTTGCACCACCATAGGAATGATCCATTCAGACTCTTCTACAGGTTCTATAACACCTTCTTCTAGGATCTTGTCAATTTCTATCTTCACCTTATTTTGTATATTGGATTCAATCTGTACGACCTCTGTCTGATAGGTCTTGATTCTGGCTTCAATGGGATATTCATCTCTCCTTCTAACCCCTTCATCTCTGAGAATGTTGTTGGGAATAAGTCACTGTAATCACATAGTAATTTTGTGATCCTTTCTACTCTCTGATTATCGCAATAATCTCCAATACTTGCCATCTTTGGGTTTTATGCAGTTCCAATATTTACCTTCTTAATCTTTAATGGTGCAACATAATATTTTGAATCCCTTTCACCTTCTACTTATGGAATTTGTATATTGCGTGGATTATCTTTTGCTAGATCTTCTACTTCTGCGATGTGATAACAGTGTAGTAATTTTTTAACTGTGTGTCTAAAATGCTTCTGATATGCTAGAACTGTTTCAAACTCTAGTTCTTCAAATATATTGTCTCTTAACACTTTTAGCATTGTATCAATCTTTGGGTTGTCATGCTCAAAAGAAAATGTAACTACAAATTTATGTCGTATCTCTTTCCAGTTAGCAGTTTCTCTGCGTTGTTCCTGTTCTATGTACTAATTCTTTGGAATGCCTTCTAGTGTGTGAATAAAATGGTGCACGACCATTCTTCTAGTGGTAATAATATCCACTAAACCACGCACTTCTCTACATGTTTTTGAGGTTTTCCAAATCCCTCATATTTCTCCTCATATTTATTCTCCTGTTCTGCACCGAATCTGATGCATAGTAACCTCTTGCACTGGAACCAATTGTTGATCTTTGCCTTATGTGTACCCCACCATATTGAAGGTGTAGCTTTCAAAGAAATATATAATGCTGGTAATCTATGATTTTGCATAACTTCTACCTCATACTTTATTAAAAATTCTTTTAAATCATTCAAGACATAAAAAGTAGGAGGTTCTCTTACCTCTGTACCAACCCATCTCAACACACACATCATTCTGGCACACCTCCTGGTAGATAATTCATGTAGTCGTTGTTGCCAGTTTTCTAGTCCTGTGTCAGAGTCCAAAACAGAAGAACTAATACTCCTCCAAGTGAGCATGCCATTTTTAGTTGGGTTGATATAATTCTCTTCACGCGCGATAGTTCTATATAGTTGATTCACATTTTATTTGATTCACTATCATACATACCTATAGTGGATCGTGCATGAAGAGGATTACAATGAACCACCCTGGAGTACTGAATTGCATTACTGCAATAGTGTATAGGTATGTAGATTCACTATCGCGCGTAAAGAGGATTATATCAACCCAACTGTAGATGGCATGCTCACTTGGAGGAGTATTAGTTCTTGTGTTTCAGACTCTGACACGAGACTAGAAAACTAGCAACAACAACTACATGAATTATCTACCAGGAGGTTTTCCAGAATGATGCATGTGTTGAGATGGGTTGGTACAAGTTAAGAGAACCTCCTACGTTTTATGTCTTGAATGATTTAATTTTTTTTTTTAATAAAGTATGAGGTAGAATTTATGGAAAATCAAATACTACTAGCATTATATATTGCTTTAAAAGATACACCTAGAATATTGTGGGGTACACATAGGTATTTTTGGTTAGACAATATTACTGCAGGGTGATTCACTATAGTGGATCTACATAGCTGCCTCCTTCCGAGTGATCTAATGGTGCAATAACCCTGTATTCTCCAGACTCAAATATCGTGTTCCTTGTCTTCAAATTTATAATAGCCTGATTATCAAAGGCCCAATCCAGACCCAACAATGTTGGATATGGAGAAGATTGTACACTATGTCAATGACTTCAAAATCAACCATGGTGCGCACACCATCTAGATCTACTGAAATCCCCTTCAACCTTCCTATTTTCACTACTCTGTGTTGATTTTCTAACTTCAACTGAATAGGTTAATACCCCAATTGTGGTTCTCCCATAACTTCCCAAGTCTTCTTTGGCAGAACATTGACTTCATATCCTAAGTCTAGTATAATATCCCCCATATTGAAATCTCCTATGTTAGCATTCAATATGAATTCCCTGCTGGGTCTTCTTTTCTTACGGACCTGATTTACTCTTTTTATCCCTCCTTCCCCAGGATTACACTGTTCTAATAAATTTTGAAGTACTTGTAAGGAATATTTATCACTCAACAATTTGACACAAGCTCCCAAAAAGTTTCTTAAGTTACTTACTTGTTCTGAAGACTACTCTTGATTGGTCTGATCAAATAATGAAGGCATGTCATCGACTGGTATCTCATCTACTGGATTTTTTCTTGAAGCAGACACAATAGTTTCCTTCAATATTTCTTGTCCAGCTTCTTTGAATATCTCTTTCTCTGTGCGCGCATCAAAATTATGTTCAGGCGCTATATTCTTCCTGACGCACTGGTACTGGTCCTAATCCTTCTTAGCTGCATCTTCTTCTGTCTTGGCTCCACCTCTAGTCACTATGTTAATATTCTTCCCATCTTGTTCTTTGTTTTCCACCCCAATCCATTGCACGTTATGATTAGTCTAGTTCCTCTTGTCCTGTATTTTTATCAACAGTGTTGGATAGTCTTTTTTTTCATGATCTGCTACGTGATAATACATACATGTCGCAGGTGGTTGTGGGAATTCTCTTGCATAGTGGCCTTTTTTTTGACAATTATGACACACTATTGGTTCTAGACCTCCTCCAAAGCCTCTTCCTCCACAAACTCCTCCTCTGAAGCCTCCTCTATTTCCCTAATTATCTCTGCATGGTGTGTTATATTGAGGTCCTTGATTATACTGCGATTGCAGGTTATTGTATTTCCGTGGTGTTGTGCAGGATTATAGTGTTGTTTCCCTTGAAACTGTTGTTCATTCTACTGTGGTTGTGTTGCAAAATTCTGCGTGGGATTATACTGTGGTTGTTGCGTAGAGTTATACTGCGGTTTCTACGCAGGTTGTTCCATTACATGTTCAACCTGCATATTGTATGTATATGCAATCCTTTCTTTCATCATCTCCAAGGTTCTACAGTCCTTGTCTTCATGTTCAACTGACTTACAAAATTTACAAAATGTACTCTTCGATACTGTATATTAATTCTCCATTAGGAGGAAATGATAGGGATCATTCCCATGTTTTTTACAAATATCACACTATGGTCCTCTTGAAGATAAAGGGTTTGTCATACCTACTCCAATATACTGCAAAAATAATGGACGCTCATTCTTGTGATGACCTTTTATCCTACACATTGTACACCAAACATCTTCTCTTTTCTCCTTTCCTTTGTTTTGATTTAACTTGAATGTTAAGTTCTTCATATCTTGCTTCAACTTTTCCATAGCTTGATATGTATTCTTGTATTGGTTTTCCTCTAGCTATAAAGATTCCTACAAAGCCTCACCATGACTTTGGAATTTCTATTGTCTCAAAGGATAATTCAAGTGTGGCAAAAAAGAATTAACAAACACATGTCTATGTTATGTATCAGTAATGGTGTACTTTAACTCAACTTTTAAACTCTTGAACTTCTGGTCCATTTCTGAGACTGATTCTCCTGGTTTCTACTTGATCTCTATCATTTCATTCATAAAATGGTCTTCTAAACTTGGCCTCTGAAATTCATTTATTAACTACCTCTTCACATATGCTATAGTTGTGGGCATTTCAATTGGGTTATTTTTTGAGAGACCCATGTACCAATATAATGTGCGGTCTCTAAAAGTGATTTCCACATGCGCAACCTTTGTATCCTTGTCTGTAATTTTCTTTGTTTCCCATATCTTCTCACAGATGAACACATTTTTTTCTGGGTCATTTAACGCATCCCCTCGGAACTCTGATAACCTGTTAGTTGGATCTTGTCCTGCCATTTTGAAACTTTCTGAACTACCACCTCCACGCAGTGTAGATACTTGACTGCTTCTTGTTGAACTTGCACTTCTTCTACTGGACCCACATCCTGGAAAAATTATTCTACCACTAATCACTTGCTGGTTAACTACTTATTCTTCAGTTTTATTAGTCGCACATGGGATTGTGGGTTCCACTCTAATTCACATCTGGAATGGAGAGCCTTCTTTTGCATTGGGCCCAATACCTCTAGTTTTCCTCTCATATGTGGTGTGCAATATATCCTCAATATTCCCCATGGAACAAATATCCTATACCTCTTCCTCATCGATGTCCAAGCCCTCTCGCTCGGCTACTCCCCTCTTCTTATTATTCATCCTATACTAGTAGGGTCATCCACTGCGCGTCACACCTGCATTCCTTATGATTTCCCTGGTTTGTTCATCATCCATCACGATGGGGTCCATTTCCTCATTCTTCTAACTACTCTCCAAAGCCTTCTCCATTTCTCAGATCCTCCTTAGTGCTTCCCCCAACTCCCCCATGCGCACATAGTGACCTAGTTGCATGATTCCATGGTCATCACGCCTTTATCATGTAATAAGATCTTGAATGATGTGTAGAGTGACTTGATGTACCTCCCTCTGGGTCCCCTCAAGAAATCATGCTTTGAAGTAGTATATGATTTCGTTGTATCTACTGCAAACTCAGTGATAAACCCTACAATAATGTTTTCTAACCAGAAATCCACTACGTGCATGAATTTATTATTAACCCTTTCCAATTGTGTGATATTTTCAATAGTCCACACTATTGGCCTAATCTGATTAGTTGGATGGGTATATTTCAACCTCAATATCCACTCCTATAATAACTCTGGAAAGAAACAAAAATATGCTTCATGCAAATCAATAATCACATACCTCTGTAAATACTGGCGTGGTGTATACCTAGCACCCTTATTATCTTTCTTCGTGAACTTCAATTGATTTGTCTCCAACCATATTTCAATATCTTGCTTCATAGGATTTCATGTCCTGAACATCCCTTTCTACCACTGCATCTTCTTCACCAAACCCATTCATGTCTCTCCTTCTGAGTTATAGCCGAAAAGAGAACCATTTATTTGACGTATGGGTTGACCCGGGTTCTACCTTAGTTCTCAAACAAAAACCTTATCTCCATTGACCCTTATGGTAAACCAGAAGGCTATACTGCGCATAGAGTGTGCAACGCAGTCTCACCTGAGATGGTCTATGGGTGAATGTAGGATGCAGGTGTCTATAGTTATGGAATGGTTTGGGTTTTTTCTTCTTACTCTTATTTCTACTTAACCATGCATTCTATTATAATATTCCTCATATCCATCCATACATTCATTCATAACATTCATTCTGCATATCTATTTTAGTGCGCAATATAAGTAAATTTATTCATTCATCTATCTAACCATTCCATCATAACTGCAAAAATAGCAAAACATTCAGACACATTTCACACAGGGTTTTATTGTGGTTCACCCCCCCTGGGGATAAATCCACAAAGACATTCTGCTTCTTTTCTTATTCATCAAAAGGCACTGTGTGCATTAAATCATAATAGAGAGTAGTGAGGATTTACACTAAGGTTGCTTCAAACTTGGACATAATAGGCATAAATAAATGTTGGAACTTGGCTGCTACATGTCTGAATCTTAGCTTTACTGCATGCTCAAACACACCTCATATTTGGCTCAAATACCTCAGAAAAAAGTATTAAACTTACCTCAAATATTTCTTTCCTATTCACTCTTGGATCTGCATCAGACAACCTCAAATCCCCCTTTGTCACAGCCTCAGATTCACCTTGCAGCCTCAGATATGCCCTCTGTCACAACCTCATATTTTCCTTGCAGCCTCAGATCTTCCCTTTATCACAACCTCATATTTGGCATCATATCTAAACTTATCATTACCACCGATTCACCGTAAAAATTGCTTCAAATTCATCATAGAAACTGCCACAAAATTTGCATTGATGCTCTGAAATTTTCACCCAAATACTCCTTATTTTCCTTAGATCAAAAGTGATTAAGTTGATGATTAGGATGAGGCACTTGAAGTCTATTTATACTAACTTAAGTCATCCTTTAGGTCATACTTCACCAATCACATCATTAATTTTATTTTAATAAAATATATCATCGTTTAGGGTTGACTTTGCACATTAAAATTTAGTTTAATTTTCAAGTGTAATTCCAAATAGGGTTGACTTTATCATGGTAATTTAATTTGATTATCAATATTATATTCCACTTGGGGCCGAATTTAGGGCTTTTTGACCATACCTTACATCATATTTAAGAGGGCATATCTCCTCAACCATGAGGAACCACATGGTGTGCCACCTACCATTGGAAACGGCTTGACGAGGACCATCAATCCATGGAGGTTTTTCATGCATTTTCACTGTCCTTCATACTCTATTTCTTTAATAAACTTTGGGGATTCTTAACCACACCTTTAGGGATTTTGTACTTGCTTCAGGGCTTCACTTATTCTGAGGTTGACATTAATGACAACCAATTTTCCAACACCAAGATCCATCAAATAGGTTCTCATTCTTATGCTCCAGAAGGAATAATTTGATCCATCAAATAATGAAGCTCTACTTGTAGAGAAACTTTCCTATCTGTCCATGTTGTTGGAGAAATTTCGATTTTCGACACACTAGTCCAGTGGGAGTTAACTGACTAGTTCTATTTTAGACTTTCTAATTTTGATACCATCACTATTATGCATGAATTCCTAAGAAAAACTCATTGCAACTCACTGGTTCTTCGCTTTTCTTAATTATAGGATGTCATTTCCTATATGAGTAAAGATCAGTCACTCATTGATTAGATCATAATATACATTGATTCTCATTCTTCATATTGTATCTCTCTTCCTTTTCTTGATAATATTTGTCTGTGTATGCTTTAGATAGGTCTCCTATGTAGGTTTCCATGAAACATTGACATGGTATCAGAGCTAGGCTGCTTAGATAAAGCCAGACAAGCCAAAGAATAAGGAAAATCGGAGTTTCGAGGAGCTAAATATGTGGTCGTACTTTTCAACAGTGATTTCTCCAAAAATATTAACGTTTTGAGGAAACAACTTGCGTGGAAAGTAAATCAACGCATTCTACAAGTGGGTTTTCAACCGTTTGGCGAGATTCCTCATCGTTTTCTCAGAAAGTAAGACATAAGATAGCCTCCTGAAACTGATACGAATCCGTGGTCGTACATTTCTACAGTGATTTCTCCCAAAATATTAAGTTTTTGAGGAAACGACTCTCATGGGAAGTAAATCGATCCATTATACAAGTGGGTTTTCAACCGTTTGGCGATATTCCTCACTGTTTGCTCATAAAGTAAGCTAGAAGATAGTCTCCTGAAACTGATACGAATCCATGGTCGTACCTTTCTACAATGATTGCTGCAAAAATATTAAGTTTTTGAGGAAACAACTCGTGGGAGAAGTAAATCGACCCATTCTGCAAGTGGGTTTTCAATCGTTTGGAGAGATTCGTCACTATTTGCTCAGAAAGTAAGTCGGAAGATCGCCTCCTGAAACTGATATGAATTTTCACTTAAAGTGTCCATTTCTGTCGTGATTTCTTAATTTTTCACTTGCAGATTGAGAGTAAATTTTTAGGGGTTCTTAGAAACAGTGGGAGAGATGAATATGACAACTATTATACATTCAAACTTGGTGGTAATCCTCACACCATACAATTATTTTGATTGGAATCCCAAGGCAAAATTCCAACTTAGAAGGAAATAACTGTATAATTTGACGATGGTGACAGAAACAAAACCTACATCAGTGATTGAGAAGATGATATGGAAGAACCGTAAGGATGAAGCCACATGACTACTTCTTGAGTTAATATCCATTGACTTATGGTTTCATGTTGCTACATGCAAGACTCCAAATGGGATCTGGACCACCCTCGAAGGATTCTTTAGAAAGCAGGATGAGATGCGAGGTTATATGCTTGAGGTAGAGTTGAATACCTTAGAACCTAAAAGTTTTGATAATATACAAGATTTCTTTACTAAATTTAAATCTTTGATTTTGAGCTTGGGTGAATGTGGTATTGACAAGTCTACATAAGAGAAACAACTTATTCTAACAATCTTGGCCAAGCTAGGACCAGAATATGCTGCATATGTCTCCAATTTCCATTATGGGAGATGCATTTTTGGAACAAATTGGAAAATGCCTACGATGGCTCGGTTCATTGAGTCTCTCACACAAGAGCAGACAAACTCATTTAGATGGGCCTAATCAAGGATCCCAAAGCACATGTACTCACCATGCATGATGGAAAAGGATCATCCAAAACAAAGGGGAAGGAGAAACATAATGAGAAGGAGGGATATTCCAAACCCTTTAACGATTCTTCAGGTTCCAAAGACTCTTTAGATTCCAAGAAGAAGAAGAAAGGAAAGCAATTCACTTACTGCAGTAAACCGAATCATGAAGAATCCACATGCATGAAGAAAAAGATTGATCTTATGGCACAACCACTTCAATAGAACAACCTTGGAAACTTCATTCCAGAGGAAGTCAAGAAGAAGAAGGAAGAAGATCCTACTCCTAAGAAAGGCAATCATCATTCTCTTATTGCAATTAATTCCTCATATGATTCATGGATTATAGATTCTGGTGCATCCCATCATATGGCAGTGAAAGAGGAAGTTTTATGTTCTTTGAGTCCATGCTCAAGACTCGTTATTCTCATGGGGGATGATACTCCAGTAGCAATTGCAGAAGAAGGGAGAGTGGAAATCCATAATGGTATTTTTGAGAATGTTTTACATGTTCCAAAGCTTTCTATGAATCTTCTCTCAGTTTATCAAAGCACTCAGAAAGGTAAAAAGGTTGAATTTACATCATATTCAGTTTCAGTAATTGACATGCATGACAATTCCATCATTGCAATTGGTGAGGTAGATCACAAGTCAAGGTTGTATAAATTCACTAAGTTTTCTGACGGTGACTCCTTTATTCTACTTACACATAAGGAGAGTACTTTGAATGCACCTCCAGTGCAACATGCATGTACTCTTGTGCTTCCATCAGTTTCAAACATCAAAGATGATTCCATACACTCAGATTTTGTACATGGAAATAAATAGGCAGTACAACCAGATAAGAAGCCAATGCTGAAGTTTTAGTAGATTACCAAGAAGGCACAATTCCCACTTCATGCAGTAGGTATCCTTGCAGGGAATCCATCAGATTCGAGGAGGTCTTGATCTCAACACGAGGAGCCTTCTCATGTACTTTCAGCTTCAAAACCTGTGATGCCCATGCATTGCTATATGGTTCAATCTATGGATCTGCAAACCTACAATAAGGATGTGGGAAATCCATTATGGAAAAAGACATGCAGGAGGCGCATGAGTTTCTCCTAGAGAATCAAACTTGGCATCTGGTTCCACTTCCACCAAAAATGAATAATTTTAGGTGCATATGAGTCCATAGGATCAAGAGGTACAAGGCCCGACAGGTTGCCAAAGGACTTCATCATATCCATAAATATTTCTACATCTTCACGGAGACTTTCAGTGAGTAGAAGTTTTAGATTTTGTGGGATCGTCTTGCAATGAAGAACACAGTTGCCTAGAAGCTGCCCCTTCTTCTTTTGATACATTATCTTTTGAGGGGGGGGTTTTGTTCCCACGTGGTTTTCCCTCTTTCCTCATTTTTATTCAATGTTCATTAGTTTCATTGTACATGAGTACCTAATATGTCCTAGTATCTGAGACTCATGTTTTACTCCATAGTGATGTTCAAAGGGGGTGTTGTAGAAATTTCTAATTTCGGCACACTAGTTTAGTGAGAGTTAACTGACTAGTTCTATTTTAGAATTTGTAATTTTATACCATCATTATTATGCATAAATTCCTAAGAAAATCTCACTGCAGCTCACTACTTATTCACTTTTCTTAATTATAGGATGTCATTTCCTATATGAGTGAAGATCACTCACTCATTGATTAGATCATAATATACATTGATTCTCATTCTTCATATTGTATCTCTCTTCCTTTTCTTGATAAGATTTGTTTATGTATGCTTTAGATAGGTCTCCTGTGAAGGTTTCCATGAAACATTGACACATGTGTGTTGCAGGGATCTACCTTCCAGTAGTTAGAATGTTCCTGAAGGAAGCTGGGTCTGATACCAATTGTTGGCACACTTACTTATACCAAGAGGAGGGTGAATCAATATAATTCAACTTTTTATTTTCTTACAATATTTAGCAATACATTACTTTACCAATCATAATAAATTAAAAACAAATATATACAAACATACAATGCACAATACACAAATATTTAATGTGGAAACCCAATTGGGGGAAAACCACCAAGATTTTATTCAAATATTTTCATAGGAAACACCCTACCACATACACCATTATGTTACAATGTTTTACATGCACCAACCTAAAAGAGACACCAATCTATTTTTTTGAACACCAACTCAACAACACCTGTAGTCACCAACGTACAACTACAATATTTAAAGGCATTGACATGTTGGGGACACCAATCCCCTCAACTGAGCACCAACTCAACAAAACCTGTAGGAATCAACCTACAACTGTAATATTTGCAAGCACCAACCTGCTATATTCAATTCTTCTCAAACTATCAATAGTAAAAAAATTATCACTTTACTTCATGCCTTCACTTCATTGTAATTGCCATGATACTCTCCACTTGTTTACAATCTGCAAGACTTCAAATGTTCCTTTTTACCTTGCACCTCCCTACCACCCTCAGACAGTTACACCTCACTTTCTTTCATCTTCTTACACCTGATAACCTCATAGATTCACTTCCTCATCCACAACTCACATCCTCACAACTAAAAATGGATTAGAGCATCATTATTATAGGCCTCACCATGGGGAAATTTTTGGGTCATATTTGAGTTGAACATAAACAGGTCAGTTCCATACATGAACCCATACGTCCAAGGATTTTTCCAAATACCAAGATTCATGCTCACAGGGTCACCTCTAAATCTCTTGACTTCTTCCATAACATTGAGCTACAAACAATCCTTTGAAATCGATCCCAATTTCCTTCCATTATACCTGATCCATTCATTGGTCACAACATAGACACTTAACACTCAACAGTCGTTCAATGATTCAGGGAGTAGATCTTGAAAGGTCAATTAGGTCATTGGGTTATTTGGACCACCAGAGTACACAAAACAACCTCATCATCAGGACCACTGGGCTACTGATCCCCCATGCCTTCAACCATGCACCTTTAACGTTTTACTCTGGTCAAGTATACCACCGGGCCACCAATTGATCAACCCACCGGGCCCATGAACTTCCCCTTTCAAGCACAAAATCTCATCGTGAGCCTGATCTGATTACATTCGTTGATCCCTCCTGATGTTCAACAATCATGATGTAATCCACTCTAGGTCCATGATTCTACCATGTGGTTTTATCTCCACCATTTATCTTATGTGTCCTGACCACTAGTTCATCAGCTTCCTGGTGATCCAAGAGGATCTAGAATACCTTAAAATTCAAAGGTCTCAAAACTTGATGCAAAGGTCGCCATGACGAATAGTTCGATGAGAGATTTTCGACACCACTTGAACGATCTCAAATAGACTTCGTATCAGAAAGATATCACATTATGAATTTTTTGTCAAACATGACAAAAGGAAGGATAGAGGCGACACGTGGCAGTCCCACAGGAGGACACATGGATGTCATACAAAGTGACATGTGGCAACCATACATGGCAAATAACAGGTTGAGAAATAGATGCATGACAGAGGCATGATGTGGGATCTGACTTGGCTGGTGATGTGGCATCAAGGTGGTGCTAATGTCGTAGGTGATGACATGGCACTAAATCTGACATGGAAGGTGATGATGTGGCAGAGTTTTGACTGGACATGGTGACAAATGGACCAATTTGGTGATGACATGTGGACCAATTTGGTGGTGACACGTGGCACCCTCCATTCAACTAAAAAGGCCTTATCCTTATGGAATCGTCATCGAAGGGAATCGAACCTTCGACATGGGTGCTAAAAACCAACAATTTTAACCAATGGGTCATTGTTATAGTTTTTTGTGGATACCAGATAATATATTATTTAAGGTGGATGTTATAAAAAATATCAAAAAAGGGGCGAGGTCTGCGGGTCTTGACCCTGCGACCTCTACCCACATGTGTACCCACATAATTGTTTACATAACAAATGATGCCATGTATGCCAATATTAAAAACAAATGACCATTCACATGGTGATTGGGATTTGGTTCGAGCTGTTATGGTTATAAAATGGTTGCAATGACAAATTTCTAAAACTAAAAACATATGATATTTTGCATGAAAAACAAATCAAATACCATATATATATATATTATGTTTATTAAATATTTTGCGACCATATATATTATATGGTTAATATAATATTTGTTGGTTATTTTAATATATATATGGTTATTCACCACATATTTGATTACCATCAAGTTTGGATCAAATCTAAACTTAAAACCATCTACCTTTGTTATTTAAACAAAGGGATTTTTCTAGGGCATGAGACAATTCAATTTTAAATGAGTGCGAGAGTATTATGCTTGAAAGTTGCATTCTTTTGTAGTATTGAGATATATGAGCTCTTCAAGCCCTCTTGGTGGATAACAAAGGGAAGATCTATATTTCAAAGGATTTTGGAAGCCATTGTGTTGTGACAAAGTAGAATAATAATTTTGAGATTGAAGACTTTGATGTAATTTTTCCATTTTGCATCATAATAGAAGAGGCCACTCCATTGAAAGCAAACCCAGAGACGTAGCCTCCATTGGGTGAACTCCTACATCATCTCGATGTGTAATTCTTATTTCCTTGTTTCTTATTATTATTGCGCATAGTCTCTTTATGTATTTCTTTTGTCTTGGTTTTCACACTCTTTAAGAAATCAAGTCATTAATTAACTAGCTAAGTAAAATATTTGGATCAAGTTGGTATCAAATCTAGTAAGCTAGTTTTATGTGGTTTGTGAGTGTGTATGCTTACTAGGTCTAGTTTTAAGAAGGAATAAGGATAAATTGAGGTTTATAATCCCTAAATTGGTTCATGGAGAAGCACTCGAAAAGGAGAGAGGGCCACAACAAGGAAAACAAATCCTTTTAACTTTGAAGATGATTTCTTCGAGGCATTCACTTTGATGAAGACAATGGTGGAAGAGTTATACAATGAAAGAGGACAATGAAGAGGAGAAGGCACAAGTCAATTCAAGAATAAAGATTATCATCCTTCACAAAATTCATCTCCTCCTTCTTCACCTCCTTCTTCTCCGATCCTTCTAGGTCTCCTTCTTTGTCTCGGTATCCATCTCCTCATAAGAAGATTGCTCCAAAAAATCCATTGTTGAAGTTGGATGTTGTTGATGAAAATTAATGACCTTATCCTAATACCAACATTTTCGAATTCTTCCTGGCTAGAGAAAAATAGTCGAGATTATCACCCTGTGTTTATAGCCCATTTTTACAAAAAAATCAATTAATCCTCAAGAAATATGTCCTTGAAATTAATGTATCTTTTATAATTGTAGTATGTCAAAGAAAAACAAAATATTTTTAACATAAAATATTTTTTAATTTTTTGAACTTTAAAAATACAAATTTGATATAATATTACACAGTAACTCAAATGAGACTTCAAAACCATCCAAATATTTTATTTATTAAAATCTGAAATACAACAAACAAAATTCTTCATACCCAAAAGGTAAGGAGCATAATGAGACTTAGATGTCAAAGATGGTATATTATTGGTATCCTTAAGTGAAACGAAGACTGAAACAAAGATGAAATGATAGGCCAAAAATTCCACTGCCTTGACTCTACATAAAATCCTTAGTCAATACTAAAAATTAATCCAGAAATCTAATAAGAACCCATAGACTATCATAGACAGATGATCAACCTTGTGAAATATATCAACAAATTAATACTTCTTTGTTCTCCTTATTTCCACCTTCAGTAGGATCCTGCTATCAACAAGAAGTTCTTATCACTTGTGTATCTCAGAGATGAATGAAATGGCAAGTTAATATCACTTAAGAAGCAAGAGAATACCTTATCAGAGTTGTTCTCTCTATCACTCTCTCTTTTTCTTATCCCTTGAGTTCTCCCTTATTTCTCTCAAAAGTAGTTTGAAAGGTTCAACTACTTTTAGTTAAATCATTAACTAATTTTAGTTAAATCATTAACTCATTTTAGTTAATGGGGACAACTCATAATTTAGATAATAATAATAATAATAATTAATGATAATGATAAATACTAACTAATAGGTGGGGACCTCCTAATGACCCTTTGAACTTTAAACGTACCCCCCTTGTTTCTCCTTAAAAATAGACACAAATTAATGTAATCTAACATACATTTAATTATCAACATAACACATATCCCAATCAGATCATATAAATACTTATAACATCCTCGTGACTCCCGAATGATAAATATATTTATTAAAAATAAATATATCATATTATTGTCTAAGTAAAAAAGGTTGTCATAAATATGTCAAAATAAATATACTATCAGTTGCCCCAAAAATTATATTGTTGTGAAAATATCCAAAAATGATGAATAATCAACCTGTCCAAAGCATACCATTGTCCAGAAAATACCAACCAAAATTGTCCTCAACAATAAAATCATGATAAGAACACTATAAAATTAGAATTCATATTTTTTGTGTGAGGCATATTATCTCTGTTTACTTTCCTATGGATTTATGATTTCAAACCTTCATTAACGTGTACTTTAACTCTTGTTGTTGATGATTTCAAATGGATGTCCTCAAAATAAATGTGTTTACTTTCATTTTTTGGATGTTTGGCATGAGAGGTGACTGAATGTGAGGAAGTTAATGAATGATTAGAGTTCACAGACTGGGCAAGTCGTTTGCTTTTTCTAGGCTTGGGTTTTTGAATTTGAGATTTAATCTTCTTTAATGGATGAGATGAATGGGCATGGGAAGATTATGATGTAATATAGAGGGTAGATCACTTTATAGGAGGTGGATGAAATGGAAATGAAGTTGTGGGACATCCTTGGGATTGATGCTGAGGAGGATTAACAATATCATTCCAACCATCATTGGCTGGAATCTCAGGAGGAAATGAAACATGTGGTTGTACATGAATACCATAAATTATTGGATGAGGTTGAAGAAGGGGTATCCCAAGTGGAGGAAGGGATTGAAAGGCCCCTTGTCATGATATGTTTAAGAAACCAGTTTGTAGGATTTGATTGAATTCTTCGGAATCAACATCAAAGTGGATATAGAAGAAAAGTCTCTTGTTACCAAAAAAATCATTAGGCCTCTTTCCTCTTCCTCTGTTTCCTATGCCACCACTTCCTCTATTGAAGAAACTCATCTATAAGTACAAGGTAAAGTTATATCATGCATATAATAGCTAACAAGCATCAAATACCATTTTCATAACATAACTTAGAAGTAGCTCTATTTGACATCAAGCAATCATGCAAGCAACCAATGACATACAGGGAAGCCTCAATCCAAAAGAATAATTTTTTCCTTTAATCATTTCTTCATCCCCACAAATAATTATTATTTAAGAACACGGGAAAATCAATGTACTCAAATAATATGATGGGATTGTAATGTGCGAAAAGTGAAATAATGATAAGGAAAGATAATGACCCATGTTTGAAAACAATTTCATTAAACTTTTGCAACATCTAATTTTCTGTGAACAACTTTGTCATTCATCGTTTTCCAAGTCCAAATTTTCCACTTCTAATCCATTACTATCAAGAAGTATATTATACATCAGGGGGAAATTTTGAATTAAAATGGAAATGGAATTTGGGAGCTGGGAATGACTTGTGAAAAATGAAAATATGGAGGGAACTGACCCTGTGTAAATTAAAAAAATGAATTTGTCATATGTAAGAGCATGTAAATATTATTCCTCATAATCTAGCCATGATTACATATGTGTATTGACCATCATACATATTTTCCCGAAAAATAATATTATTCTGATAGAGAAAATTCTGAATTTATATACCACAGGAGGAAAATAAATGACCATTTTAAATGATATATTAAATGGGAATGATGGAATAATTTCATGAAAAATGGTAGTATGAAGGAAATTATATTTTGCATACAAATTAAACATAATATCTCAACCAAATTTCGTTCTTATTCCAATATTCAAAGCCATGAACAACCATGTCTAAGATTTATAGACCACAGGAAGAAAATAAATGACCATTTGAAATATATGAAAATGGGAATGAGGGAATGATTTCATGAAAAATGGTAGTATGAAGGAAATGATCTTGTGCATACAAAAACATAATATCTCAACCAATTTTCGTTCTTATTCCAATATTCAAAGCCACGAACAACCCTGTCTAAGATTTGCAATATATGCCAACTTTCATCCATAATGAATGTTTTAATATTCAATTTATAAGAAATCGACCAAGACGTGTTTGTTACTCAACAAAAAAAATATGATGTATTCAATATTTAGCATATAAACCATTCTTATTTATAACAAACAATGGATCAATACGACTTATATCACCCCAAGAAAACAACATTTTCTTGCACAAAGAAGTTTGAAACTGAATATCGACAATTTAGCAGTGTATTTCTTTTAACCTCAAACCAATCATTCAATACATCTCTTATGCCCCCAAAATACCATCAAATAATTTGGTTCAAAACAAAAAGATTTAATCTTCATCGGATAAAATGACTTGAACCAATTTCAAATAAAATTTAGAGTAAAAATACAAATATGGTTGTCTACATTATTCAATATTTTCCCGAAAATTCGACATGAATTTATGTGTATCACATATCACTTTGAAAATAAACAACTACCATCCATATCCTTGGAAAAGAAACCAATCCATGCATATTATAATTAGTCAGTTCTTATTCAAACTGTGACCAAGAATTAGAACTAGACAATGCCTCTTTTATATAACACAAATGATTAGCATAGTGCAATGACAATGCTAGGGTTTCTATCTCAGAGAGACATAAAATCCATATACATTAACACACATAGATGATAAACCCCAGGGTTTAGTGAAAAAAACTATCTCGACTCTTATATGACATCCACCAAATAGAACCAAGAAATACCCCTTTAACATGCATGGTTCAAAATGGAATCAAATGCATCCATTTGTCTTGAAAATCCTTGACCCAAGACAATATTTGCAAGAAAAGAAAACTTAAGGTGCAACCCAAACGAAGTTACAAGAAACCCATAAGTCTCGGCTTCAACAAAGGGTATTTACAGGCTTTTTGAAATGTAGCATGAAGTCATGCAATATGCGACCAGAGGATTCACCATTCTGCAGGGGTATTATGAAATGATAAAAGTGAATGAGGGAAATTTTAAGGATGCACAAGCCATGAAAATTATCATACAAGATTTTTGAACTCAACATACATAAGAAAATATATCAAGGAAGAAAACCCTTGAGACCCAAAAAAACTCAATCTGAAACCCATCAAAAAGAGAATCAATGTTTCACATCATTTTTTCTTTGGATAGTAATGAACTAATGGTTTGAATAGTAAAATATTTTAATAAATTCATGTGGCCATACCATTTCCATAAAGGAAATCATTACTAAATGAGTCCAAGAGAAAGAAACACATTCATTCACAATCATAGATAACTTTTCCTAAATTAATAATGCAAATATTGGCGTGTATCTGATGGGTATAGGCTAGAATCACATACCTTTATTTAACACTTATTTTCCCTTGATAAAATAGAGCTATAGTGCCAGGACGATCACCGTTTGTGGTTGAACAAAGCTACTTTTCCTGATCTCAACTCCAAACATCAAAATGAAAATTTCCAAATCGTGAGGGTGGTAACCTCAATGAAAACCCATGTCCCATGCATTTAATGCATGGTACCTCATGCCCTTCAACATTAATTATTTTACCATATCATACTTCCACTAGCAACCACAACAAATAGTGTTACAATTTACCATGCCACATATGAAGAAAATCACGTGCTTGTACATCCAGGTTAACAAAAACCTAATTCCATTTGAAATGTTGGTCGAGACTTACCAACTCAATAAATAATTACCAACTCAATAAATAAATTCCAATAGTAAGGTTCAAGTGATAGAAATATGCCATATAATTCCATATGAAAGTTTACAATATACCATATGCATTATGTTGAAAGAATCTCCAATCTTTAAACATCATTGTGCCACCTTTTAGTATCAAAACATTATATATGAGAGCCCGATACCATCATATAACATGTATGGTTTTGTTATGACGTTTGAAAATCATTTCAAATTCGATCGTTATGATACATCAATTTTTATTTTAAAGGGAGGACCACCATATCACTTGCAATTTGAACTTGTATATGTTATACGAACTTTAATATGATACCCACCTTTTGATAATCTGAATAACATATCAACCATTAGCATACATATATATAGGATGACCATACATTTTTTGTCCATACTAATAACATGGAAAACAATTATATGTTTTTCAACCACCAAATATTGGAGAAAATCCAACAGATAATCAATATGTAGCAAGATACCTCCAATAAACCGTAGTAAAATGAAATGCCATCATTAACTCTTATAACAAGGGGATTGTCAATTTTCTTTATTTTTCTAGGGGGTCCCACCTATAGTTAAGTATTTATAAATAATAGATAATAAAAAAAATTAAAACTATTTCTTGCAATCATTTGCAGACTTGGTGGCTTAGTTGGTGATTTTATGAGTCAACATCTAGTGACTCCACAAGGTAGGTCATTTTTTGATTGGCTAGAACAAAGAATACTTGGCTTTTCTTTATCAATTTTAAGGAACTGTCAATATTTTCTCTGATATAGTCTTGTAGAAAACAATATGGAGGGAAGAACATGAAAGAAGAAGTGGGAATATCTAGTGTTCATGATTACAAATGCGTGAGAAATTCTCCAGGAAAAAAACCTGAGAGAGAGCCCCTAAGAGGGGTGTGTGGTTACTATCTGAGACAAAACTAGAATGTAGAGATGGTCTCTTCCTTACAAAGAGTTGAGAATAACTGTAGATGATTCTCATGTGTAACACAGTAAGAAAGAAGATTTAGTGAGTTGGACGTGTCTGTGGCTGAGCACAAGGTGAACGTGTGAATTCCCATAGATCTAGGTGCATCATCATGAGACAGAGATGAATATAATGTATTAGCCTCCTCTGAGCAGAGAGTTGAGATGATAAACTCCAGATGAATCTCCTATGTAATGCAATGGGAAAGAAGATCTGTTGAGTGGACGTGCTTGTGGATGAACACAGGAGAATGTAATCCTAGTGGATGAGCACTAGTGAGTGTGGTTCTCTTGTGAGACACAGTGAGATATAGATATGGACACCTCTATGGATATGCCCCTAGTGGCTAAGCACTAATGGGTGTATGAGATCCCTTGCTATATTTTTCAAGAGTCAGACTTACCTTTAACCCTAATTGTAATGTAAAGGGTACAGGTTGGCCCCACCTTAATGTAAAAGATAATTAATATGGTAATTATTAATTATATTTTGAGTTATTGAGGTCGGACCTATTGTGCCAATAGACACATCATTTGATGTGACAAGTCTTATATAAATAAAGGTGAATCCCCATTGAGGAAACACACTTATCATATTGTCATCTCATGATTTCAGAAGTTGTGGTCTAAAATTATGAGAATTGCAACACCCTCTTGTTTGCTAGGTTTGGTGATGGTGTGGGATGTATTTCTCTTGAGAAATATAGAAAAGGATTGGATGGGTTTTCTTTCCTTTTTGAGAAGGGTTTCCCAAGATACTTCTTGTATTCTTGTGCATGGTTATTCTTTTTTTGATCTTGGTTTTTTGCAAGTATTTATGGTTCAAGTAATAGTTAAACATAAATTTAAAGAGGATACATGAGCCATAGCTCATTGAAAATCTAACATGATATCAAAGCAGATCTTGAAGAATACCACTTTCTAAAGGATGTAAGAAGACCATGGTAACCTAAAAGACTACCAAACCCTTTTTTCCATTGCAAAGAAATGAGGCTGGACCCCACATCAAATAGAGGAAGCCAGTCATGGGAGGAGAACTTACCACTAGCATAAAGAAACAAGGGCCGAACCTCTCTTTTAATGGTAAAGGTTGAGGCCGGACCTCCCTGAGTTTTTTGTGGCAAGAAATGAGGCTACCACAGCCTAAAAGAAAAGGGTCGGACCCCCTATTTAAAGGTTCTATGGTGAAGGTATTTAAGCCGAAGCTTAGGAGAAGGGTCAAACCCCTAAAGCTACCACAAAAATTCCCTAACAACAGATCTGTAAGGCTAACACCCTATCCTTCTAACATTCTAAGGCTACCACACTAACACAATAGGTCTAGAAGGAAAGGGTCAGAATCGTCTTGAATTTATGTGGTAAAATTAAAGGGTAAAACCCTAAAAAAAATCCCGAAGATGACCATAGGCTTGAGAACAAGCTCATCCACAGATCTATGCTGAGTTTAATTTCTTAAGTGATATTTTTGAAGCTGGAAAAAGGTAAAAATATATTAGTTTTGAAGCAGCCTCGATGATGGTTTTCTAAGAAAGGAAGGCCAAGTTTAAAGGATATATTAAGGACGAATTCTTGGACAGTAGTAGGGCCATTAACCTTGTCTAGTAACCAGAATCCAAAACTGATCTCAAGCTCCTTTATGCCATACTCAAATGACATTACAAAAATTTGAAGCTGGAAAGGTTTTAAAACTGCTGGAGATTGATATTCTGAGACAATCCTTGGTTGACAAGTTGATGCATACAAATATTATATTTGGATTTTATTAGTGTTGTCTCAAGCATGAATAAATTCTAAATTGTTGGATTTTATTAAGTGTTGTCTCTTTCTTATGATGTTTCAACTACCCCTGAAGTTCCCTCCACAGGAAATTATAATCACTTGAAGATATTGATGAAAAGAATGGACCAATGAAACTTACTGAAACACAAATACCTATGGACAAGTCAAATTTCTGAACTACATCTATGATGTCCTATTGCTTCAGTCTTCCATCCTTTGATGTCATTCATTAATGCAAGTGTTTAATGATGGTGTTGGTTTATATTCCAGCAAGCATAGAAGGATGTTGATGACTTGCCCAAGTACATTCAAGATGTTGATTACAAACCAGATTGAACCCTTTAATACATATATGAAATCAAGTTGTAACAATGTTGAGTAGAAGCAAGAGCTACAAGGATAGTTACAACAATGTGTTTGGAATTTTGTTAAAAGTCAACAATGGACATGACCTTGTAAAGGTTGATGCAGACTTCGTCAGAGACTTGTGTGGTATAGATGGCTACAAGGAAAACAAGCAAGGAATGTCATTGATCATCATGACATTGAAAAAAATGTAAAACCTCCATTGGTGTACACTCTCAAGTATGAACTTGTATATATACATTGTTTTCATCATTGTCATAAGGATATTTGCAGGAGAAAGGAACCCCTGGTGCAAACCATGGACCCATAGAAGTCTAAGTGCATCCAGAAGAACAACAAACTAGAAGTAAAGACTCCAGGTTTGATTTTTTTTTTCTGTCATGACTATAACCTACATTTATAAGGTTGATACATTACAAGTAGGTTTTATAGATGTGACAACAATCCTTAAAATGTTTTGATTATAGAGATGTACTCATGAATCTCCACTAGGATATATTCTTGTCTTGTTTTCCTTTCATTTGTTTTTCTTGTTCCAGGAAGGGTAACAACAAAGGAATATGCTTATCCTTCTTACTTCAAAGGGAGTCACTTGACTCAGAAGGATTCAAACCAATTAAGGAAGAGAGGCATTATATTCTTCCTCTTCAACAGTCCAAAGGGAGATAGCCATTGATACAGTTGTTCCAATTGATATTCCCAGGAACCTTGAAGTAGGCCATAAAAGGCATGTCTAACCTTGACAAACTCTGCAATAAGCAAAAATACATACAACTGATGGAAGTATCGAGAAATATAAAACAAGACTTGTAGTCAGAAGATTCACACAAGCAGAGGGAGTGAACTATGATGAAGACATATTGATCTAGTAGCCTGATGCACTACCATCTGTTCTACCATCCCTGAGTTGGAAACTACATCAGCTAGATGGATTCTTTATGAGTTTGGGGTTTTAGCAAGAGTGTTGTTGATCCAAATATATACTATTACATTATTGGTGGCGAGAGCCTGATTTTGATGACTTATTCAGGAAGACGTGTTGTTTAATACAAGCAAGCCTCAACTTCTGATTTCGAGATAAAGGACATGGGTATGATGCACTACTTCTTAGGAAAAGAAGTATGACCAAGGACCAATGAGACTTTTCCTAAGTCAAGGAAAAAATACAGCGGGGATATTAAATAAGTTCAGTATTACATAATGCAAATCCATATCTACACCAATGTTGATGGATTTAACGAAAAATAAATGATGTTGATTCAGATGAGATTGATCCACAATTGATTGGATCATTGATGTATCTGGTTAACACCAGAATTGATATATGCTATGCAACAAATGTTCTTAGTCAATCCACGAGTCAGCCAAGAAAGACTCATTGCATAATAGTAAATCATGTATTGAGATATATACGAGGCACAGTTGGACATGGCTTGAGATATGCCTCCAGTGAGAACTTGAATTTGCAGGGATATGCTGATATAGATTGAGCAAAGAGAAAAATGGACCGGAAGAGCACATCCTGTTGTTTTTTTACCATGAAGTTTTCCATGATTTCCTGGTGCAACAAGAAACAAGGATATGTGGTCGTGAGTACCACAGAAGTAGAGTATATAGCATTGAGTGTGTGGAGCACTGTGGTTTCACAAGATTTTGACATATTTACTTGATCATGAGATGAATTCTATGCTGATAACTAGAGTTGTGTTTGAAGCTCTTTGAGAACCCAGTGTTTCATGACAGACCAAAACATGTTGAGATAAAATATCATTTTTAGGAGACATGATGCAGAGGAAAACAACACATGTATTGTACCTGCCTACACATGAGAATATTGTAGACATCTTCACCAAATTGGCTTGGTGAAGAATACCTCCCTAGTTGAGAGGGAGTGTTCATGACTACAACCAAGACAAAGTTCGAAGTACTTCCATGTGAAACTTGGCCTGATGAAGAATGCCTCCCTAGATGAGAGGGAGTGTTGATGATTATAGTTGCGTGAGACATTCTCCAGGACACAAACCTGAGAGAGAGCCCCTGAGAGGTGTGTAGCCTCCTCCTTACAAAGATTTGAGAAGAAATCCAGATGATTCTCCTGTGTAACACAGTGAAAAAGGAGATCTGCTGAGTTGGACGTGCATGTGGCTGAGCACAAGGTGAACGTGTGAATTCCCATAGAGCTAGGTGCATTTTCATGAGACAGAGATGAAGATGATATATTATCCTCCTCTGAGCAGAGAGTTGAGATGATGAACTCCAGATGAATCTCCTGTGTAATGCAGTGGGAAAGAAGATCTATTGAGTGGGCGTTCCTGTGGATGAGCACAGGTGAATGCAATCCTAGTGGCTGAGCACTAGTGAGTGTGGTTCTCCTGTGAGATGCAATGAGATAGAGATATGAACATCCCTATGGATGTGCCCCTAGTGGCTGAGAACTAGTGGGTGTATGAGATCCCTTGCTATATTGTTCAAGAGTCAGACTTACCTGTAACCCTAATTGTAATGTAAAGGGTATAGGTCGGCCCCACCTTAATGCAAACGATAATTAATGTAAAAGATAATTAATATAAAACATAATTAATATAAAAGATAATTAATATGGTAATTATTAATTATATTTTGAGTTATTGAGGTCGGGCCTATTGTGCCAATAGACACATCATTTGATGTGACAAGTCTTATATAAATAAAGGTGAATCCCCATTGAGGAAACACACTTATCATATTTTCATATCATGATTTCAAAAGTTGTGGTATGAAATTATGAGAATTGTAGCACCCTCTTGTGTGCTAGGTTTGGTGATGGTGTGGGAGGTCTTTTTCTTGAGGAATATAGAAAAGGATTGGCTGGGTTTTCTTCCCTTGTTGAGAAGGGTTTCCCATGATACTTATTGTGTTCTTGTGCATGGTTATTCTTCTTGTGATCTTGGTTTTCTGCAAGTAGTTATGGTTCAAGTAATAGTTAAACATAAATTTAAAGGGGATACATGAGTCATAGCTCATTGAAAATCTAACAACTAGCACTTCCTGTATTAGAAACAATTGTGTACGTTTGGAAATTTCTAATAAGTAGTATTATGAATCCAAAAAGATCATCTGTTTCTTTATTCTCTCATAGATTTCACAAGATTAGTATAATGTGCAGTTGACACGACAAATAAAATGGACTTACAAATAAAGAAAATGAAATGTTAAATAAAATTGAATCAAAACTTGATAAAGAAAGGGAAATCAACTGAATATTACAAAAACAATAAATAAAAATAAATATATATAAGAAACTATGAAAATATATACAAGAATCATTAAAAATAATCAATCAAAATAGTCTGGCTCAACATAATGTTTCAGACGTGAACCATTAGTTGTAAACAAAAAATAGTCATTCTTCCACGTCCTTCAATAAATAAGAGTTATTACCTATGACAGAGGAGACTTTATATGGGCCCAACCACAACTTTTGAAACTTGTAGTGCTTTCCGTTTTTAGGGTGAGTAGCACCCCAAAGCAATACTTTTTCATTAACCTTGAAAATGGAAGATTTATCTTTTTTATCAAAATATTTTTTAACTGTTTGATACCTTTTATTTGAATTTTCTAAAACATGTTTTCTTTGTCCCTCTAGGGAAAGAAAAGCATTAATTCTTTGGGAAATATCTGATGAATTTAATTCTTCAACCTGTAATTCCAATCTAAGTGAGGTAAGTTCCAATTCTACATGCATGATGGCTTCTTGGCCATATAACAGTTGGAAAGGAGTATGGCCAGTGCTAGACTTGGTGGTGGTTCTATCTGCCCAAAGATCGTAAATAAGTAATGTGTTCCATTGACGAGGCTCATCATCTATTATTCTCTTCAAAAGTTTGATTATATTTTTATTAGTGGACTCAACCTTCCCATTTCCTTGTAGATAATAAGTAGAAGAAGGGAAGTTTTTCACACCAAATTTGCTAATAAATCGAGTGAATTTTGAAGAAATAAATGTCGGGCCATTATCTGAAACAATTTCAAGAGGAAGACCAAAACGAGATAAAATATTTGATTCCAAAAAGGATATTACTTGTTCATATTGTGCATGTTTAAGTGGTACAACTTCAGTCCATTTGGTGAAGTAGTCTGTAGATGTGAGTATAAAAATGTGTCCTACAGAACATGGAGGATTTATGGGACCAACGGAATCTAAACCCCATTTAGAAAATGGAAAATATGGAAGAAATGGTTGTAGAGGAATAGCATAAAATTGATCCCTACTAGCGCATTTTTGACATTTATCACAGGTCCTTGTAAACTTGAAAGAATTGGAAAAAAAAAATGCCAATAATACATTGTTCTTAGAATTTTAAAGGCTATGGCCTTTGTTGAAAAATGACCATCGAGATGAATATTTGAATCTGTTGATCCATGAATTTGTTTCAAGATTTTATGGGATGTAATATCATCAATACATCGTAATAATAACACATTAGTTGATCTACGAAAAAGAGAATTTCCCAAAATTAGATATTTTGAAGTTTCAAGGCATAACCTCCTTTGTTGATGAGATTTCAAGTAGTCAAAACATTTTTTATATTCTAAGTAATATATTATTTCCTTATACCAAGGGTGTTCTCAAAGATCAAGATTTTGATTTTCAATAAAGAAAAGTGTTAACAAAGTATTCTCATCGATTTCAACATAATCACTTGGTTGAGGATGTTGAGCCAAGTGGAGTGCTAAGTCACGTCCCTTAATAGTATTAGAAGTAGTAATTGTCAAATCATGTTCTTGAATATTTGCAAGCCAATGTGGAATTTTTCCGTAAAGTAAAGTTTGTGAAAGCAAAAACTTGACAGCGGGTAATGGGACTTTTTCGTGCGTATGCTTTCCAAGGATGAAGTAGTGAAATTTCTCTATATCCTTAACAAGAGTGAACATGTGTTTTTCAATAAAAGAGTACTTAATTTCATCATCAGATAAACTCTGACTCATACTACATGTTCATTATTTTGATCATCTTTTTGCAGAAGGACAACAAAAATTTCCTCTTTTGTTGAGCTGGTATAAATTATGAATTCTTTATCGAAATCCAGCTTCGTCAAAACCATAGTTGAAATGATTGCCTTATTAACTCCTACAAAATCCTTTTTGACGTATTCCGTCCAAGAGAAAGATTGATCCCATTTAAACATGTTATGAATAGGTTTAACCATGACAATGGAATTAAGAAAAAATCTTCTAACAAAATTTATCATACCCATGAAAGATTGGATTTCCTTTTTAGATGTGGGTGCTGGAAGGTTTAAGATTGCAATAACCCTTTCAAGATATATACTGATCCCTGAATTTGAAACAATGTGACCAAGGATTTTACTTTGAGTGACGCCAAAAACAAACTTTTTAGGATTTAAAGACATACAAAATGTTTTACATCATAAAATGACTTGCTTAATATTATCAAAGTGATCTGATCGGTTTTTTGAATAAATGGTTAAATCATCAAGATATACTTGAATAACATTATTAATGAGATCATCGAAAATTATTTGCATAGCTCTTTGGAAAATGGCACCTGCATTAGATAATCCAAAAGGAATACATCCGTAAGAAAAAGTTCCCCAATGATTAGTGAGTGTGATTTTGTATTTATTAGTCCTATTTACTCTTATTTGATTATAACCAAAAAAACCAACAACTTGCTGCAAAATTAATTCCATGTTAGGGAAGGGAAAATTATCTTTTAGACTAGCTCTGTTTAGTGCATGAAAATCCACACACAATCTGATTTCTCCAATCTTATTTCTTACAGTAACAAGATTAAATACCCATTTTGAATATTTGACTAGGAAGATAATATGAGCATTCAACCATTTTTCCACTTCCTTTCTAATGGTAGCTTCAAGTGAGAGATTAATAGGCCTCTATTTCTGCCTAACCAATTTTTCTTCTTCCTTGATTGGAATATCATGTTGGATAATACTAGGATCGAAACCACAAATATCCTCATAGGACCAGTGAAAAACATCCTTAAAATCATGGAACAAATCCATGAATTTATCCTTTTCTTCTTCATAACAATGAGCTACAACTTTTGAAAATTTTGGTTTTTCAGGAGCTCCAATGTTCAAGGGAATCAAATCCCCTATTTTTCTCTATGAATCCTCTTCTTTATGATCATTATGGATTCCAACATTACTCATTGAAAATGAGCTATCAATAGGAGTCAAGCCTTTAGGAAATTTTTTATATTCAAGAGAAATTATTTCCTTAGGCTTATAATGCTTGTTTTGCCAAAAAACACATATTTTTTCTATTGGACAACTGAGAGGGGGGGGGGGGGGGG
>ML777429.1:603902-615746 GCA_009831015.1 Picea engelmannii | reverse complement strand
GTGAATCAATTGTTACCGTGTTTAAACAATTATGCTTACTTTAAAATCTTTACAAAGCACTTAATGACCATCACAATAATACAGGGAAGTAAGTAATATAATATTCAACATCAATCACACACATGAAATACACAGAGACAAATATTCCCTGAGGAAACCCATAAAGGGTAAAAACCTCTTCTTCTTTATATGATAAGTAATATTCATATTCTGTACATTATCATTATTGGGAGCTCCAACTCCTCTTGAGGCTACAACCTCTATTTTTCAAGATGCAACTTGCTAAGAGAACCTACTCTCAGGTTTCCCTAGCACCCACTAGAAGGAAGCACCAACTCCCTGAGTGTCCCAATGCCAACTGGATGGAAGCACAAAATTCCATTCACACAAGATCCAACCTATATGACAGAGAACTCTTGTTCTCCCTTACACCTCCCTACCACCCTAGTTTTTCTGGCTGCAACCAGATAGAAGCTACAACTCCCTGTGTTCAAGCACCCACTTGAAACTCCAAGGACAATAGTCCTCCCTACCACCTCCCTACCACCCTAAAATATAAATCTTTGCTTTCTGTGAATTTATTACAATGATTCAATAGTTATCAATGGCTTACCAGTCTCATCATTGTTCTTTTACACTGCTCTGCTTTGTCTGCATCAATGTCTCTTTGCCCGCATCTTCTTGAGATTTTTGATCTTCTGCATTATCTTTGCATGTGCTCCTCAGCCTTATTTTACTGTCTTAGATATGCATCTTTGTTCCTTGATTATGCTATGCTTTTTCTCCTCTAGACTGAATGTATCTACCTACATAAATCACTCTTAAAAAAAAAACAACAACGCACCTGATTATGCATTTTTTTTATAGTCTCTGTGCACCCTCTCCATGCTTCATGCGCTATCCCACTACCTACACTTCATTGCATTCATCATCACTATCCGTTGTACTCAGATTCTTTGGCTTCACTAGCTGTAACAGACTTAGACGCTTTTCCATCTGTCAGTTGCCTCTATAATGAGTCTATGCTCCACTGGCGGTTACCTGGAGACTCTTCGGCTCCTCTGGCAGTCACAGTCACATCGTTTTGATAGTTATTGAGAAAATCTTCGCGCATTCCTTCATTTCACGCCTTCTGTCTTTCTAAGGAAAAATTCACAGTGGGCGTTTTTGCCTTTCTGGTTAAACCCTTTCCTTTCACATGTGGCCTCATGCGGTGACCAAATGCCTATTCAGAAAGAGTTTCGTGATTTCGTGTTCTGGGATATTCATCTGCGAGTTTCCTTGCTCCACTCATGAAACTCTGAAATGGATTCTAGCGTTCCTAGCTCCTTCCCCAATCTTCCACTAATATAACCACTCGCTGTGACCACAACCCTATTCGAAAAAGCATTTCATGATTTCACACTTCGAGGATTCTCTTGTGGGTCCCTTGACTCCTCCAACTCCTGGTACCTGAAATGGAGCCTAGCTATGCTAGCTCCTTTCACTCACATGACCACCGTCGGTGACCAAGGGTCAAGCACGAGGGTGCTTCGCGATTTCACACTTTGGGGATTTTCTCGTGAGTCCCTTGACTCCTCCAACTCCCGGTACCCGAAATGGAGCCTAGCTATGCTAGATCCTTCCACTCACATGACTATCGACGGTGACCAGAGGTCAAGCACAAGGGTGCTTCATGATTTCACACTTCAGGGATTCTCCCGTGAGTCATCTCGAATCTCCATGTCACGAACTCTGAAATGGAGCTTGGTTTCTCTAGCTCTTCTCTTCAGCTCTCAATGATGTGGCCACGAGATATGACCATTGGCTAGCCATTTGAGCGCTTCTCTCTTCAGATCAACAGTCCATGATCCATGGTGATCGAATGACTATCCTCCACCCTGAAACTTCAGCTTTTGGGACTTTGGGGGAGTGTTGATGCTAAAAATCCCGAAACTAAACTCTCGGAGTGACGTCATTCTTTCGTCACTTAATGACATGTCATGAACCGAGTGGCTTCCATGTGTCACTCAGATTTGTGATTTCCAGTGGCCTGAGATGCCGAATCAACTTGACACTTATCCTTGCATGATTGCGCCACGTGTCCTTGTTGATGTAGGATGCCACCTATCCTTTCTGACATGGTCTGTCATGATCTACCTCCTGGATTTGACGACCGAGATTCGTCCTTGATCCAACGTATAAGATTATTTCATGATTTTGCATATCGCGAGTTCGAGAGGTTAGGACACCTTGTTCCTTTGACTTTCCAGTCATTGAAATGATGATCTTTTGCCACGTGTCCTATGGAACCAACGGTCCAGATCTTATCAAAATTTCTCCACGTGTCCTTATTGGATCGACGGTCCAGATTTCTCCTCAATCCGACATCTTAGATCATTTCACCATTTTGTGTTTTGCGAGTTGGAAGGATAGAGCACCTTGTGCCTTTGAACTTTCAGTCAACGACATGATGATATTTCACCATGTGTCCTACCCGATGATGGACAATCCTCTTGCTTTCAGGACTTTGTAAGACCTCTTCACCTTGTACTTTAAATAACGTGCATGCTCTCCTAGATCCAATGACAGTCGATCCTATCCTCATATCTAACACTGTATTCCAAGCCTATTTGCCATCAAATTACAAGTGCACTCTCGACTATAATCCTGTTGTTATGCCTGTAACATACCATTGTTGTTCTTTCCATCAATGACAATCATGTTCTGTCTGTAACTATGCCAACAATCTCCCCCTTTGGCATTGATGGAAACCCTGAATGACTGCGCTAATCTGTTTGGACCTCCTACGGTTTGGTCCTCCTTTTCTCCCCTTTTGACATCAATGTCAAAGAAAACATGCTCCCCCTAAGCGGTTGCAGTACTCATCAGAGGTATCAGATATTCAACCAACACATATTATCCCTGACATAATGGACTCTCTTATATTGATAAAGGGTTCACGCCCAACTTCTGTCGTAGATACTCAAACTGAGCTTGTGCAAGCAGATTAGTGAAGATATCAACAATATGATCTTTGGAGGGAATAGAATGCATAGAAACCACAATGTTGATTACCTATTCCCTCAAGAAGTGATACTTGATGGGTATATGCTTGGTCTTGGAGTGAAATACATGATTCTTTGACACACTAATTGCACTGGTGTTATCACAATTAATTGGGATTGGTGTAGTGTATTTTACCTCCAAGTCTGCAAGTGTCTGAATCATCCACAATACTTGGGTACAACAAGTGGTAGCTGCAATGTATTCAACTTCTGTAGTTGATAAGGAAATGGAACCTTGCTTCTTTCTCAACCATGATACAAGGGAATCTCCTAAGAAGAAGGCACCTCCACTCGTGCTCTTCCTTTCATCCACGTAGTTATCCCAATCAACATATGAATATACTGATAGTTGAAAAAATTGAGTCTTAGGATACCATAGGCCATAGTCCATGGTTCCTTTCAAATATCTGAATATTCGTTTGACAACTAACAAATGACTCTGTTTAGGTGCGGCCTGATACCTCCCTACTATTCCAACATCATGCATTATGTCTGGATGGGATGCTGTGATATACAATAAGTTGCCTATCATAGACCTATATGAATTCTGATCAACATCAAGTGAATCATCATCCTTTCTTAACTTACATCCAGTGACCATAGGTGTTCTCATAGGTTTAGAATCTTCCATCTGAAACCTTTTCAACATTTCCCTTAGATATTTTTCTTGACAAATAAATATTCCTTCAGACTTCTGAGTAATTTGTAGGCCAAGAAAAAATGACAGTTTCCCTATCATAGACATTTCAAACTCAGATTGCATGGCAGAAGCAAACCATTTGACCAATGAAGCATTATTACTACCGAAGATGATGTCATCGACATAGACCACCACAATGAGAAGATCATTACCTTTTGTTTTGATATATATATATATATTTGTCAATTGTTCCTCTCTTGAATCATTTGTCTTGTAGAGACGTATCCAGTCTGTGATACCAGGCATGAGGGGCTTGTTTCAACCCATATAAATCTTTCTTCAGCTTGCAGACAAGGTTAGGGTTATCTGACAGCTGGAAACCCTCTGGTTGTTCCATATAGACTTCTTCGTTTAAATCACCATTTAGAAAAACTGACTTGACGTCCATTTGATAGACTTTAAACTGTTTATGACAAGCATAGGCAAGAAACATTCTAATAGCCTCTAGTCTTTCTATGAGCACAAATGTTTCATCAAAATCTAGTCCTTCTATTTGAGCATACCCTTTACAGACCAATCTGGCTTTATTCCTGACAATTTTTCCTTGCTCATTCATCTTATTTTTGTAGACCCATTTTGATCCTATTATATTTTTGTCTGTTGGCCTAGGAACTAGGTCCCAAGTGTCATTCTTTTCAATCTGGTCCAGTTCTTCATTCATAGAGTTTAACCAATTTACATCTTTACTGGCCTCATTGAAGTTCTTGGGTTCCACCATGGATATGAAGGCTATATGTGATTGCTCAGTGTTTTTGATTATCTTTCTCCTAGTTTGTACACCTTTTTCTTTTTCACCAATTATCTAACTTGCAAGATGATTCTTTTGAGTAATTCTGGAGGAGGAATTTGATGTTGTCTGCTGATTTGAGTCTGTTTGAATATTTGCATCTTCATCTGACTCAGAGTCTTCTTGTATTGATTCTTGGACCTATTCAACTTCAACTTCATCTATATACTTTGTTGTTGAATCAGTATTGTTAACCTCTCTTACTGGGATTCCTTCATCAACTTTTATGTCAATATAGTCAACCAATTTATGAAGCCTCTTATTATATCATTTGTATCCTTTATTGTTTGTAGCATACCCTAAGAAGATGCCTTCATCAGATCTGTCATCATACTTGCCAAGATTCTCATCATTATTCTTTATGTAACACTTACTCCCAAAGACTTTGAAGTGTTTGATTGAAGCAGGTCTCCCATATCACAGTTCATAAGGTGTCTTGTCACTATGTCATTTGAGGTGGGCTTTGTTAAGAACATGGAATGTTGTGTGTATTTCTTCTACCCATTAGGTTTGACCAATGTTCTTCTCATTCATCATTGACCTGGCCATTTGTTGCACTGTTCTGTTTTGCCTCTCAACTACTCCATTTTGTTGTGGAGTTTTTGGGATTGTGTATTCTCTCTTGATCCCATGTTTATCACAGAATTCCTTGAAATAACTTGACATAAATTCTCCTCCTCTATCTGACCTTACTGCCTTTAACCTTTTGCCTATTTGATTCTCAGTTAAGGCTTTAAATATTTTAAATTTCTCAAATGCTTTAGCTTTTTCCTTGAGAAAGGAAACCCAAGTAAGTCTGGAGTAATCATCAATGATCAACATGAAGTATTTTTCTTTCCCTGTGCCTTTCTGTATTGATTGTCCACATAAATCCATATGAACTAGTTGGAGTGGTTTCTGTGTTGAAGTAGAGCTCTTGGATTTAAACTGTGTCTGGGTTAGTTTTCCTACTTGGCAGGGTTTACACATAGAATCTTGTGGCTTTGATATTCTAGAAATATCTTTTATTGCCTCAAGATTTTTGAGCTTGATTAAGTGGTCAAAGTTTAGATGTCCAAGTCTCCTATGACATAACCAACTCTCATCATGTTCTCTTAGATGAAACTCTTCTCTATCTTCTTTCATCACATATACATTATTTTATGTCCTTATGCCTTTAGCCACCACTTGTCTTGAGTTTACAGACTTTATCTTGCAGTCCTTGGAAGTGAACACCACTTCACATCCTCTATCACACATTTGACTTGCACTGAGAAGATTATGTTTCATCCCATATACCAGCAGAACATCTTGGGATTTTCCTTTTCCATTACTTAGACTCACCATTCCTTTACCTTTGATTTTACCTGGAGCATCATTTCCAAATGTTATGTTTCTTGATTTCTTTCACTTAGAGATAGAAAATTACATTTGTCTCCCGTCATATGTTTGGAGAATCCAATGTATATATACCAAGGGTTCTTTTGTTTTTGAGATGACAACACTAATCCACACTTGTCACTTTCTTTCTTCTTCCAAACTTTTACATTTTCAGCAGGGGGATTCAAATCTAGTTCATAGTTCTTTAAGCGACAGTCAACATCTTTATGTCCATAATTATGACAGATGTAACATTCTAGTTCGTTGAATAAAGAATCATAACGATTGTTATACTTAATCTATGTCCTTTTCCTAGCCATCAAGTGATTTGTAGTCTGTCGTGGTTTGTTACTTGGTTGTATCATTCTTTGTTGTGGCAGATATCTATACCTTGAATGTCTTGATCTCTCATATCTAAATTTTAAAGAAAAGTTTACAACTTTGTGACCAAAGTTGGAACAAAAAAAACAATATCCATAGAAAAATCCTTGGTACCTGGAAAATGGTTGTCTTCTTTGAGAAGGCCGATTTCTTCCATGCTGATGATTTATTTGAACATAGAGTACATTATTTCTCTGATCTACAGTTTCAGTTTTGGTACCTCTTTCGTTAATCCTCCTGGGTAGTTGATTATCTTCTTTTGTTTCTGTAGATTTGTTGTTGTCATAGGTTGTAGATTTTTCAAACTTGATGGGTTCTTTGTTGCTTGGCTGATCACTACTTGATCCCTCTTCATAACCCATACCTGTTTTCAGCTTCGGGTTTCTTTGTTGATTCAGAATGGTGGCCAATTCTTCCGAGGCTTTGATACTTGACAGATTCTGATGATACAAGGCTTGAAACTTCTCCAACTCTTTCCTAGTTTTCACTTCTTCTTTTTCTAGAGCTTCACATCTTGCCTTCTTTTCTGATAACTATTGTTTCAGAATGTCTTTGATTCTCTTTGCCTCTTCTAATTCCACTTTTAGTAGGACAAAGTCTTCATTAGGTTCTTTACTTCCTTTCTTGAACTATATCAACAATTGTTTTTGTTTTCTCTTCTTAATTCTGAGTCTATCAATCTCTTCCAGTGCATTGACCAGTTCTCCTTCTAGGTCAACCACACCTTCTTCATTGTTAGCATTAATTCCTGTGATTTTATTATCATAATCCTATTGGTCCATAAGCATAAATTCATTGATCGTATCTTCACACGAGGAGTCACTATCTGTGTCTTATGAAGAGTTATCATCGTTTACACAAAAAAATTTATTTTTACCAAACCTCTTGGGTTTGAACTTGTTTTCACCTTCAGAGTTCTGATCCTGTTTCTTGTGTGGAAATTTAGATGCAAATTGACCTATCTTACCACAGTTGAAACATTTGAAGGGAAACTTACCTTGGTACTTGCATGATCCTTTCTTTAGTCTTCTCACAAATTTTGCGTCAATTTCATCAGGCTCAGAATCCTCATTCTTGTCTGCTTTAAATGATGCTTCTCTAGAGGTGGGTTTATCTTTAACTATCCTCATTTCATATGTTGTCAATGTTCCTAGAAGTTGATCAAAAGCTAAAGCCTTTAGATCATTAAGTTCTTCTATAGCTGAGACCTTTGGGTTGAACCTATCTGGCAAAGATCTCAAAATTTTCTGAACTAGAGAGGGTTCCTCAATTTTTTCACCAAGTGCTTTCATTGCATTTACTAATTATTCAAATCTCAGGAAGTACTTCCCAATAGTTTCATCTTCTTTCATCTGTAATTGTTCAAACTGTACTCTATAGGTTTGAAGCTTGGCATCTTTTGCCTTCTCATTACCTTCATAACTGCTAATGAGTTTGTCCCACATGTCTTTGGCAGTTTCTAAATGCATAACTTTTACAAATTCTTCTTCTGCAATCCCACTCAGAATAACATTCATAACCTTAGCATTGAAGTTGAACTCTAGTTTGTCATCCTTATTAGCCAGTACAACTGGCTTCACATAACCAGTCTCTACCACATCCTAGACATTTGCACCTAAATCCATTATGTAGGTTCTCATCCTAACTTTCTAGAAGGAAAAGTTTGTTCCATTGAACATGGGGCCCTTATTGGTTGATGTTCCTTCATGGCTTGACATGTTTAAGATTACTGATCTACCTTTAGATAAAAGGAACCTGGCTCTGATACCAATTGTTGGACAAATGAGAGGGGGGGGGTGAATCAGTTGTTACCATGCTTAAACAATTATGCTTACTTTAGAGTGCTTAATGACCATCACAATAATACAGGGAAGTAAGTAATAGAATATTTAGCATCAATCACACACATGAAATACACAGAGACATATATTCCCTGAGGAAACCCATAAAGGGTAAAAACCTCTTCTTCTTTATATGATAAGTAATCTTCATATTCTGTACATAATCATTCTTGGGAGCTCCAACTACTCTTGAGGCTACAACCTTTGTTTTGCAAGCTACAACTTGCTGAGAGCACCTACTCTCTAGTTTCCCTAGAACCCACTAGAAGGAAGCACCAACTCCCTGAGTATCCCAATGCCAACTGGATGGAAGCACCAACTTCCATTCACACGGGCTCCAACCTGTATGACAGAGAACTCTTGCTCTCCCTTGCACCTCCCAACCACCCTGGTTTTTCTGGCTGCAACCAGATGGAAGCTACAACTCCTTGTGTTCAAGCACCCACTTGAAACTCTGAGGACAATAGTCCTCCCTAGCACCTCCCTACCACCCTAAAATATAAATCTTTTCTTTCTGTGAATTTATTACAGTGATTCAATAGCTATCAATGGCTTACTAGTCTCATCACTATTCTACTACACTGCTCTGCTCTGTCTACATCAGTGTCTCTCTGCCCGCATCTTCTTGAGATTTTTGATCTTTTGCATTATCTTTTCCTGTGATCCTCATCCTTCTTTTACTATCTCAGATATGCATCTATGTTCCTTTCTTCTGCTGCACTTTTTCTCCTCTAGACTGAATGTATATACCTGCATAAATCACTCTAAAAAAAAAAAAAACCAGCACATCTCTTCTCGATTCTGCATTTTTTTTTATAGTCTCTGTGCACCCTCTGTATGATTCATGTGTTATCCCACTACCTACACTTCACTGTGTTCATCATCACTGGTCATTGTACTTAGATTATTTGGCTTCACTGGAGGTAACAGACTTAGAATATTTTCCATTTGTCAGTCGCCTCTATAATGAGTCTACGCTCCACTGACAGTTACCTGGAGATTCTTTGGCTCCCACGTTCTTCTGGTAGTTACTGATAAAATCTTCACGTGTTCCTGCATTTCACGCCTTCTGTCTTTCTAAGGAAAACTTCACAGTGGGAATTTTTTCCTTTCTGGCTAAGACCTTTCCTTTCACATGTGGCCTCAGGTGGTGACCAAACGCCTATTCAGAAAACGTTTTGTGATTTCATGTTCTGGGATATCCAACTGCGAGTTGCCTTGCTCCACTCATGAAACTCTGAAATGGAGTCTAGCATTGTTAGCTCCTTCCCCAATCTTCCTCTAATATAACCACTTGCTATGACTACAACCCCATTTGAAAAAGAATTTCACGATTTCACACATTGTGGTTTCTCCTATGAGTCCCTTGACTCATCCAACTCCCGGTACCCGAAATGACCACTCACATGACCACCGACGGTGACCAAGGGTCAAGCATGAGGGTGCTTCACGATTTATCACTTTGAGGATTATCCCGTGAGTCCCTTGACTCCTCCAACTCTTGGTACCTGATATGGAGCCTAGCTATGCTAGCTCCTTCCACTCATGTGACTACCAGTGGTGACCAGAGGTCAAGAAAACGGGTGCTTCATGATTTTGCACTTCGAGGATTCTCCCGTGAGTCATCTCAACTCTCCATGTCATGAACTCTGAAATGGAGCTTGGTTTCTCGAGCTGTTCTCTCCAGCTCTCAATGATGTGACCACGAGATATGACCATTGGCTAGCCATTTGAGCACTTCTCTCTTCAGATCAACGGTCCATGATCCGTGGTGATCAAACATTTATCCTCCGCCCCATAACTTTATCTTTCAGGAATTTGGGGGAGTGATGATGCTAAAAATATTGAAACTAAACTCTCAGAGTGACGTCATTCTTGTGTCACTCAATGACGTGTCATGAGCTGACTGGCTGCCACATGTCACTTAGATTTGTGATTTCTAGTGGCCTGAGATGCCTAATCAACTTGACACTCGTCCTTGCATAATTGCACCACCTGCCCTTCCTAATGTAAGCTACCACCTGTCCTTTCTGACGTGGTCTGTCATGATCTACCTCCTGGATTTGAAGGACTAGATTAGTCCTTGATCCAATGGCTAAGATTATTTCGCAATTTTGCATATCGCGAGTTTGAGAGGTTAGGACACCTTGTTCCTTTGACTTTCCAGTCAACGAAATGATGATATTTTTCCATGTGTCCTATGGAACCAATGATCCAGATCTTATCGCAATTTCACCATGTGTCCTTCTTGGATCAACGGTCTAGATTTCTCCTCGATCCGATGTCTTAGATCATTTCTCCATTTTGCGTTTCGCGAGTTGGAAGGATAGAGAACCTTGTGCCTTTGACCTTTCAGTCAGCGAGATGATGATCTTTCTCCATGTGTCTTGCGCGATGATGGACGATCCTCCATCTTTCAGGACTTTGTAAGCCCGCTTCACCTTGTACTTTAAAGAATGTGCATGTTCTCCTAGATCCAATGACGATCGATCCCGTCCTCAGATCTAACACGGTCTTTCGAGCCTGTTTTCCATCAAATGACAAGCGCACTCCCGATTGTAATCCTTCTGTTCTTCCTGTAACATACCATTGTTATTCTTGTCATCAATGAAAATCATATTCTGTCTATAACTATGCCAACATTTTCATCATCGGCGAATACTTGCCAAGATTCCACATTGTTAGGAATATGAGGTCTACATAAGGACAAGAATGTAAAATAAGGTCTTTGGGGAAGTAGTTGTCTTGTAGGACAAGCTACAAAAACAAATAACCTATCAACGATAGAATTCAACTCCCTTTTGATATGAGTGATGTTAAAATACAATAGATTTTGGATTAATTCCAATACATCTTGGGTGTACCTCTTCAATAAATTGTTAATAGGAGTATATATTTTCCTAACCAGATTGAAAACAAGTTCGGAGTCTCCAAAAATAGTAAGATGACCACTGTTAGGACCACACAATGTACCCTTTTTGCCCATACTTTTTKCCATCATTATACCCTTGATCACCTGTATTTAGACTTATATTATCATTTCATCTGATCATTCCAAGGTATACAACGTCCTTTCTCATTACTATACGTTTAATCTGTTTTATATAATATTTTACATTACTTTTGTACTTAACCATTGATTAGAAGTGCATAAGTGTCCATAACTGTAGATCAACATTTGAAGCCTGTGCTGAAACACAGAACTGTCCAAGATCGTTGTTGCTGAACTAATGCTGAAACATGGAGCTGTTACACAACTCGAGATCGCATATGCCGAAACACGGAGCTGCTACACAGTTCAAGGATGCAGATGTTGAAACACGAAGATGCTACACAGATCGAGGACGCAGATGCTGAAACACGGAGCTGTCACACAGTTCAGAATTGCAAATGCTGAAACACAGAAGGAGACCGCCAGAACCAACGATGCTAAAACACAAGCCGTTACAGTTAGCAGTCAAAGCCGACACAGTCAAGAGCGCAATTCACGTGGATGAAATAGCCCGTGAATTGCGATGCTGAAACAACATCAGCAACGATGAGAAGGAGCTGTTACACCAGCCATAATAGAAATAATCCGTTCAGTTCTTGTATTAGCATTCGGTTGCGTGAGAATAGGACATCCTATGCTGATTTAGAAAGAAGATCTGATTTAGGATAGGATTCAGATATGCTTTGTAATGATTGTATCGAAGGGATTTCCTCTTTAAATTCAGGGGAAATCACCAT
>ML777429.1:565623-590990 GCA_009831015.1 Picea engelmannii | reverse complement strand
AGAAAGAAAGGAATCAGACTGCCCTGTTCTCTGTAGACCCCAACTTCACAAGTGTGCTAAAATAGAAGTAAGGCTCAAGGCTCTTGCTTAGACATAAAGGAATTAAGTGCTTTGTTTTATGTTAGATAGAGTTAATTGTTTTCTGCATTATTGTTTTCATGAAAAGAGTGTTATTGCTAAAGTCTCTGTTTGAGAGTAAGGGTCTTGTTCTCTGATTGCAGAATAGTTTTTCTTTCCCATTGCAAGTATTATTTTAATGTAATCCAGGATTCTTAGATTGATCTTTAAGGAACTGCAATAGGGAGGTTACTTTCCTGCGATTTAATTCAGAGCTTCAGTTCATTCAAGCAAGTATAAATAGTATAGATTTCTTTACTACAACACTAAGTTGCTTTTGGAATTGAGCATATACTGTGCATGGCTATCTTTGAAACAAAAGACTTCCCTGGGTTGATAATTTATGTTTCACTTGGTTGTTTAAAATTAATTAAGCAATTATAGTGACCAACAACCACAACCTAAATTATAAGCATTTTCAATACCTAACTGTAAGGCTTCAAATTCAGTGACATTATTTGTGCAGGAAAACTCAAGTCTATAAGAAAAATTATGAATTTTACCTACAGGTGAATATAAAACAATTTCTTCCCCATTACCTTAATTTGAACATGAACCATCAAAGTGAATATGGGCCACATACCGTCTTGATAATCATAGATTTGTTCAAGAAAAGTGTCATCTTCATAATTGAAAATGTAATAAATGCCCATATCTTCCTCAATAAATTTTACGTTTGATTAAGGAGCCTTTTCAATGTACGGTGAAATTCGTCCTTCCCTTAACACAATTATATTCTTCCCGTTTATGGGAATAGACAAATGAAATCCATCTAAAGATAAGTAACCACTCGTTAAATCATGCCAATCTCTACCCAAAATGATTGAATAATTACTAATGGGCATGTCAATCAGTTGTATATTCATAGTGGTTCTAATTTCTTGATGGGCAAAAAGGACTAAATTTACGTATTTAATCTCACCGATTGTAGATTGTTGTTGATTATTATAGGACAATATGATTCTCACATTTTCATTTGTACAAGAGAGACCAAGTTCTTCCATAATAATCTTGGACATTACACTAAGTACAGTGTTGGCACAGTGGCAGACCTAGGGTTCACTCCAAGAGCGTACCAACAAACCCTAGCTATTGGCCCTTTCAGCAACACCTGCGAAGAAGATGCAGTCTCCCCTGAAGTAGCTATGAGGGGGTTGCAGGATAGAGATGTATACAACCAAGGGGAATATCAAGTGGATCGACTACCAGAGCAATTCATTCATTTATATATCACTTACCAATTTATCTCTTACTTCGCACAACTACCAACTACCTATCGAATCTAACATAGTAATGCAATAACAATATATCAAAGGAAAAAGAACATAGCATCAATCACACACATAAGACAAGATATATGTGGTTCACCCTCTCTCTAGGGCTACATCCACAAAACTGTTCTTTATAATTTATTAAGACGAAGAATACAGTTCTTGTCTGTGCTCTTAGCTAGCAAATCTTCTTTCTTCTCCTCTCTATCCCTCCCCTTCCTACGCACCGAACGACATGACTTGATCTCCGCACCAAGTTGAATATCTTACAATACCAGAAATATCTCACTCTTAGCACTTCTCTCTCTCATAGAAATAATCCTTCATACTAGAACGACAATGACAACACACAATCATAACACCACCAACAACAACAACCCAACCTAGGTCCTCTTGACCTTTATTTATACATAACAATAGCTCACTGAAATCCTTAGGCTGAAACCTAAGTGTCAAAACCCTAGATACCCAAACCTTAGGTAAACTTGACTTGCATTTTTAGGGCTTCGCCAACTTGTCTTTCCTTCTCGCGCGATGCTCCAAAGAATCCAATTGTGTCTTTTTCCACTTGCTGATTTTTCCACGATCCTTCTTCCTTGTTGATCTGTCATCCTCGATCTCCTCATCCAACGACTTGCTTCCTTTTACTTCGCTCCATCTTATCTTCTCTTTTGCTCACTTCAACTCAATAAAAGTCACTATGTCTTCCGCTCAGTTCACATTTCACCTTTTCTGCCTTGTCCTTCACTTACTTCCGTAAACAAGGGCCAACATGCACCCAACACTCACTTGTGTATTTTCTCGAGGCACTTCAGATCTGATTCTTCTGTTTTACTTCGACTCTAGACTGCGCAGTGAAACATTTTATTTATGCTCTATGCCTCCTCTCCTTCCCTGTGCAGACTGTCTTTTCTGTGTCTGGTACCCAGTTTCAACTGCACCTAGTACCTAGACCCTTTCCCTTATGCTTTTACTTAGAGTTGCGAGGCAACTGGTTGTCATAGTACAACTTTAGCCAACTTCTGTTCTCTAATCCTTCCTTCCATTCTCCATTCAAAGTATTCAACTGTGCATCTCCTCCTTCTGTAGCATAGGCGACCTCATATGGCCCGAGCCAATGTGTTTGGAACTTCCCAGGATGCTTTATGAACTTACTTTCATATACCAGTACTAGATCACCTTGCTTAAATGCCTTCTTGTTTATGTTCCTGTCATGATAGGAATTTTCTCTTTCCTTTTGCACCCACTGATGGAATCCTGCAATAAATCTATCTTCTTCGAGTTCGCTAAACTACGCAAGCTTCTCTTGAACAATGCCAGTGTCATCCATATCTGTAAAGGCAACAATTCTTAAGCTTGGTACCAGGTATTCAATTGGGACAATGGCTTCGAGACCATACACCAACTTGAAATGAGTCTGCATTATTAGTTTCTTATAGGTGGTTCTATAGGCCCAAAGTATTGCCGGTACTCTTAAATCCCAGTCATCCTTGTTCACACTGCAATTTTTTGTTAGCGTTGTCTCCAAGATCTTGTTGAATGCTTCCACTGTCCCATTTTCTTATGGATGGTAGGGCATGCTATTCTAACGACGGACTACAAATTCTTTAGTCAGGGATTCAATTGTTTTATTTATGAAATGTGTGCCTTATAGACGATTTGAAAATCATAACCCAATATCTTGGTTACCCATTTTTGTTGTTCTTCTGAAGATAGTCTTTGTTCCAAGAAGTATTTAAGACTATCATGATCTGTTTTGACCTTGAAGTGCCTACCTATTAGATAAGGATGCCATTTATTCAATGCATGTAGTATTTCCATCATTTCCTTCTCATAAATGGGTTTGTGTAAGTCCTTTCCCTTGAGCGGCCGACTTTCAAAATCTAGGGGCCTTCCTTCTTGCATTAGGACATCACCGATTCCATTTCCCGAGGGATCACATTCCACAATAAAGGTTTTTGTGAAGTCTGGAGTGGTCAAGATAGGAGATTTGCACATCACCTCTTTAAGTTGTTCAAAAGATTTAGTTGCCTCTAGATTCCATGAAAATGCATCCTTCTTAGTTAGTGTTGTTAAAGGTGTTTCTATTCTTCCATAGTGCCAAACAAACTTGCGGTAGTAACCTGTCAAACCCAAAAATCCTCTAAGATTCTTCAATGTTTTGGGAATCGGCCAGTCCATCATGGCCTTAATCTTGTTAGGGTCTACCTTGACACCTTCATGAGATACAATATGAACCAAATACTCTACCTCCTTCACTCCAAAGAAACATTTGGATGGTTTGGTATATAGTTGTTGCTCCTTTAGTAGTTGTAGAACCTTGTCAACATGTTGCACATGATCCTCCCAAGACTTTCTATAGATTAGTATATCATCAAAAAACACTAACACAAATTTTCGAAGGAAGGTCTTGAAAATGGAATTCATCAACCCTTGGAATGTGGAAGGTGCATTTGTAAGGCCAAAAGGCATGACCAAAAATTCATAATGGCCTTCATGAGTTCGGAATGTTGTTTTTGGGATATCTTCTTCCTTAATTCTAATCTGATGATGCCCTGAATGGAGATCCAACTTTGTGAAATATATTGCTCCATGTAGTTCATCTAACAATTCATCAATGACGGGAATGGGAAACTTATCTTTAATAGTGATCTTGTTGAGCTCTCTATAATATGGACACATACGCCATGAGCCATCTTTCTTGAATACCATTACCACCAGTGCTGAGTAAGAACTTTGGCTAGGTATAATAGTGCCATCCTCTAACATTTCTTCAACCATGTGCTCAATTTCACTCTTCTGGGCATAAGGGTATCTGTATGGCCTGATGTTAGGAGGAACACTCACAGGAATTAGGTGAATATCATGATCATGATTTCGAGTGGGTGGAAGACCTTTGGGAATATCTTCAAATACTTTGGAATGCTTATCAATGATCCCTTGGAGATATTGAGGAATATATGGCTTAGATGTTTGGACATGTAGTGAGCATAGTTGTGCAATAACACCTTGATGCCCCTTTTTCAATAATTTTTTCATGCCATTAGAGATTATCACCTTACCGGGTTTCCCTGTGATACCTCTTAACTCAATTTATTTTCCTTCCAATGAAATTTTCATGAAAATTTCTTGAAAATTAAAAGCCATTGTTCCTAATGATTGTAACCATTGGATTCCTAGTACAACGTCAGCACCACCCATGGGTATAGAAATCATTTTAAATATTCATTACATATTCCCCCATAGTAATATTGATCTTATTGCATTTTCCTGAGCAATTGATAATTCCTCCATCTTCAATCATTACTTGAAACTCTGGCACTGGATATACAAAGAAATTGAGATATTTGGCTAATTTATAGTGAATGAAATTATGAGTACTGCCAAAATCAATTAGGACTATTACCTTTTTATTTTTGATATATCCTTCGGTCTTGAGGGTTTGAGGAGTGTTGATTCCATCCAATGCATTACACGATATCATGGGAGTCAACTCTTCAGATGAAATTGCTTCTACATTTTCATCTTGAGATGGTTCTTGTTCTTCTTCCTCTTTACAATCTATGTAGAATAATTTCTTCTCACCACACTTATGTCCCTTACTGTACTTGATGTCACAATTAAAGCATAAACCTTTTGCTTTTCTTTCCTCTAATTGTTGAGTTGTTTTAGAAGAAGGAGCATTATTCTCTCTATAGATGTTAGGATTGGTCCTTCTAGTAGCCATAGCCATATTTTTACTTTCAACATTTCTTGCCACCCTAAATGCATTCTCTAATGATTTGGGTTCCCAAAGGCGAACCTCATGTTGAATGTTATATTTTAAAGTTCCTATGAATACATCAATCAAGTGCCCATCTGGAACATCTATTACCTTTATATTTAATCTTTGGAATTTCTCAATGTGCTTTGTAACTGAACTGTTTTTCTTGAGATTTATCAATTGGCTAAAGAAGGTATTACTCCTTGTATCCTCATAGTGTGCTATCATTTCTTCCGTGAAAATTGTCCAAGTTACGAGTGATTTGCGAGAACAAAGCCATCAATACCATACAAATTGATTGGGTTCTAAATATAAAGAAGCAATTCGTACCTTTTGTGTATGTGGCACATTATGTAGATCAAAGAATTGCTCCTTCTGAAGTATCCATGTGATTGGGTCCTTGCCATCAAACTTCCTCATATCGATCTTAGGAACGTGGTTTGTATTCAACCCAAAGTTGGAGTTTCTCCATATTTGATTCACCTTCCTTGTGTCCTCATCATGAATTTCATGGGATACATTTTCACTTTCAGGTGTCCTCTCTATTAGGAAGTTTTTCAATCCTTCAATGATCTCCACTTTTAAACCATCCATCTTAGTATTTATTGCCTCAAACTTAGCTTCCGTTGAATCCATCATCTCTTGTAGTTCATCTTTTGTTACTATCTTCTTTTGTAAATCATTTATGTCCCTACACATTTCTTCACCTTCATCCAGAGTCCATGTAGGATTTTTTGGAGGCTTATTTGGTGTATAAGTTCCCTTTTTGGGTGGCATCTTGGCCAGGTATCACTTTTGAACCTTGATTTTGAGGTGGTTCTTCTAGACAATATTTCTTCTACTGTATCTCCAAAGTTTTGGCCCTTCTGGGTATGGAAATTTATTTTTGTAGTTCTCTGATATTTCTTCTCTGCAATGTCACAGGTCTGATCAAAATTGGATGTGCCAAATGAAATTTACAGTAACTTCCCCACAACTTTCTAATTTTTGGCCTTTCCAAGAGATCTAACTTGTATAGCGTGCCTCGCACAAAATAATTGATATAAAAATCTGAAACTTGTACCAGAAATATTGCAGCTTGTCAATTATCCAATGCAACTGGTATCACTCAATTTGGATACTATAGGAAGAAGTTATGATTGTTTTACCTGGAACACCTTCTTAAGACTAGTCAATAGGACTAGTCAGATACCCTATCTTCCACAGGGTGTATCTAAAAATGTACGATGACCCAGAAGATGAAATTTTTACCACATATACCTCACTAATTTATGTAAATATATTCCTTTGTTCAGGGTTTGAAATCTTACAGAAACAAATTTATAGATAAAATTCCACAATGACTCAGTTCGGGATGATTCCAGGACCCTATCTTTCACCGGATGTATCTCTGAAAGTATAAGGCCTCAGGAGTTGAAATTTTAACCCAACGTACCTTGATCCATATACTAAATATCCTCCAAGCCCTTCCTTCAGAAATGTTGTAGAAAAAAAATTATAGGTAAAATTCCAAGGTGTCTCAGATGTAGCAGTGAAACCTCAAGACCTTGAGCACTAATACCATATGTTAAGAACCAAATATCAATATAGCATAGAAAAACCTTAGAATAAGTACTAAATGCCTTGAAAAGAGAGAGAAATTCATATAATAAGCCTCTTCAAGGGGGAAACCTCCTTATTCCCACATAAATGTACAAATCCAAGATGATTCCAAATGAAAATGTCTCCTTGGTATATATATAGGAGACTAGGAGGTATAATTACAGCTAATGAAATAAAGACGACATAAATAAAGTAGCATTACTAATGTAATATGCCCCAATTAAGGGGTAATGAGATACTATTTAGGGCTTAAATACGTGGTACCTAGACCCTTTTCCTTATGCTTTTACTTAGAGCTACGAGGCAGTTGGTTGTCATATTACAACTTTAACCATCTTCCGTTCACTAATCCTTCTTTCCTTTCTCCATTCAAAGTCTTCAACTGTGCAACTCCTCCTTATGTAACATAGGTGACCTCATTTGGCCCAAGCCAATGTGTTTGAAACTTCCCAGGATGATTTATGAACTTACTGTGATATACCAGTACTAGATCACATTGCTTGAATGCCTTCTTCTTGATGCACCTGTCATGATAGGCCTTTTCTCTTTCCTTTTGCACCTACTGATGGAATCCTGCAATAAATATATCTTCTTCGAGTTCAATCAATTGCGCAAGCTTCTCTTGAACATTTCCAGTGTCATCCATATCTGTAAAGATGACAATTCTTAAGCTTGGTACTAGGTATTCCATTGGGATAACGACTTCGAGACCATACACCAACTTGAAACAGGTCTACATTGTTAGTTTCTTATAGGTGGTTCTATAGGCCCAAAGTACTGCTGGTACTCTTAAATCCCAGTCATCCCTATTCACACTGCAAATTTGCATTAGCGTTGTCTCCAAGATCTTGTTGAATTCTTCCACTATCCCATTTGCTTGTGGATGGTAAGGCGTGCTCTTCTGATGGTGGACTGCAAATTCCTCAGTTAGGGATTCAATTGTTTTATTTATGAAATGTGTGCCTTGATCACTCATAAGGATCTTTGGGCATCCAAACCTGGTTATGATGTCATCAAATATGAAGTGCATAGTTGTATTTGCACTACATTCCTTAACTTCCCTTGCTTCATCCCATCTGGTAAAGTATTCTGTCACAGTAATTATGTACCTTGCTCATGTGCACTTTCCGGGTGGGTTTATAGGTTCTATAAAGTCAATGGCCCATTTGTCAAATGCTTGTAGGGTCAACTGTGGTGATAATGGAATTTCATCTCTTCTGGATGGTTTTACAACTCTTTGGTATACATCGAAGGTGTGGTAATAGTCCTTGGCATCTCTGTGTAAGGTAGGCCACCAAAGACAAACTCTAAAAACCTTCGATGCAGTTGATTTCCCTACGTAATGTCCTCTTGGGATGCCTTCATGAGCTTCTGTGAGGATCAATGGTCACTCTGACTCCACAAAACATCTTCTCAATATCTCATCAAGTCCCATCTTGTATAGTTGTCCAGCTATAATTGAGAAGTTTGCAGTGTGCACTACTAGATGTTTCTTCTGGGGAATTGTATACTCACTAGGTGCCATTCCCTTTGACATGAACTAGACTTTCTTTGCGAAGTGGTCATCAATTGTTCTAATGGCTAGTAGTTTTGCATATGACAGTGCATCCTCCAAACTGGTCAGCTCTTCTCTGTGTTCCAACCTTGAAAAGTGGTCGGGACCTTTGTTCATTCTTCCTAGCTTAACCAAAATTTCAAAATCGTATTCTTGAAATAACGGAAGCCATTTGCATATCCTTCCCCCAAACACTGGTTTTTTGACTAGGTATTTCAGCGCGGAGTGATCAGTAAACATTTTAAAGTGCCCTCCCAACAAGTAGTGGTGAAATTTTTGCAGTGCATACACCATGGCTAACCCTTCTCTCTCAGTGGTGGTGTAATTAATCTCAGTTGTGGATAGTTTCTTGCTGGAAAAAGATAATGGGTGTTCGATGTATCCTGTTCTCGGTTGCACTAACATAGTTCCTAATGAAATGGAAGATGCATCGACATGTACGTGAAATTCCTTGCTCCAATCTGGAAAAACCAGGATAGGCGCAATAACCATCTTTTGTTTCAGCGTGTCAAAGCTCTACTGACATTCTTCAGTCCAGTGAAATTGATAGTCTTTCTTCAAAATCTTCTCAATGGGTGTTATAATATGAGCATATCCCTTAATGAACTTCCTATAATACCCAATAGGTCCCAGTGCAGTGCGTGGTTGTCTGATTGAAGTAGGAGGTGGCAGATCAACTATAATGGTGACTTTAGATGGATATACCAGCAATCCTTGCTTGCATACAATATGACCTAACAACACTCCAAATGGTGAGAAGAAGATGCACGTATTCAGATTCAAGGCAATTTGACACTGCCTACATTTGTCCAACATTAGCCTTAGACATTCAATATGATTTTTCAATAAACTAAAAATAGTCTAATCATCGAAATATGCTTCTAGAAATTTATGCAGAAACTCCTTGAATGCTTCAACCACCACCCTGTAAAAGATGGTTGGGGCATTCTTCAATCCAAATGGAATCACTGCATACTGGTAGGAACCCCATTATGTTGAAAATGTGGTCTTGTGGCGATCTTCCTTGGAAATCTAGATCTGATGGTATCCTGAAAATCCATCTGTAAATGAATATACTTCCTTGCCTCCCACATTATCTAACACTTCGTCAATGAATGGAGTAGGGAAGGGGTGATGAAAACAGGCATCGCTCAACTTCCTAAGATCTACACAGATCTTGATCTCTCCTGTCTTCTTGTCCTGTACCACCATAAGGATAATCCACTCTGACTCTTCCACGAGTTCTATAAGCCCTGCTTCTAGCATTCTGTCGAGCTCAATCTTCACTTTCTCCTTATATTTAGGGTTCAATCTTTATGGTCTTTGTTTGACTGGTCTTGCATCTGGTTTCAAAGGGATCCTCATCTCTCCCATAGGCCCTTTAATGCCCTTCATATCAGTGAAATTGTTTGGAAACAAGTCCTGATATTCATGCAATAATTCTATTATCTTGTCGATAATAGTAGCATCCTAGTAATCTCCAACATTTGCAAGCTTACGTGTCTGCTCTGTTCCAATATTGACTTTCCTAATCTTGATTGGCTATCCAATGAATGGTAGCTCAACTCCTGGTCCTGCCACATCTCTTTGGCCTTCTGTTTTGGCGATGTTCACCTTCCTAGGATCATCATCCTCATTAGCATTGATGTTGTAACAACCTTGCAGTTTCTGGAGAGGCACAATCCATTCATCCTTTTATTGTTCTAAAGGGAGGCTAGAGGCATCCTCAAATACATTCTGTTTGACAATCTGTAATGCTTGATCTACTGAAGGAAATTGACTTTTAAATAAGAAGGTAGTTACAAAATTATGAGACATACCTTCCCAATATGCAGTGATGAGGCACAACTCTGCTTGAAGGTACCAATTGATAGGTGTCGTGTCTAGTGTGTTAATGAATTTGTGCACCCATTGCTCCCGAGGAATGTTTCTCCAGGCTTCCTTGCAACTTCACACATGGTCCTTTAGGAAGCTTCGACCTGTGTACCAAACTTCACAGCCTTCTACTTGTGCTGAAAACCATGTTGTCATCAAGGTATGACATTGTACCCAGTCTGCAATGTTGGTTTTGTGTGTCCCCCACCATCTTGTTGGGGTTTCTTTTAGGGCCTCATCCATTGCTAACAATCTTTGTTGCATTGGTACACTTTCTTCAAAGTCTGACCAAAAGGTTTCTAAAGGATTCATACCATCAAAGGTGGGTAAGTTACTTACTGTTGTGCCGATCCAATGAACTTCTCTAGTTAATCTAGCACATCTTCTTGTAGATACTTCATACATTTTATTTTGCCAATTCTCCAGTGCTTCTTCTGAGTCTGATGAACATGCATTGTCACTTCTCCAGCTTAGGTTTCCATCAACCGTAGGATTAATGTAATCATGTTGTCTGGCTATTAGTTTTTATATGTTTTCTAGCTCATATGCATAGTCTTTCTCTCTGATGGGATTTGTGTATCGCTGACCTTCATATGGATCTAAAGGCGCAATGACCCTAAGGCCATCTCTTTCAAAATTCATACGTATTTTCTTTAAATCAACCATAGTGTAATTATTGAAATCCCAATCGATTCCTAACAGCGTAGGGTAAGGACAACTATCATCAACTATCTCAATTACCTCAAAATATGCAAACGTTCTTACTCCGTCGATGTCCACAGGGACATGTTCTATCTACCAAAGGGGCTTACAACTTGTTGATTAGCCATCCTAAGCCTAATAGGGGAATATATCAACTTGGGTTTTCCGATTAGTGCCCAGGTTTTCTTCGTCATGACTTTGACCTCCAACCCTAAGTCGAGGACCACATAGTCTATATCATATTCTCCTATTTGAGAATTCAAGTGTAATTCCTTATTTTTCCTTCTCTTTTTAGTGATTTGGTGTACTTCCCTATTCAATAGGGGGTCTATCTTTCCTATATCATATTGTCTGATTAAATTTTGTAGTTCTTGTACAATGCTCTCATCCTGAATCAAATTAATACAAGTATATAGAAATTCCATGAGCTTTCTTACCTCTTTTCCTTCTCTTGGCAAAGCATACTGATCAAATTCCTGAGGCATTCCATATTCTCTCACTTCTGTTCATGTCTGTGATGAAGAGCCTTGATATCCTTTGAACTCTTTTCTTTCCTCCTTGAATACTTGTCTTTCTTTCTTTGCATCAAAAGTTTGGGTCTTCTCTGCAACTTTCCTGACTTCTGAGTCTTTTGTAGTCTTCCCTAGGGTTAGTCTATCTTATCCTATAACAACGCCTCCTCTAGTTATAACAACGAATCTAGGGTATTCTCCATGAGGTTCAACATATATCAGTTTCACTTGCGGGTTCTGCTGAGGTCCTCGTCTCTCCTGAAGCTTAGCTAGCAGTACAGGACAATCTTCTATAACATGTTCAAACGAGTTGTAGTAGCTGCAAGTAGTGCAAGGGTTCTGATAGTCCCTTGCTAGGTGTCTTGGTTGTGTGAATTTGTAATAGATGATCTGTCCTCAACCTCGACCCATACCTCCTCCTCCTCCTCATCCTTTGAATCCACCATGAGGGTTGAAGTTTCCTCTCCCAGGGGAGTTATACTGCGTAGTGTTTCCTTCTTGCTATACTTCACCTTGAATTTTGTATATGTCTCTTGACCTTTCATGCATGAGGTCATAAGCCCTAAAATCCCTATCATCATGCCCCATAGACTTATAGAACGTGCAATACAAATTTGTGGGTGTTTGAACATATTTTTGCATGTAATAGCACTCACCAAGTCGATGTCTATTTTGACATACCTCGCACCAGGGTAAGGTGACTTGCTTCAAAGGGCTCAGAGCTCCAGAGGCCAAGTATTCATGAAATAGGGGGCAGTGCTCCTTGTCATGGCCTTCTAATTTTCATCTGACACACTAGATGCATTCTCTTTTATATATTCCCTTGACTTTCTTCATATCTTTGACCTGTAGAGACAAACTAGTTAGATGACTCAAGATCTGACTCATACCTGAGTTGGATTCTCCCATAGGGGTTGATTCTAACTTCATGGTGATCTCTAGTGCCTCAACCTGCGAAGAAATATTCTGTTGCATCAAAGGAACTCTGATGTGTGGTAAGAGGGTAGCAATGAACCACTCTTTATTCTGCTCATCTGGGATCTAAAAATTCAATTGGCATGTTAAGGTCTTAAATCTCTAATCGAATTCCCAAACAGGTTCGACTACCTTATTCTTGATCTCTTTCAGCTCTGTGATACATTGTGACTCCGATTTAGGTTTCTTTAACTCTGTATTCAACACATTCTTGATCTCATTTAGTGGCTTAGGTTGTGCAAGTCCTTGGAAAATCTTCACGTACCAGTTCAGTGCACGATCTCGAAGGGTGGTACTAAACTGAGTTATTTTAACAACTTCATCGGTGACATTTTTAATATGCCATATGACTTCACACAGAAACCAGTGCTGATCAGGATCTTCAGATCCATCTCCCCTAAAGATAGGGAGCCTCATCTCATCTACCATAGATCTTCCTAGGTTTCCTGTCTGAGTATCTGGCAGACTACTAGTGACAATGCTCTGAACGCTTTGGTGGCTTGGATTACTCTAATTGCTTAATGCTACTGAATCGAAAGGAGAAATAATAGTACTTACTTTGGCAGTTTGCGCAGTTCCTAAAGTGTTTGGCTCATCCCGACGAGGTTCTTCAACTTTCCCTTCCTCTTCCCTAGCGGGTTCTGAATTCTCTTTGTCTATCAAATCTGCCTCTTCTCCACTATACAAATCCTCGTCCTCGTAGTTCTTATTAAATAGGTTCACAAGATGAACTTGTCTGAATTCTCTTCCGTTGTGCGTATGTCCAGCCTCTGTGTCACTATCGCTGTACGAATTTTTGAACATTGTATTTTTCAAATCCAACCAATCTACTGTATCTTCAAGATGTTCTTCTCATGCAATAGCATCTTGATTCTCAACTTTAGAAAAAGTAAAATTTTTCCTCTGGGTCCCTTGAAGAAATATCTCTCAGCTTGGTTGTATGAGTCTACTATGTCAACAACAAACTTGGTGATGTACCCTCCAATGGTGCTATCAAACCAGTGATCTACTGCTCGTGACACAACGTTATCAACTCTCTTGAACTTCTTGATCAACACTGACATCCAAACTATAGGAGGTCTAGATCTGATCTCAAACTGGGTATCTGCTAACCTGGATAACCACTCATATAGCTCTGGATGGATTCCTCCAAAGAATATCTCATGTATATTAGTAAAAATATACCTTCCTAACTAATCCTTTGTACTAAGATTAGTGTTCTTGTTCTAGGCTTCAACGAATTCCTTTTCTTGTTCCTCTATCCACTTATGAATATCTGTCTTTGATGGGAACCACCTTGACATTCCCTCAAGAAGATTCATGTCCTGGCAACAGAACCATTTGTTGGCACAGGGGCAGACCCAGGGTTCACTCCAAGAGAATACCAACAAACCCTAGATACTAACCCTTTCGGCAACACCTGCGAGGAAGGTGCAGTCTCACACGAAGTAGCTATGAGGTGGTTGCAGGACAGAGATGTCTACAACCAAGGGGAATATCAAGTGGATAGACTACTAGAGCAATTCAGTCATTTATATATCACTTACCAACTTATCTCTTACTTCACACAACTACCAACTACCTATCATATCTAACATAGTAATGCAATAATAGTATATTAAAGGCAAAAGAACATAGCATCAATCACACACACAAGACAAGATATACGTGGTCCACCCTCTCTTTAGGGCTACATCCACAGAATTGTGCTTTATAATGTATTAAGATGAAGCATACAGTTCTTGTCTGTGCTCTTAGCTAGCAGATCTGATTTCTTCTCCTCTCTATCCCTCCCCTTCCTGTGCACCCAGCTACAGGACTTGATCTTCACACCCAACTGAAGATCTTACAATACTAGAAGGCTCTCATTCTTAGCACTTTTCTCTCTCACATCAATAATTCTTCATACTAGAACGAAAATGAAAACACACAATAATAACACCAAAACAACAAAAACCCAACCCAGGTCCTCTTGACCTTTATTTATACATTACAATAGCTCACTGACATCCTTAGGCTGAAACCTAAGTGTCAAAACCCTAGATACCAAAACTCTAGGTGTCGAAAACCCTAGGTCAACTTGACCTGCAGTTTTAGGGCTTCGCCAACCTGTTTGTCCTTCCTTCTTGCGCGATGCTCCAAATCATCCAATGGTGTATTTTTCCACTTGTTGAGTTGTCCAAGATCCTTCTTCCTTGCTGATCTATCATCCTCGATCTCCTCGTCCAACGACTTGCTTCCTTTTACTGCGCTCCGTCTTTTCTTCTCTTTTTCTCTCTTTGACCCAGTAACAATCACTGTGTCTTCCATGCAGTTTTCATTTCACCTTTTTTGCCTTGTCCTTTGCTTACTTTTGTAAACAAGGGCCAACATACAGACCCACCATCTATTAGGAAACAATGAGTTATATTATCAAAAATATTTACAGAAATATAAAAAGGTGGATTTTTTACAGAATTTTTAAAATTATTAACACATAGTCTATTTACATGTGAATCATCTTCATCAAGGTTTTTAGATAAACTATCTACTGAAGAAGTTTCACCTTCCATATATTTTTTAAGATGTTCTTTCTTAGAGAAAGCGACCATGTCCATGAGAGTTGCATCTACTTTTATGTTACCTAGTTGTTTCAGTATGTTATACTTTGATGAAGGTAAAGAGGTTGATGCCCCTTGACTTTGTGCTACTCTGTCAACCTAAGGATTTGTACTTGGATAAGAATATCTAGGGGAAAAAGTATTTTTGGTATTTCCACCCTTTCCCTTCTCAGCATAAGATTTACTCTGAGTGTTTACTAACATTGCATCTTCTTCAAGAACAAAATCTAAGGTAGTGACATTTACTTAATTTCCTTTTCCAAATATTATTTCCTGTGAATTTTTCTTAACCTCACAAGTTCTCTCTTCAAGGTTGTCATCACACAAGTTGCACCAAGCTCTAGACAAAATATCCTTTGGCTGATGGTAAGGTAAGGAATTAATAGATTGATTTCTCAAAATAACTTGAGAAGAGGATTCAATAGGGATTGAATTAGTAGTAATCCCTTTCCTTTCTAAAGTAATCATATGATTGATCATATCCTGGAGCAGATACAACATAGTCGACATTTTAGTACTCTTAACAAAATGTTCTTTAGGAAGACTTGTGCTTTCCATTATCTCCTCATACTCCAAACAAGTTTGGAGTGCATACCCTAGGCTTGCTACATTTTTATTTTCTAACCTATGACGATAAGAAGAGGGAAAGGAATTATAGTACTCAATGAAATTTGCATGATTATGAGGACAGATCGAATCTGGGATTTGATTGTACAATTTGGTGAATCTAATATTGAAGGATTTAACGGTCTCACCATTTGTAAAAACAATGTTATTATAATACTTTAACAAATCTATTGGATTCTTGGGATTCTCATTTGTTGATTTAAACCAGTAAACTAACTCATCCCAAGTTGAAAATACTTTAGGAGGAAATTAAAAAAAATCAGTAGAAACTTTCCCTTCTAGAGAATTAGCGAATAAACACATACATGTGTCGTTATCATTTGTCACTATGTTATGGCATGCATTAGAAAATGCACTAATATGTTCTTTTGTAGAAATGATTTCATTTCCTGAAAATTTTGGCAAATAATCTTTGAATTTGGGAAGGAGATTTGCATCTGGAGCAATATATAGAGGTGAAGACACATGCCATGGTGTAGTTGTGGAATCTTCCTCAAACTAGAATAAACCAAATTTCTTGATTACTTTGGTAGGGTTGGTGGTATATTGAATTGGAATTCGATGACTAAAAATACTCCCAATTATGGATGAAGAGGAGGATTGCAAAGAAGAATATTTACCAGTACCAAAAGAAGAACTGGAATATGTCATTTTGAAAGTGATAGGGATAAATGATACCGATGATATGGAAGAATCAGACAAAGATTTGTGATGTTTTCCTTGCAGGGTTTCAAGGATAACCTTTCTTCTTCCTATCTCTGAGACATGATTTATTTCTGGAGACAAACCTCTCATTATTTGTGAAGAACAATATCTAGAGGACATAAGATAATTTCTTAACGACGATGTTGATTTATGACTAGCCTTTGTTGATTTTCCCACTACTGTCTAATTCTAATATCTTGAGAAATAACCTCCCAAGATTGATGAAGTTCAGTTCATGTATAGGTTGTTTCCAAAATTGTATTAAATAAAGTTAAATAAATGTTGGTTTGATCATCTAAACCATCACTAATGTCAGGTTGACACACAATAGGTATGGTCATGAAAACAATGAACACAAAAGAAGAAGATTAAATATAAAAAATACAAAAAATAGAGAAATGAAATACAACTACCATATAAATATTGAAGATTTCCCCAGTATGGTCACCAAATAAATTTTGATGAAAAGGAATGGCCTTATCCTAATACCAACATTTTTGAATTCTTCTTGGCTAGAGAAAAATAGTCAGGATTATCACCCTGTGTTTATAGCCCCTTTTTACAATCAATTAATCCTCAAGAAATACGTCCTTAGATTTAATGTTATATTTTATAATTGTAGTATGCCAAGAAAAAGAAAATATTTATAACATAAAATATTTTTCAATTTTTTGAAGAGCTTTATAAATAAAAATATGATACAATATTACAAAGTAACTCAAATGAGACTTCAAAACCATCCAAAGATTTTATTTATTCAAATCTAAAATATAGCCAACAACATTCTTCATACCCAAAAGGTAAGGACCAGAATGAGACTTAGTAATCAAAGATTGTATATTACATCATACAGAGACTACTAGTATCTTTATGTGAAACCAAGACCGAAACAAAGTTGAAATGGTAGGCCACAAATGCCACTACCTTGACTCTGCACAAAATCTGTAATCAATACTAAAAACTTATCCAAAAATCTAATAAGAACCCACAAACTATTAGAGACAAATGATCAACCTTGTGAAGTATATTAGAAAATCAATACTTCTAGGTTGTCCTTATTTCCACCTTCAGTAGGATCCTTCTATCAACAAGAAGTTGTTAGCACTTATGTATCTCAGAGATGAATTAAATAGTAAAGTAATCTCACTTAAGAAGAAATAGAAGAGCTTATAAGAGTTGTTCTCTCTATCACTCTCTCTTTTGCTTGTCCCTTGATTTCTCTTTTATTTCTCTCAAAATCAGTTTGAAAAGTTCAACTACTTTTAGTTAAATCATTAACTAATTTTAATTAATGGGGACAACTCGTAATTTAGATAATAATAATAAATAAAGATAAGGACAAATACTAACTAATAGGTGGGGACCCCTAATGACCCTTTTAACTTCAAACATATCCCTTTTGTTTCTCCTTAAAAATAGACACAAATTAATGTCAACTAACATCCATTTAATTATAAACATAGCACATATCCCAATCATCTCATAGAAATACTTATAAATACTTGTGACTCTCGAATGATAAATATACTTATTAAAAATAAATATATTAGATTGTTGTCTAAGTCAAAAAGGCTATCATAAATATGTCAAAATAAATATACCATCATCTTCCCCAAAAATAATATTGTTGTGAAAATATCCAAAAATGATGAATAACCAACCTGTTCAAAGCATACAACTGTCTAGAAAATAATAACCGAGACTGTATTCAACAGTAAAACCATCATAATAACACTATAAAATCAGAAGTCATATATATATATATATATATTTTTTTATGTGAGGTAGCTTGTCTCTGTTTACTTTATTGTGGCTTTATGACTTCCAAAACTTCATTAACATGTACTTTAACTTTTTATATTGATGATTCCATATGCATGTCCTCGAAATAAATGTGTTTACTTTCATTTTTTGGATGTTTGGCATGAGAGGTGACAAAATTTGAGGAAGTTACTGACTAATCAGATTTAACAGACTGGGCAATTTTTTTCCTCTGCTAGGCTCAGGTTCTTGAATTTGAGATTTAATATTCTTTAATGGCTGAGCATAATGTGCATGCGAAGCTTTTGATGTAATATGGAGGGAAGGTCACTTTAGAGGAGGTGGAGGAAATGAAAATGAAGTTGTGGGACATCCTTGGGATTGATTTTGGGGAGGATTAAAAATCTCATTCCAACCATCATTGGATAGAATATCATGAGGTAATGAAACATGTGGTTGTACAAGAATACCAAAAATGCTTGGATGAGGTTCAAGGGGGGGTCTTTGAGGTGGAGGACGGGGTTGAAAGGCCCCTTTTCTTGCTAGGTTTAAGAAACCCGTTTGTAGGATCTGAATGAATTCTTTGGAATCAACATCAAAGTGGATAGAAAAGAAAAGTCTTTTGTTACCCCAAAAATCATTAGGCCTCCTTCCTCTTCCCTTGTTTCCTCTGCCACAACTTCCTCTATTGAATAAACTCATCTATAAGTACAATTTAAAGTTAGAGCATGCATATAATAGATAATAAGCATTGAATACCATTTGCATAATATAACTTAAAAATATATATGTTTGACAGTAAACAATCATGCAAGTAGTCAAGGACATACAAGGAAGATCAATCCAAAAGAATCATTTTTTCATTTAATCATTTCTTCATCCCCAAAAATAATTATTATTTAAGAACATGGGAAAATCAATGTACTAAAATAATATTATGGGATTTTAATGTGCAAAAAGTGAAATAATGATAAGGAAAGATAATGGCACATGTTCGAAAACAATTTCATTAAACTTTTGCAACATCTAATTTTCTGTGAACAACTTCTTCATTCGTCATTTTCCAAGTCTACATTTTCCACTACTAATTCCTTACTATCAAGAAGTCAATTACACAACAGGGGGAGATTTTGAATTAAAATGGAAATGGAATTTGGGAGTTGGGAATGACTCATGAAAAATGAAAATATGGAGGAAATTGGCCCTAAGTAAATTTAAAAATTGAATTTTTCAAATGTAAGAGATTGTAAATATTATTCCTCATAATATATCCATGATTACATATGTGTATTGATCATCATACATACTTTCCCCAAAAACAATATTATTCTAACAGAGAAAATTCTGAATTTATATACCACAGGAGGAAAATAAATGACCATTTGAAATGATATATGAAAATGGGAATGAGGGAATAACTTCATGAAAAATGGTAGTATGAAGGAAATTACCCCGTTCATCCAAATGAAACATAATATCTCAAACCAGTTTCATTATTATTCCAATATTTAAAGCCACGAACAACCCTATGCAAGATTTTCAATATATGTCATCTTTCATCCATAATGTTTGTTTTAATATTCAATTTATAAGCAATCGGTCAAGATGAGTTTGTTCTTCAAAAAAAATATATGATGTCTTAAATATTTAGCATATAAACCATTATTATTTATAACAAACATTGGATCAATACGACTTATATCACCCTAAGAAAATAATATTTTCTTTCACAACGAAGATCGAAACTGAATTTGGGAAATATAGAAATGTGTTTCTTTTAACCTCAAACCAATCATTCAATACAACTCTTATGCCCCCAAAATACCATCAAATAATTTGGTTCAAAACACAAATATTTTCTCTTCATCAGATAAAATGACTTGAATCAATTTCAAATAAACTTTAGAGTAAAAATACGCATATGGCTCTTTACAACATTCAATATTTTCTCAGAAATTCGACATGCATTTATGTGTATCACATATCACTTCAAAAAGAAACAATTACCATCCATATCATTAAAAAAGAAACCAATCTAGGCATATTATAATTTGTTTCTTCTTATTCAAACTATGACCAGAAATTAGAGCTGGAAAATGTCTCTTTTATATAACAAGAATGATTAGCATAATGCAATGACAGTGCTAAGGTTTCTAACTCAAAGGGACATGAAATCCATAAGCATTAACACACATCTATGAGAAACCCAAGGGTTTAGTAACAAAAAATATCTCGACTCTTATCCGACATCCACCAAATAGAACCAAGAAATACCAAATGGAATCAAATGCATCCATTTGTCTTGAAAATAATTAAACCCATAAAATATTTGCAAGAAAATGAAACTTAAGGTGCAATCCAGATGAAGTTACAAGAAACACATAAGTCTCGGCTTCAACAAAGGGTATTTACAGGATTTTTGAAACGCAACATGTCATGCAATATGCAACCAGAGGATTCACCATTATTCAGGGGTATTATGAGATGATAAAAGTGAATGAAGAAAATTTTAAGGATGCATAAGCTGTGCCAATTATTAGACAATAAATTTGAACTCAACATCCATAAGAAAATATATCAATGAAGAAAACCCCTGAGACCCAAAAAAATGCAGTCTGAAACCCATTGAAAAGAGAAGCAAGGTTTCACATAATTTTTTCTTAAGACAATAAAAAACTAATGGTTTGAACAATAGAAGCTTTTAATTAGTTGATGTGACCATACCATTTCCAGAAAGGAAATCGTCATTGAATGAGTCCAAGAGAAAGCAACACAATCATTCACAGTCACACAGAGCTTTTCCTAAATTAATAACGCAAATATTGATGTGTATCTGATGGGTATAGGCTAGAATCACATACCTTTATTTAAAATTTGTTTTCCCTTCAAAAAATCGAGCTACAATGATAGGGCGGTCACAATTTTTGGTCAAACAAAGATACTTCTCTAGATCTTGACTCCAAACATCAAAATGAAAATTTCCAAATCATGAGGGTGGTAACATCAACGAAAACCCATGTCCCATGCATGGTAACTCACATCCTTCAACATTAATTCTTTTACCATATTATAATTCCACTAGAGGACACAACAGATAGTGTTACAATTTATAATGCCACATATGAAACACATCATGTGCTTGTACATCCATGTTAACAAAAACCTAATGACATTTGGAACATTGTTCGAGACTTACCAACTCAATTAAACCACATTCATTTCCAACCAGGGATGTGACGAGAATACATATATCGAAATAAATGTCAATGGTAAGTTTCAAATGATAGAAATATGACATATAATTCCATATGAAATTTTACAATATACCATATGCGTTATGTTGAAAGATTATTCAATCTTTAAACATCAGGCTCCCACCTTTTGGTATCAAAAAATTATATATGAGATCCCAATACCATCATATAACCTGTAAGGTTGTGTTATGATGTTTGAAAATCATTTCAAATTGGATCGTTATGATACATCAATTTTTTTTTTTAAAGTGAGGACCACCATATCACTTGCAATTTGAACTTGCATATGCTATGAGAACTTTAATATGATACTCACATTTTGATAATGTGAATAACATATCAACCATTAGCATACATATATATAGGATGACCATACATTTTTTATCCATACTAATAACATGCAAAACAATTATACATTTTTCAACCACCATATATTGGAGAAACCCCAATGGATAATCAATATGCAACAAGATACCTCCAATAAACCGTAGTAAAATCAAATGCTATCATTAACTCTTATGACAAGGGGATTATCAATTTTCTTTCTTTTTCTAGGGGGTCCCACCTATAGTTAAGTATTTATAAATAATAAAAAAACAATGACTTGCAATCATTTGCAGACTTGGTGGCTTAGTTGGCAATTTTATGAATCAAAATCTGGCGACTCCATAAGGTAGGATTTTTTTTGATTGGCTAGAACTGAGAATATTTGGTTTTTCTTTATCAATTTTAAGGATCTATCAATATTTTCTATGATATGCTCTTGTAGAAAACAATATGGAGGGAAGAACAAGAAAGAAGAAGCGAGAATAGATAACACTTCATATATTAGCAAAATTTATGTAGGTTTGGCAATTGCTACATAAGTAGTATTACGAACCCAAGAAGATCATATGTCTCTTTCTACTCTCATAGATTTCACAATATTAGTATAATGTGTAGTTGATATGACAAAGAAAATGGACATACAAATAAAGAAAACAAAATGTTAAAACAAAATTGAATCAAAACTTGATAAATAAAGGAAAATCAATTGAACAATATGAAAACAATAAAGAAAAAGAAATATATACAAGAAACTATGAAAATATATACAGGAAGCATTAAAAATAATCAATCAAATCAATCTAGATCAACATAATGCTTCATATGTCAACTATTAGTTGTAAATGAAAAATAGTCTCTCATCCATGTTGGTCAATAAATAAGAGTTTTTTTTTTTTTGTAAATGAGTGTGAAAATCTATATTACTGAAGAAAATTATAATACAAAAAAGTTATTGGGAATCCCAAGATATGCCAAAACGGAAACCAGATATGGGGTCCCAGGGGAGCAATGTCTAATATAGCAAGGGAGGCCTAGGCCGCCACCATGGGAAACCGACCCAAACCTCCACAATCCAGTTTGAAAAACGATAGCATAACGAAAACAAAGAAAGCATAATCATAGTGGGGTTAGCTCCTACACTGAGAACCTTGACCAGGGTTGGTCCTATGCTAGTCCAGGTTGATGGGGTGCTCTTCATAACCATCCTTCCTTGCCTCTTTCTCCTCCCTTTGTTTCACTAGACATATCTTTCTGATGCACATTGGGGTTCCATTTATGTCAGCTGGAGTAATGTCTATATGGTGGGCATAGCATAGATAAAGATGGAATTTCCCTGTCAGTCGCTCCATTTTTTCCTGCTGGCTTCGATGGTCCTCCACAAGTCTTTTGGCACTCGCCTCCAGGTTGTTGAGGTGGTTCAAAATACCTATGAGCACCTTCTTCTGGTCCCTACTTTCTGTCTTGTTGGTTTCCTTCCGATCCACTCACATCTTACCTATTAGCATTTTTTTTCTCCAGGCTTCCTCCACCGTCCGGTGGTAGAGGGTTTTTTTGGGCAATGTGGCTCTTGGGTCCCTTATCCCTCCCGCTTCTTGAGTTAGTTTTGTTCATGCTTTTCCCCTATGAGCATTGTTGATTTCTTGTTCCCATATTTTGATGATCATCTTTCCCTTTGTATCCACTTGTGCGAGGAAGGCACTCTTTGCTTCCTTGTCCAATTGTTCAATTCTTTTCATCCTCTAGGTGCTTGGCAGAGTTTCTATTCCTTGGGGGCCTCTCTTGCTGTTGTTTTTCTTCATTTGTACCATCTTTGCTTGCATATGGTAGTTTTTATGTTGGGTTATTCTCCTGTTCCACTTCACCCCTTTCTGGTATGTAAGGTGGCCCCTATAATTGCTTTTCTCTAGTCTGTTTCTCTTTCCATTATACCTTTTTTTATGGAGCCAACTCGACTGCGGTCCCGTACTTGTAATCACGGTCTTCTCATCAAGGTGGCCCTTCTGGTTCATGTCCTCTGTTCCAGAGTGTGTGCGCTTGATGGCCTTGTCGTAATCCATGTGCCAATGCTTTGCCTTGTACACTGTACGCCAGTCATTTCCCCACCCCATAACGATACTTGGGTGAGGTGTACCCAGACTTGACCTTGGTGAACATTTTCATCCTTCGTCCTTTGTCGTCTACTGGTTATCTGTTCTGCTTTCCCATGGGTCACCCCTATACTTATTTCTGTTGATAGGACCGTGGTGTCGTGCCTTCGCCTGATGTGTGATATGTACCTGCATTTGTAACCTTGTTTGATTGGTGGGCTATCAGATTCTTCCTGGAACCTACGTGCCCTTCAATGCCTTCTGCACCTCCATTATTGAAGTGATCTTCTGTACTACTACTTTTGTCATAGTATTTTTCTGCAAGATGGGTGCAATCTGTTCGAAATCGACCTTGTGGGATGTTTCTTCAGATTGTGTCTAGTTCTGGACCTTCGTTATCCACCCCCTCATTCGTTGTAAGGTAGCTAAAGAGGTAGTGGGGGGGGACAAAGGGCCCATAGTAATAATAGTGGAGGTCATTCAATGTAAGGTGGAATAGGTCCACTATATTATTAAATAAGGCCCACTATGGTAGTTAGATATAATAAACGGGTAATTAGATATAATAAATGTAAGAGGACTTCTTAGAAGGTTCTACTTCTAGAAGATTCCTCCTCTAGAATGTTCTTAGGTGATGGTAGCACTATATAAAGGGGTTCAAGCAATGTAATGAGACATGAATAGAAATATTGTATTTGGAGCGGTAGCTCAATAGGAGGATGCCCCCTCGAAGAGGCAAGTGAATAGGAGAGGATCCCTTCCATAATAGGATCCATTGTATGGTGTTGCCCTACCTCAAGGATTTGGTAATAATAAAGTGTGGTTTGTTCTATATTGCTCTTTGGATCTATTGTGTATTCAGTATTTGTGGTGATTATATTTTTATATCTATTCAGGTTCTTAACAATTGGTATTAGAGCACTTTCCTTGGGCAAGCATTGTGGACAAATATTTTTTATTTTTGCAGATTTTTTTTCGGAGTAGAAAAAAGAGGGCCGAGACATTCTTGAATTTTTAGGCATATTTATGTGAAAAATTTGTAGAAAATTGTTATATATCTGAGTTCCTCTCATAAAAACACCCAATTTGAAAAAAACAATCGTCCAAAACGGAGTCCGGGAAGTCAAGATATTGAAGTTTTAAAATCTGCAAATTTTCAGGATTTTTTCCGTGGACGGTGGCGATAACTTTTTTTATTTCTATAGAATCTAGAGGCCTAATTTACCCAAATAAATTACATATATGAGTTCCTCTCACAATCTCACCCAATTTAAAAAAAAAAATCAGCCAAAACGGAGTCCGAGAAGTGAAGTTATGAGCATTTTAACTTCAACATTTTTTTAGGGTTTTTCCAGAAAAAGCCACAATTTTCTGCCGTAACTTATTGGGTGAGTTCATAAGATGCTCAGATGACTATTTCTTCTCAAAAAATGAAAGAAATTCTTGAATCATTCAAAGCCCAATTTTTTCACACATTGGATGACAGATTGGATGCATTTGTACATGGCCTCACAGACAGCCTCACAAACAGCCTCATAGACGGCCTCAATGATAGTTTTCGTAGTATTCAAGATTCATTGAATAACATGTAGGAGAGATTTCTTATGGAGGGCCTCAGGGATGAATATAATCAA